>CM076576.1:162680478-163263259 GCA_034641835.2 Pinus albicaulis
TACATTAAATGAGGAATAACGCAATTCTAGAGGGAGATGGATTACATGGAGGAAATGAAATAATTGAGTGGGGCGAGGGGCAAGGAAGCTCATAATATATATAAGGAAGAGGATGGCAGCCATATGGGGTTATGTTTTAGATTATTATTTTGTATGTGGTCTGTTTAGACTTCTTGCATTCTTCAGCTGTTTAGTTGAGATTGCTGTGTTGTTTAGCACTGGGTGTTCCCGAGCAGGAATCCCACCACTTTCCTTGAGAGGCCTCTTGGAAGAGCATTTAATTTCATTTCCACATTCAGGTTTTCAGACCAAGCTACAGCTTTCTTCATCAGCGCAGTTTCTGCAGGATATTGTGTTGTGTTGCAGGGTGCAACAGTGGAGAATTAGATCAGGTGTCTTCAAAGCTATTTTTTCAGTGGAGGAAGGTTTCCATCCATTGAGAGGCCTGTAAAAAAACCCCTTGGGCTTTATTTAGACATTTTGCACCATGCCAAGGGGTATTTATCCCCTATGGCGCAGTTTCAGTCCAGATTTGTGTTATTTTAGGGAGGAGTTGTAGGGGTGGTTGCAGTGATTGTTTTGAGAGGTGATTTCTCCAGAGGAGGAGCCATTCTTTCATCCAGAGGATATGTTGGAGAAGATCTATAGTGTCTACATCAGCTTCAGCCATATCTTCTCATTTCTGTTGTTGCATCTTATCTTCATCCCTAGGGTTGCAGCTTACATTGGCACATTGTGTGCATTTTCCATAAACCCTCTTGGGTTGTCTTGGAAAGCTCATCTAGTATCCGGATCTATATGTTTAGATTCTATTGGGGACTATATCAATATTTTTGTATCATTCTATCATCTCCAGCTATAGTTATGCATAATATGACTGTTCTGTAGCAACTCTCCGGCATTTTGTATTGTGACAACAACTCATTTTTGGGAGTGATTGCTTATGGGAGGCTTGTTCTTTCATTGTATTTGATGTATGCCTCACTATTTTGTATTGATTTTATGATCTAATACATGATTTTATGAATCCATATTGGTCTCCAATGTTAATGAGTTGATTTACACTGCTATTTCCAGTTTTGTGTTCATATATTGCTGCATTCCCCATTTGGGAATATTACACAGAATTCATCTCTGCTAATTTCTTTGACATTTTTTCTTTCTTCATCTTGCAGATGGAGGCCAACATGATCTTGAATAGTAGCCACCATGGCTTGACTAGGCGTTCTAACCAAATCACACTTGGACAACTCACTCGCGCTCACAGCGCTCTCGTATGCCCGCCAGGGACAGGGACAAGGACAAAAGGGCAGTTATGCTTTACTTCATGGGTTCGAGTGACTATCAAATGCTCGTGCAGTGTTGCGTGCATGGTGGCATAATGGTTTCTGATAGACAACTTAATGGTGATTGGCACATTTATTTTTATTGGTTGGAGCACAAATAAGGACAAACACATGGAAAAGTTTAATTGGCTGGAAGGGAGATATTCAAATTCTCTCATTGGCTAGGGTGAACAGTGTTTTCCCACCCCAAGCCAGCAAAGAAAATTCCTCCGGCGCAAATATATATTTGCATGGTCATATGATTATTTGAAGACTTATGATACAACTATTATTGAGCATAAAATCCCTTTGAAACCAGGAGCTATTCTATTTCAACAAAAACTGGGAAGAATCAATCTTATCTTGTTTCCAATTATTGAGAAAGAAGTAAGGAAATTGTTAGATGCAAAAATAATAGTTCCCTTAAGATATTATGATTTGATAGCTAATTTGGTTTTTTTCAGGAAAAGGAATGGAGAAATAAGATTCTGTGTTGACTTCAGGAATCTCAATAAAATTTCATTAAAGGACAATTATCCCCTGCCAAAGATGGACCATATTCTTTAGAGAGTAACAAGCTCAAATAAAATTTCAATGTTAGATGGGTTTTTTGGATATAACCAGATACGGTCAGTCAAGAAGACAAAAAAAATGCAATTTTTACTACACCATGGGGCACCTTCATGTATGCTAAAATTCCTTTTGGTTCGATAAATGTAGATGCAACATTTCAAAGAGCCATGGACTTGGAATTTGTAGCAGAAACAAATAAGTTCACAGTAAATTATCTTGATGATGTTACAGTCTTTTCAGAATCAGATGCAAAACACCTTCAACACTAAAGGAAAGTTTTTGAAGGATGCAACAAATTTGGAATTTCCCTCAATCCCAAAAAAATAGTATTTTCCATGAAGGAAGGGAAATTGTTGGGACATATCATTTCAAAGGAAGGACTCACAATTTATCCTAAACGAGTTGGAAACAATCCAGTTAATCGGCTTACCCAGAACAAATAAAGAAATTCAAGAATTTTTAGGGAAAACAATTTTTTTAAGAAGGTTCATACCTAATTATGTTGACATTGTCAAAGATATTACTAATATGCTTGATAGAACTCATGAAGTTAAATGAAATTCACAATCTAAATTTTCATTTTCTCAGAGTAAGAAAGAAATTTAAAAAGCACCAGTGCTTTCCAGTCCTAATTATTTGAAGCTCTTCAATATTTTCTCCTTTGCATCAAACTCCATAATAGAAACAATTTTATTGTATAAAAATGAAGACCATGATGAGCATCCAATTGCTTTCTTTAGAAAAGTTACGAGGGACACATAACTGAAGTATGATATAATTGAAAAATAGGCTTATGATTTAGTTCAAGCTTTGAAAGATTTTAGAATTTATGTGCCACATTCTCCTATAATTGCTTATGTACCTAAAAATGCAGTAAAATCAATGTTGACTCAACCTGATACAGAAAGGAAAAAGGGAAGATGGATTGCTAAGATCTTGGAGTTTGATTTGGATATCAAACCAACAAGGCTAGTCAAGGGACAAGGTCTTGCTAAGTTGTTGGCATAATCAAATTGTGAAGTTTTGGGCATCAACTTAGTCATGAAAGTTTCATATGTTCCACAGAAGAAGAATCCACAAGAACCTTCTTATATTAAATAGACAACAACCTTCTTCCATCTCAACACCTGTACCACCTCATTTGCATATTTATGAACATTTTTTATTATCAGAATGGTATAATGAGATTTTACATTTTTTGCGATATTTTGAATATCAGCTTGAGTTCACTAGGAATTAATGCAGATATCTTAAACTCGGAGCAATGAAATACCATATAGTAAATGAAAAGTTGTATTGGAAGGACCCATTATTATTTTATTTTGTTTGAGTGATAATGAAACAAAATGGGTGATTAAACAGTTTGATGAAGGAGTGTGGGGAGGACATTATGCTTGGAAAGCAACAACACACAAGATATTGAGGGAAGGATTCTATTGGCCGAAGTTATTTTCTCAAGTTGGTTTAAAAGTACGAAAATGTATTCCTTGTCAATTTTTTGCAGGAAAAAAAAGATTAGTGTCTCTTCATCTCATTCCAGTTTCAGTTGAAGCTCTCTTCTTGCAGTGGGGTCTTGATTTTATTGGTGAAATAATTATTTCTTTCATTAATCAACATAGGTGGATTCTTACAACAACTGATTACTTCACAAAATGGGTACAGTCTATTCCTGTGACAAGTAAAATTGATTCTATGGTCTTGAAGTTTATTGACGAAATCATTTTGTCTAGATTTGGTTTTCAAAAAAAAATAGTTTCAAATAATGCTCAAGCTTTTAGTTCCATTAAAACAATCGAGTTTTGTAAAAAAATATCAAATTTCATTACATCACCCAACACTTTATTATCCACAAGAGAATGGACTAGCAGAGTCATCAAACAAACTAAATTCATTAAGAAGGTGTTAGAAGATCATAAAAGAAGTTGGGACAATCATTTAAAGTATGCAGTCTGGGAAAACAAAGTTTCACCCAAGATATCCATTGGTAAACCTCCTTTCCAAGTTATGGAACAAAAGCTATTTTCCCTACTTAATTATCAATTCCAGTCCTGATTTTTTTGTAGGATTCTTATGAGGAAACTGATGATTTCTCAAAAATGATAAATCAAATTATTGAACTCAATCAAGATAGAGAAGAAGTCCAACACGAACTCCTACAATATCAAGACAAGATGAAAATATAGTTTGATAGAAAGGCTAGAGAAAGATATTTCAGACAAGGAGACTTAGTTGTAAGATGGGATGTAAGAAGACGTAGTTTGATAGAAAGGCTAGAGAAAGTTATTTCAAACAAGGAGACTTGGTTCTAAGATGGGATGTAAGAAGAGAAGAAAGAGGAAAGCATGGAAAGTTTGACAATCTCTGGTTGGGACCTTTTAGTATTGCAGAAGTCAAAGGAAATAATACCTTCATTCTTCAGAATTGGGAGGGTTAATGTTCCTCATTTCTAGTCGATGGGAAATATTTAAAGCATTACATCCAGTACTGAGTAAAATTCTGATATCATCATTGCAAATAAAAAATTTGGTTTATTTTTCCAGAGAAAGTGTGATTTTTCTACAACAATGACTCCATAGCCCGAGGAGAAGGCACATGGATATGCAGGTTCTCTACATCCCACAAGCAGAAGCAATCCCCATATGGAACCAATGTTGTAACTATTTTTACTCGTGCAATTTATTTTCTAAATTGTATATTTTAAAATTTAAAAAAAAAATAGTTAAATTATGCACTTTGTAATAAGTCAGGCATATTTTACAAATGTTGATTTGATTTTGACACAAACAAATTTTCAATTAGTGAATGTTTTAATAAATTTTTGTTGGCTTTATCAGATGGGCAAGTTTCAAGGGTCATGATCTCTCCCTCTGATATCAAATAGCGCATATGAATTGCGTGACCCCTTGCACTCCCGACGTTTTGTTTAAATCACCATAGGTTACGTTTCAGGCACATGTGAAGTGCATGCCCCCCCCCCCTCTAACAAACTGCTTACCACCACACCCCCCTCTCCAAACCACTTCCACCTCTGCTCTTACTCCCACCATTTTTTCCCTCTGCCACCACTTCCGCCAAATTAAGCTTCACTAAATTCTCCTGATAATTTAACGATATGGCCATTAAATTGATAATTCCTCCCGCTAACGTCCCGATATCCAGTTTGACGTGCCAATCCTTAAATATGATAATGAATATTTGAAAGCTCACTTTGATAAACGCAATTACTCACCATTTTCTTATCATTCATACACCTTGACAACATCAGAAGAATTTCTCAGCGACAACAAACTCTCAAATTGTACAATCGACCACTTCTATCATTCAACAGATGACCATGTATTTAATTCTTTGTTCTCTTTTTATTTTCAAGGTGCCTACTCAAAAGGGTAAATCCAAGATTTCAACTGAAAACCCAATGCTCCCCCCCATGCCTAATATAAATTCATTCCCCTTGGTAGACACCCAGTTTAAAATTATAGAAACCAAGTGTGAATTTGACCTATATGAGCTACATAATTGGGAATTTCATAAGTTTGAAGATGCTAGTGACAAATTCAGTTTCTGGGAGTCCATTTTACCCCAATTCATTTACCATCAAACTCATCATTTCCCTGAATTCATTACCTAGTGTGAAAGTCCTTACCTACCAAGTCAAAGAGCCATAGTTGCCCCAAATAACAAAATTATGTTTTCCATAACCCCAAAAACCATTTTCCATGCCCTACAGATAAACCCCCAAAGTTCTCTTCACACATTTTTAGTTGATTCCCTGATGGAAATTTACCAGAAGCTCACTTTTCAGCAACATGCCATTATATTTGAGTCATTTTTTTGTTGAAGGTTCGGAATTTCCTCAAACCAATCCACCATATTATTCAGCATTTTTTCCTGAAATGTCCAAACAAGTTATTTTTATGGTTTATTGTCTCTTAGGCTACCAAAGTGATTAGTGGGTTGATGAAGTCATTTTAGGGTTTTTGTCAGTATTTTCATTTGGTGAAAAACCCTTTGCCCTTTTCAATTTTAGCCAGTTTATCTCAGATGGCATCCATGAAAAGTTTCGAAAATTCAGTGGAGAGGGATATTTCAAGCATCAATCAATATTGATGTATTTATTTTTATATCATCAGTCTGAAAGATTCAAAATACCATTTCAAAATCTTGATGCACAAGGAACGTCATAGTCTATCATCCACTAGAATTCATTGGTCAGAAGAAATTCAAAAGAGTATTCTTTTAGTGATTTTATAGATTATTTTTTACTTTTTTCATTGTGCCTCCTTAGTAGTGATGTAGTTCCAAGGATATCTACATAAATTAAAATAATTTTACATCTTAGTGAACAATAAAAGATGGGAAATTTTTTATAGTAATAAGGGTTTATGGTTGTGCATTGCCACCATATAAATTGCTAAATTTTGTGTCTATGACATGAAGTTCATCATATTTTTATCACTAAGCCAATTTTTGAAAAATACACTGAGGTAGATGAAGCTTACAGGAGGGTAATCAAGTTTTCATGCCCAAATGATGAGAAATGGGATAATTTCCTCTAACTTCTGGAGTAAACTAAAAGAATATTTTTAGGTAGCATTGGAAAAAACTGGAGCAGAATCAACAGAGCCAGATTTCAAAGCAGCAGTTACAAACAACATCATCGAATAGTGTGTTGTTTCCACATAATCAGTCTCAGAATCCCTAGTTTGAGTTTTATTAATTGGAAATATCTAAATTATTTTGGATTAAACTTTATTTTTTATAAAAGATTGTATTAAGTTAAATATTTTGAATTACACTCTATATATACATTGTAATTTGAAGTAATAAGGGTTGATCCTTTGAGAGAGGCAATAAACATCACTTCAGTTTTAGCAACATTTGTGTTCATGTGAGTTTTTCCATATAATCATTTCTTTTTTTTCATCATATGTTCAAGTTAACATAGAAGTTAGGGTAAGGCTAAGTTGAGGATTAACTTCCCTAATAACCCAATGCAAAGTTATAATTATTACTGAGAATGAATAATTGAAGAGGTTGTTTAAATTAGTACCTCTACATCATTCAATTGTTTCCTTCTATCATCTCTTGAATATATATGTGTTGGCTATAGAAATTTTTCTACATGCCTCTACCATATTTGATAAATTAAGTATTCAGGATGAATGCTTAAAATTATCAAATATCTTCTTCTTTCATCTATCACAATCAATTGAAAAATTATATGTTGTTAGAATTGAAGATCGACACTTTGAAAAATATTTGAAGCTTTTAAATTGTGTAAGTGTGAATGGTTTGAATCATTGGTCATCCATTTAAAATAAATTCCTAAGTTAGATGCTTTGGAAAAGTTCCCGAGCCTAAAAGCATTTTCAAATATACAACAATGTCCAAGCTTACAACTTGTAAGAAGGGTTCTTGTTTTTTGTAAATTTGGGAACTATTTCTAAAAATTTTAATGAAAAGAAACCTCTTAGGGCATTTTTGGGGAAATAATTGTTGCTATGTAATAAGCTCATTGTGTATTGTTTCTAGTATTTGCATGTTCATTTGTATTGGTTGTGAATGGTTTTTGATATTTATATGTTCATGTGTTCTTTGAATTGCTTTCATGACCTTACATTTATATTTCTTTTTTAATATTGTTATTTTGGGTTAATAAATAGATGGTTATGAATTACTTGATATTCTACACCAATCTGTTTGCTTATTCATTATTACACTTTCAACACCACACCTCATTTATTACTATTTTTAGTAATGATGCCACACTAAAATCCAAATGAATGTCTCATTCCAAACCATGTGAAATCTACGTAAGACTTTATACCAGGAGTAACTCACTCTTGGTTAAATAACATTTTGTCTACCTCAACAAAACCATTCATTAAAAGGTCACCATTTAAACTCAACCATCTAATATTCAACCCCGCCATTTACAGATCTTTAACCCGTCTTCTAAAAATATAATAAATATATAAAAAGGAAAGGTAAAAACTATTTTAAATTTAATAAGTTTAAAACTAAATCTAAACATAAAGATAAGCATTTAAATAAATTTAAATTTAATAAGTTTAATAATTTAAATAATTAAAATATAAAGATAAGCATTTTATGAATCATGGATGATGAGAAGTTAATTTTTCATAAATAAGGATTTAATTGTGTTGAGAGGCGCTCTCCAATCCAGTATGCAAGAGATGTTGTAATGTCTACTATGTTGTGTTATGTAAATAGACTTAGACAAATTAATTAAAAAAAAGTAACATATAATTATAATTAATCATTAAACTTCTATAGATTCATCTTAATGTTAACTCTAGAGCAATCAAATTTCTTGAGGTGCAAACTTGTAAAAAAAGATTTGATCCCTATTGGATTTGGTAGATTTAGAGTTAAGGTTGATTTACTTTGGTTAGGCCAAGAGTCGCTTAATGTTACATTTAAAAATAATAAAAGAATACTTACAATCACAAATTAAAAAATAGTAGTAACAAAAAAACAATGTTATCCAAAAACAAAATATTTCAATTTCCATTTTAATTTTACATCCACTTTATACATAGATAAAATAATTGAAAATAAAAAAAATAAAAAAATTTACTTTTCTATATTAAAAAGATATGTAATTTCATCACTACTTAGTTGAAATATAACAATTAAAAAAAAAATATAGAAATAACACATATATCTTAATCTTATTCCATTAAAAAGTTTTTAAAGAGATTTGTAATTCATTTAATTTTATATCCTTGTTATAAATATTTATAATAATAATATATATCATGTAAAAATATATTTATAACAAGAATATATACTTATGTGAAGGGATCACATTTTGCTAGCCAAACTAATCAAAGCCTAACAAGGCCAGGGCATTGAGGATAATTGACCATGTGTTTTAGCAACAAGACTTTGACCGATTGAGGGGGCATTTAAGATAATTGATTGTGTAACTTCCCAATAACAAGGTGTTTTAGCAACAAGACTTTGGCCAATTGAGCTAACCCTCAATGTTTTTATATATATAAAGAGAGAAAATTCTGGTTCAGTTAATTAGTGTTTTAGGGATATTTGTAATTCATGCATTTTTAAATATGGAATTGACATGTAACATATTAAATATTAATGACAAAAAATATTTATATATAAACATATAACATTTAAAAAAATATTAATAACAAAAATAATTATATATAGAGAGATTCCTATACATATATGTTTTCTATTTCCATATAATTGAGATATGTATTGACATTTTAATATGTAGAATGTGAATCATAAATTAAATATCTCAATTATATATATATATATATATATATATATATATATATATAATTAATTAATTATAAATCTCTCTAAAAACAAATATTAATAGAATTAGAATTCTCTCTTTGTATATAAAATCCATATTATAAAATTTTAAATATATATATATATATATATATATAATTTTATAATATGGATTTTATATTCAAAGAGAGAATTCTAATTCTATTAATATTTGTTTTTAGGGAGATTTGTAATTCATTTATTATTTTAGTATGGGGTTGGCATGTAACATTTAAAAAAAATATTTATAGTAAAAATAGTTTTTTATATAGAGAGGGTTCTATAAATATATGTTTTCTACTTTTAAATATGGTTTGGGGATGTATGTGAATCATAAATAAAATATTTCAATGTTATATATATATATATATATATATATATATATATATATATATATATATATATATATATATATATATATATATATATATATATATATATATAATTATAATTCTCTCGCATTTATTATTTGATCTCTACGGTGGTGGAGGGGTTCGCTCGAATCTTTTGAGGCATTGTAAATCCAGTTTTAATTCCAGAGGGGCTTGCTCGAATCTTCTATGTTTTAATTCTAGAATTGACTCGCATTTATCATTTGATCTCTGCGGTGGTGAAGAGGGGCTCACTCCAATCTTTGCTCAGATCCTCATAGGCATTATAAATCAAGTTTTAATTCCATAGGGGCTCTCTTGGATCTTCTGCGTTTTTATTCCATAGTTGGCTCGCATTTATCATTTGATCTCTGCGGTGGTGAAGAGGGGCTTGCTCGGATCTTCGCTCAGATCCTCTGAGGCATTGTAAATCCAGTTTTAATTCCAGAGGGGCTTGCTCGAATCTTCTACGTTTTAATTCCAGAATTGGCTTGCATTTCTCGCATTTGATCTCTACAGTGGTGAAGAGGGGCTCGCTCGGATCTTCTACATTTTAATTCTAGAATTGGCTAGCATGTCTCGCATTTGATCTCTACGATGGTGAAGAGGGGCTCGCTTGGATCTGCGCTCGGATCCTCTGAGGCATTGTAAACCCAATGTGGATCCTGCAACAATTTGGTGTGAGCTTACACAAGAGGCTCTGAAGTGTAGCTTATGTGGAATTCGAGCTCTAAAGAAGAGGATTCATGAGCTCTTAGAGCATTGCGGGCTGAAGCAGAACTAACATCTAGGTGGAATCACATCAAGTTCTCTGCATTATTAAATTCCAAATGCAGAATGAGAAGTATTTTCACCAAGAAAATTGAAGAGACGAACAATTTTGTTAAAAGTGTGATAGAATCAACATTCTGAGCTAAAACCCTACAGTTTTTTCTCCACAGGCTTGTTTATTGGATGACGACTCCTTGTTTCTGCAGGTGGAAGGCGATTTGAAACAATTATATCAGGTGCACACATTCCTTATCTTTCTTTTCTAATACATATCTACTGCTCATTTATTTGTTCACAAGTATGAGTAATTCACCGCATCTACCAAATATTGTCAAAGATAGACCTAGCACAGTTACTCTACAGAGCCTTTATGAGTATATAGAGTCTTTAGAGAAACATAGAGAATAAAGAGAAGTCAAGATACAAAAAAAGTTAGAAGTAATGCTGGAAAATAAATTTACATCTCTTGAAAACAAGATCCAAAAACAAATAGAAAATAAAATAAAACTATTGGAGAATAAAATGGAGACAATGGAGATTACAGGTAACAAAGACAAGATACGAACACAAATCCGAACAAGGAGATGATGATACTTTATAAATTATTAAAATGAAGGACATGATTAAAGAACTAAAAGAAAAAGTTAATAACAATCTCACCCTAAATAGTGTGGTAGGTAAATTATATATCAAACCCATTAAAGAAGAAATGGAAAAATTGATAGAATTAGACCATGAGTGTAACAAAACGGCCTTGAACCTTATAATATTCGGTTTGAAAGAGGAGGTAAACGAGGATACTTTATCCATAGCCCAGACATAATTACGTAATAGATTACAAATTGAAACAACGTGTCTCACATAAGTAACAAGGTTGGGGAAATTAACTGAGAATAAAGGAAGGTTGATCCGAATAAAGGTGAGCTCTACTGGCCATAAGTATGACATACTTAGTAAAACCTCAGGTCTAAAAGGAATGAGAATATTTATAAATGAAGATATCATTCCAGAAGATCAAGAAAAATTAATAAAGGAGGTTCAAAAGGTAAAAAAAGCTAGGAAGGAAGAAAATGGGCAATAATCAGAAATAGAAGAGTCGTTGTTCGAGATAGAAACCAAAAATATAGTAATAAATAGCAATTCAACATGCTCCGAATTCTTTCTTGGAACTCTCAGGGCTTTCTATGGAACAAAGGCCCCAAGCTAAGTTGGATCTCGAATGAAGTTGATATTATATTGCTAGTTGAAACTTGGGAGCACGAAGAATCTAAGGTCCCTAACATAGATGGCTTTGTACTATGGTCAATCTGGAACAAGTGATCCTACCATAGAGGCGTTGGGGGTATAGCTTGTTACATTAGGAAGAAAATCTCCCCCCATGCTAGGCTTTATAAAAAAATTCCCTTACAACTAATATATTTGGATAGAGATTACTGACATTAATGATAAAAAAATCCTACATAGAAATCTGTTATTTTTCCCCTATCAATTCTAACTTCTATAAGAAAAACAATCTAGATAAAAATGGTCCTTACAATGGTTTAGAGAATGATATCTCTAGCCTAAGTAATGAAGGTAATATCCTCTTAACGGGTGACTTTAATGCTCGAACTTCAAGCAACCAAGCTATTCTTCTAAGAAATTTTTCCAACCCTAATCCTCTTTGGTTAGATGAAGACCTTACTCTAGCTAGTCGGTACAAAAGAAGCTCTGAAGATCTAGGGGAAAATTTGTTTGGGTCTGAGCTAGCTGCGGTGCTCAAGATCTCATAATTTGCAATGGTCTAAAGAAGTGGCCCAATTCTAGCCAGATCATTTGTATCCATGGGCTTGGTAGCAGCATGGTAGACTATGTTATTTTCTATATCCATTTATACAACAAAATAATAAATTTAGACATCTTAAACGATCACGAGCTTGACTCAGATCATAGACCTTTAATTGTAACTCTCAATTTTGTCATGCATAGAGATCTCGTAGAAGATAATCCTTATAGCCACAAGAACTTAATATTTGATAGAAATAAAATTGATATTTTTCTAAATGAGTTAAAAATTAATTTTCTTCCTTTATCTAGTATATACAACGTAGAAGACCTCTATCATAATTTTACTACAACCCTCTCATATTCTATTAACAAGTTCTCAATTGAAGTTTCAAGAAATAAAAGATATAGAAAAACCAACCCTTGGTATGATAAAGATTGTAAAAGTGCAAGGAGAGATATTAAGGAAGTTGTTGATGAGTCTCTTAAAATTAGAAAGATAAAAATATACAAAGCCCTAACTAAAAGGGAAAAAATGCAGTACATTCATAAAAGACAAGAAAATCTCTTACGCCTCTCTAAGGTAGCTCCTAAGAAATTTTGGAGGCATATTCTAACTAGAAAAACTAAAGATAATAATAGAATTTATTTACACAGCTAGAATTCCTATCTTAAAAAGATTTATGCATCTCCTAATGTCATTGATAAATTTGAAACCCTGCTCACAATGGAAGAATTTTTCTCATTAGAAGACATTGATCTTGGGGTTACATTGATCTTGGG
Source organism: Pinus albicaulis (assembly GCA_034641835.2). NCBI lineage: Eukaryota > Viridiplantae > Streptophyta > Pinopsida > Pinales > Pinaceae > Pinus > Pinus albicaulis. The sequence continues at coordinate 162,693,395 of CM076576.1, forward strand.
GTTAAGCGCCTGAAAAATGGAAAAGCTAAGGAGATTGAAGGTTACCAGGTATAAATCTTAAAAATTGGAAGTCTTGTCCTCATTCCTCACATCCACAAGATTTTCAATCAAGGAGTTAAGCAAGGGTTCCCTAAACCATGGACTCAGAGCCTCATTATTCCTATTTTTAAAAGTGGGGATACAAATAACCCCTATAATTATCATAAAATTATTATTAGACCTATCTTAGTCAGGTTATATGGTATTATTTTGGAAAAGAAGATGAGCATATGGATTGAAAGTGAAGGTAAGCGAGCTAAAGGCCAAGCAGGTTTTAGAAGGCAACACTTAGCAATGGACCACCTCCTTACGCTTAAGATCATTGTGGAGGAATGTCGTAATGATAAATCCAGTCACTTTTGTTTCTTTGTGGAATTTAGAAATACTTTTGATACGATCCCTAGAAATAACCTATGGAATAGATTAGAAGAGCTAAGGTTCCTTTCGAGTTGAGAACTGCCACTTTAAGGTTATACGAGAATGTAATTTCCAAGTTTAAGAGCAATGAGGGGTGGTTGAAAGATATCAAGTGCAATATCACAGTTAAACAAGGTTGCCCCCTCTCCCTTACCCTATTTGGCATTTACATCGACAATATAGAAGGTTTCTTAGAGGAAGCAGGCTATGCTGGCACGATCTTAGCTGGAATAGTCATCATCCTTCTTCTCTATGCTGACGATATTGTTCTTCTAGCAAGGTACCCATCTGATCTTGATAAGCAACTAAGACTTCTTAAGTATTTCTTCTCTACGATGGGTATGACTGTTTGTTAGAAAATTAGATATTACAGAGTAATGCAACACATAAAACACAAGCACACAAAACACATAAAACCAAAGAGACACAGATATACGTGGTTCACCCAGCTTGGGCTATGTCCACCCCGAACAACCAGTCCTTCCTTTCTATTATTCAGCAAAATGAAGAGACACAACCTACAGTACATCCGTTGTAATATCCTTTGTTCTCTCTCACAGTCTCACTATATGTTTCTCGCTCTGAGAATACACATGCAATACACAGCCGCAATACAATACCCTCATAAAAAGTGAGGGGTTGCCTTCTAGGGAAAATACACTAAACTAAACATAACTTCTACCGTCAGATCATCGGCCTAATGAACGACCCAAATTGACTAGAAATTACTATACTTTTACAAGGCAATTTTACATCTATTTTTAGCTTCGGGGGCACTGCCCGTGAAACCCCCCACTAGGGGCGGGCTCCATAAAGTCGCAACCGCCCCCCTGGACCCCCCAGGCAGCGTTTAATTACGGGCAGCGTTGCCGCCCCATTAAGGTACAAGGTTCCAACGCTGTGATACAAAATAAACAAGATAATCAGGCTCCACACCCAACACTGTTAATGTTGAAAAAACAAAAGTTATGATTATCAAAACCAAGAAGGCCACTTACGCTAATTTTGTGTATGACAATAGCAACTTGGAGGAAGTGTCTTCTTACAAGTACCTAGGAATTAATATTCATCACAAGCTCTACTGGAACTATAGCATTGAGAAAAGGATTAATGGAGGGTGGAAAGCTTACTTTGGTCTTGAAAATAATTGTACAGCAGCAAACCTTGTGATGTGGGATAAAAAGAAGCTCCTCTTTGAAACTTTATTCATTCCTGTTATCTTGTATGGATGTGAGGTTTGGGGTTGCAGCATCTCTAGAGAATCCTGGAGAAATATTGAGCATATTCAGAAGCATTTTATAATGTTTAACCTCAAAATTAAAATCAATACACCCTATCATATTCTCCTTATAGAAGTGGGTCTTTCCCCTATCAAGAGCCTAGCTATGACTAGGCTCCTGTTGTACGAGCACAAAAACAATAACATGGGAGAGATTAGACTTCCTAAGCTAGCTTTAAATTCTAGCCAAACCCACCTAAGGCTCAAACAAGGTTGGTATAAAGATATAAGGCTTGGTTAAATCATTGGGAGATCGACGAAAATGTTGCATTGAAAAATATTAATAACATTAAAAATATTGTTACTTCTAAGTTTAAAGAGAAAATGTGGTGTGAGAAAGATTTAGAGGCTAAAAGAAAATTAAGATATTATAAGGAGGCCATCAACCCTAGTCTAGAAGATCAAAATTATCTCTTTGTTTAAACTATCTCAAAGAAAAAAATTAATATAGCCAAGATAGGAACAAACTCTCATGAGCTCCATAGTGAAACAGGTCATTGTGCAGTTCCTAAAACACCATGGGTGGAAAGGATATGCCATCTTTGTGAGAATATGAACATTGAGGATGAAAATCACTTCCTCTTAGAATGCCTTATGTACACCCACATTAGATCTCAGTTTCATAATCTGTGTTGCAATACCGATCTTCCTAGCCTTTTAACATGTCAAAATTATACTGAGCTCGGGACGCTTCTCTCCAAGCTCTTTGAGCATGGGAGTACAATTGTAAAGCAAACTAAATTTCGTTTCTTTAGGTCTGATAAACAAAAATTTGGTCTCAGTGGACGTTAATCATCATCATCATCATCATTATATATATATATATATATATATATATATATATATATATATATATATATATATATATATATATATATATATATATATATATAACGTTTTATTAGTGTGTATATATAAAACGTTATATATATATATATATATATATATATATATATATATATATATATATATATATATATATATATATATATATATCGTTTTATTAGTGTGTATATATAAAACATTATATATATATATATATAACGTTTTATTAGTGTGTTGCTCAAAATCAACATAGATCCATCTTAATTTCCAATATATCAAGAGCCAAGAAGAAGCAATTTTTTCAACATGCAAACATTTCCTTAAATTTTGCATTCAAAAAATTTTCGCACCTCAAATTTTGGTAGATCAAGAGTTAAGATATCTCTATAGTAGTATACTTTTGGTACCTTAGGAGCTAAGATAGATCTATGCTAATATAAAACAAATGAGATAGTAAAATGATTAATTAATAAAAAAACAACTTTATATATTTAAGTCATAAGAAAAAGATGTCCATTTATTTTACCCCAAATACTTTAAAAAGGAGAAAATTTGAAACTTAAATAAAAAAAATTATATTATTTCTAATACCTTAAAATGCTAAGACTAAAGATTGAGGATATTTAATTTAACATTAATGATTAGCATTAAACATTTTGTTTTAAAATGTTAAGCTATTTAATATAAATAAATAACACTAAATATTGTCATAGTTTAATTTTTCTATATTTTAGTTTTTCATATATATATATATATATATATATATATATATATATATATATATATATATATAGATATATTTTGTTAATTTTGTAAAAAAATTGATCTTTGTGGCTAGCTATAAATTATGTTGCTTAGTGAAGTTATTTTTCTATGGACATATTATTCTCTGTGATTTTGCAAGCATATTATTATGTCTGTGAGATCGATGAAATTATTTCTGTTGTCACTCATTTTTTTGTAGCTCATATATGATCTCAGCTCGTTGATCTTTGCGGTGTGAACATATTTCCAAATGACCCTTATATCAAGGCTCTAATATGATCTCAACTCGCATAAATACATTTATTTGCAGCTCCTTGATGATCTCAAAAAATCTCGCATAAACACATTTGTCTGTAGCTCACACCTAATCTCAGCTGGCCGATCTCAGAAGAATTCTCTCGCCAAAATATAAAGTCTCTCCAGTGGTAACATCTCGCCAAATATAAAGTCTTTGTGTTGGCTAGCAAGAGTGGATACCTCTACTCACATAACGTGGCCTTCGCTCCCTGAGATATAATATATTTGATGTCGCGACATTCACTGAGTTGGTGTGAGTCTCTCTATGGCATAATATATTAGTGTGAGTCAGCAAGTTTCCACAAACATTCCAAGTGCATCAATGTCTTTTTACCTACTCTCTCCTCCTTGCTAAATCCCATTTATTGAAAATTATGAATACTTCTCCCCATATTTTTATGCATATCTCTAGCATAGGGAGGCCAAGAAAAATTACCCTAGAGATTCTCTATGAAAAAATTGAATCTTAGAAAATTGAAGCGAAGAAAGAGAAGCACAACATAAACAAGAATTATTTACAGTGCTTACAGAACATAAAACCAAATTATCTATAATGATTAAAAATATCTACAAATCATTAGAAGATAAAATGATAGCACTCGAGATTGAAATCCAAGGAATGAAAGATAGAATGCAAAAAAGATCAATTGTCGCAAAAAGCTGCACCGTGAGAGACATGATTAAATAATTAAAAGAAAAACTAGATAATAATTCAACCCCAAGTACCACAACGAATAAACTAGATATCAAACCCATAAAAGAGGAGATGAATAAATTAATTGAATTGGATCATGAGCACCACAAAAGAGCCCTGAACCTTATAATTGTTGGTATAAAAGAGCTAAACGACAAGGAAACATTGGAATTAGTAAAAGAGCAATTGAAAGTAACTCACAAATTCAAATGACTTATCTAACATAAGCAAAAAGGGTGGGAAATGTTCTTCAACGTAAACATAGATTAATCCATTTTCAGGTAAGTTGCAATGACCACAAATTATATATACTTAGTAAAGCTCCAAGTCTAAAAAGGTCATAAATCTTTATATATGAAGATCTCATTACATAAGATAAAGTTGAACTAAGGAAATATGTCCAAAAGGTAAATGAGGTTGTTATCAAACCAGCTCCAAAATGAGAAGAAAAGAGAGATCAACGCCTTAGAAATAAGCCACTTCAAGGGGGGCAACCTCCTTTAAATTACATAAATGAACAATCCTTGGATGATACAAATGAAAAAACCTCCTTTCTATATATACGAGTCCATGGGGTCACAATATAATCCTAGCTGACCTAACAATAATAATGTAAGGGCACAATAATAACAATATGGGCGTTACAGGGGTACGACAATAACCATAAGGGGGCTATACTAATAACAATAAGGGAATACAATATTAATATAGGGACATAACATGTCCCTCTCCTTCAAAAAAGTGTTTTCCCCAACTCTTGAGTAGATCTAGATGCTTATGTATAAAATTCTCATCCTCCCATGTAGAATCTTCAGTGGGTAAATTCTTCCACTTGATGAGATATTCTAAAATTGATCGATTTCGTAGTTGTTGATTTCTTGTTTCTGTGACTGCTTCAGGTTCTAATCTGATTTTTCCTTCCTCATCAAGTTTTGGAAATATTGTTTGAACTAGAATTTTGTCACCTATAACCTTCTTTAAGCATGAAACATGGAAAAATATATGCACTCGAGAAGAAGCAAGAAGCTCCAATTTGTATGCCATAGTACCAATATTTTGCAACACCTTGTAAGGACCATAGTACTTTGGTGATAATTTATTATCCTTCTTAGCTTCCTTGAAGGAAACTCGTTTGTATGGTTGTAGATGTAAAAATACCCAGTCTCCTACACCAAAACTTCTCTCGTTGTGATGTTGATATGCCTTTTGTTTCATTCGATTTTGTGCCAAATTTAGGTTATCCTTTAAGAGTTGGAGAACTTGTTGTTGATGCTCGATGTGATCTTCCACTTCTTTAACCTTAGAAGTTTCTCCTAAAGATGATGTGACGAGCGGTGGATCATATCCATAAAGTGCCATAAATGGGGTCATGTTTGCTAAAGTATGGAAGGAAGTGTTATACCACAATTCAACCATAGGTAACCACTTGACCATTGTGTTTGTTTATCAGATACAAAACAACGAAGATATCCTTCCAAAAAATTGTTCACTATCTCAGTTTCCCCATCAGATTGAGGATGATAAGATGAGCTATGAGCTAGTTGAGTGCTATAGGGTAAACTGCTTGGGTGGTTGGTTTTCGTATATCCCTCTCAGGGCTTTCCGGTGCTCGAGGCAGACAGTAAGATTAGCTATGCTGTTCACAAAGACGGTATGAGCATGTTCATATTAGCTTGAAATAACTTGAAGGAATACAATAGAGAATTACCTCTTTGACAACTTTAGAATCCTTTGGAGAGCGCTACGCAACAAAGCAAGAGTCCTTCTTCATATCAAACCAAACATTCCGCCACAAAATTTTTAATATCATATTTGAGGCCATCTCAAAAAAATTATTTCTTGACCCTGTGGTAAGTTTTTAAAAATCCTGAGTGTCCTCCTAAAAGAGAAGTGTGCAATTCCAAAAGAATCTTTTGTTTTAGTTGGGAATTCTTACAAAGATATAAGCGATCTTTGTACCATAAGGAATCATTTTTCCAACTAAATGTATCAGATGTACTAGGATCTTGCTGCAAATTTTGAATGAATGTCCATACATCTTTGTCCTTCTTCCATTCATCTCTTGCTTCGGTTATCCAATCTGGTTGGATAATAGAAATGGCACAAAGAAATGCTTCCACCTCTTCATTCTTTCTTGAGAGTGCATCTGCAACAACATTAAGCTTTCCTTTTTTGTAGATTATTTCAAAGTCCTAACCCAACATCTTTGTGACCCATTTTTGCTACTCTTCTGAAGATAGTCTTTGTTCCAAAAAGTGTTTAAGACTATCATGATCAGTTTTTACCTTGAAGTGTCTTCCCATTAGGTAAGTTCGCCATTTCTTTAGTGCATGCAGTATTGCTAACATTTCCTTCTCATAAATAGGTTTCTGTAAATACTTTCCTATGATTGGACGACTTTCAAAAGCAATGGGTCTTCCTTCCTGCATTAAAACTGCACCAATTCCATTTCCTGAGGCATCACATTCCACAATAAAGGTTTTCGTGAAGTCTGGCGTAGCTAAGACCGGTGCTAGGCACATTGCCTCCTTAAGATGTTCAAAGGCCTTAGTTGCTTCAGGAGTCCATGAAAATGCATCTTTCTTCAATAATGCTGTTAGAGGTGCTGCTATTCTCCCATAATTCTTAACAAACTTGCGATAATACCCTGTTAACCCGAGAAATCCTCGCAACTACTTTATGGTTGTGGGGACTTTCCATTCCTTAATAGCTTTAATTTTGTTAGGGTCTACTTTAACACCCTCGTGAGATACAATATGACCCAGATATTCCACCTCTTGTACTCCAAAGAAAAATTTGGATTTTTTTGCATATAATTGTTTCTCCTGCAGTAGTTTGAGCACCCTGTCAACATGTTCAGCATGATCCTTCCAAGACCTGCTGTAGATTAGTATATCATCAAAAAATACTAGAAAAAATTTTCTAAGGGTTTGAAAATGGAATTCATCAACCCTTGAAATGTAGAAGGTGCATTGGTAAGGCCAAAAGGCATGACCAAAAATTCATAATGACCCTCATGAGTTCGAAATGTTGTTTTTGGAATATCTTCAGTCTTCATTCAAATTTGATGATATCCTGAACGAAGATCCAACTTGGTAAAATAAATTTCTCCATGCAATTAATCCAATAATTCATCAATCACAGGAATGGGAAATTTATCTTTAATGGTGAGCTTATTGAGCTCCCTATAATCCAGAAACATGCACCATGATCCATCCTTCTTGTGTACCAACACTACAGGACCAGAGAAAGAACGTTGGCTAGTTTGAATTATACCCGCCTCTAACATTTCTGCAATCATACGTTCAATTTCGCTCTTTTGAACATAAGAATATCTATAAGGCCTGATGTTTGGAGGAACACTTCCTGGAATCAAATGAATAGCATGATCATGATCACGAATAGGTGGGATTCCTTTGGGAGTTTCAAACACCTTGGAATGATTGTCCAAGACGTGTTTGAGATTTGCAAAAATAGATGATTTTGATGTTGGAACTTCTAGTGAGCATAATTGTGCAATTACGCCTCGTTGTTATTTCTTCAGAAGCTTTGTCATGGTATTAGAGCTTATTATCTTTCCTGGCTTCCCTAAAATACCCCGTAATTCGACTTCCTCTCCTTATAAAAAAAAATTCAAGAAAAGTTCTTGAAAATTAAAAGCTACCGTACCCAAAGATTGTAACCATTGTACTCCTAGTACAACATCAGCACCTCCCTTAGGAATTGAAAGCATTGGACTATTAAATACATATTCCCCCATGGTTAGCTTGATATTATGGCATTTTCCAGAGAAATTTATAGTTCCTCCATTTGCAACCATCACTTGACATTCTGGTGCCAGGTATAGGAAACAATTCAATTCCTTGGCTACCTTACAATGAATAAAATTATGGGTGCTACCTGAATCAATCAACACTATTACCCTTTTCTTCTTGATATGTCCTTCTATCTTGAGAGTTTGAGTGGTAATTCCTGCAAATTCATTACATGATATGGTCGGACTCATTTCTTCCTCTTCTAGGGCTGGTTCTTGGTGTATATCCTCTTCATGTTCATTTTCTTCTTCCTCTTCACAATCTATGTAAAATAATTTCTTATCAGCACACTTATGGCCTTTAGTGTATTTTCTATCACAACTGTAGCAAAGCCATTTTTCTCTTTTTTCTTTCAATTTTTGTGGTGTCAACCTTGTAGGTTATGGAAATCTAGGCGTAGCAACACTTCCTTCTTTATAGAAGTGAGTGGTAGGCTTCCTCATCGCCATAATTTTACATTCAATTTTTCTTGCCAACCTGAATGCCTTCTCCAATGAATTAGGTTCCAAAACGCGAACTTCATGTTGGATGTTATCCTTTAAAGTACCTATGAAGAGATCAATCCTATGTTCCTCTGGAATATCGGTTACCCTTATATTCATTTTTTGGAAGTCCTTAATGTGCTGTCCCATTAAACCTTTTTGTTTGAGATTTATCAATTGGCTAAAGAAGGTGTTGCTCTTTGTATCCTCATAATGTGCTATCATTTCTTCCGTAAAAATTGACCAAGTGACAATTTTTTTACGAGAGCAAAGCCATCAATACCATACAAATTTATTTTGTTATAAATGTAAAGTTTCAATGCGTACCTTTTGTGTGTTTTTCACATTGTGGAGATCAAAATATTGCTCCATCTGTAGTATCCATGTTACAGGATCCTTTCCATAAAACTTCCTCATATCCATTTTTGGAATATGGTGGTTCTTCCCGCCAACATTAGAGTTTATGAAATCATGATTAATATTTATTTTGTTCTCATCATGAGTTTCCTATACTATATTTTCACCATTAGGAAACATTTCTTGTATCAACTTTGTCAAACCTTCCATGTCTGCTTTTAGATCATTCTTCATGTTTGCCATTTTAGCTTCCATGTCATCTGTTAGACCCCTATAAATTTTTGACAAGCAAACAGGGGGCTAAAATGTTTCTGAGCCTTCAAGGAATGCATTTCCTCTGAAAACACATCATCCTTGAAGCCTCCTTGTGTCTTTTGTCATTTGATAAAATCCCCTCTACTGATTCCCATTAGAAAGCCTCCCTGTTTGTGAAGAGATGCCCAAAAGGCCTCCTTTTCCCTCTTATTTCATCCCCTCTAAGCCTCTTTTTTCCTCATCTTTTTCCCCTCCTTAAATTCCCCATTAGCCCCCTAAATCTTCCCAAAATCCCCTTTAAATCCTACTCATATCCCTTGTTTGGCTAATTTTCCCCTTTTCCCTCTATCGTTGCCCTTCCCTAACCTTAAAATGCATTAAAAAGGGCCAAAAAACCCATTTTAAATCTTATGATAAGGCCTAGCCCCTTTCAGCTTAGCCCCTTAACCACTTCCCCGCCATATGCCCCACGCCTACGACCAAGCACTTAAGTCCCAGGCGCTAATCACAATCGCACCATCGGGCGAGCGCATTTCTATGTGTCAACTTAAAAATCGCGATGCGATTGAGTTTTGGTCTGTAGCGTCGCGGATACAATCTCCGCTGTTGATCTAAATAGATCTAACGGTCCGCGCTTTCCCACTTTCCCCACTCCGATCACATCGCAATTATCAATCGCTGCCCTTTTCGATTGTGATATACGTCATTGATCCATAGTTTGATCCAACGGCCCAGCGCTAATCGCTACGTGCTCATCCCATTTCCTTTCTGCCCCTCCGATTATATTTGAACCGTCGATCTCCCACCAGATCCGACGGCTGGCGCTCCATCACATCACGCCAGTCGCATCGCACACCCTTCGGTGCCTTGCGATTGTGATCCTTCGATCTGATCCCGACCGTTCATTCCTTTTTGATCCAACGGCCATTGCACAATCGTATCGTCGCCCCATGGCCCTTCTTTCTCCCCGACAATTGAATCTCCGCCATCGATCTGACCCAGATCGGATGGTTGGCGCTCAATCGCTCCATCGCAATCACAAAAGTTTTAAAGTGTCACCTTCCATGCCCCTGATTGCGATCCCCCGATTCGATCTTGGCTATCCTTTTCTTCAGATCTGACAGCTGGGATCTAATCGCGCCCCCCATCAGTTTTCTTCATCGGAGCCCTTATGAACTTCAACATTCAATCAACACCGTTGATCTCTTCCTAAGATCCGATGGTCCTAAATGAATCGCCCTCCACCCACACCAGGTCCCACCATCCAAAGGCTCCGCTTCATTGTTTTTCCATGTTTTCCTTTGTAATTCGCCCAAGCATTGATCTTTGGGCTATAAACTAATGATCATTTCTTCCGCCGCTCTTCATTGTTTCCACGGTTCCCCACTGCTCCACCACCATTCCTCCAGCCTCCACAGCAAATCTTCTGCCACCATCTCCAGATTTTATAATTGATCTTTTTCACTGTGCAGGGTTGACCAGAGTGATGAATCCACTCTAATTTCCGTAATCACATTCGCTGTGATTCAGTGTAGAGAGGTCGTTACAGTAGCAGGAAGGTGAAACAACAGAAGCGGTTTAAGGGATTTGGACCTGTTAATTAAATATTTAGCGCCTAACCCCGAGTTCAAAGGATAAAGTGCAGTTCGAAGACCAGAGCACACGAAACAAAGCTATATCTGTGTTTAATGTCAGCAGAGTACTTTTCTCCAGAAAGACTGCCTTTCAACGTTCTTCATGCCTCCTCGAGCCCTTAACAGTTAATTGCGCTGACAGAAGCTTCTTTAAGACTATCAGGACCACAGTTATGAGGTATGGAGAGACCTGCAGACCTTTTCATCTAGATCACTAATTCCAAAAGGCAGCACAGAGTTCCAAACAGCCAGAAAGACTTCACGAAACATCAGAGATCAAAGTCGACCTGACAAAGACTCCCGAAGCAGACTATAGAGTACATACAGTGCTACAGAGCCATTAAGCAGTGTGGGCATGAACTCTTTCTCCACTCTGTCTTAATGAGATCCATTTAATGAATATCATCTACTCCTGTTATTCTTTTCTCCTATAAGAATTCCTGAGAACATATTGTAAAGGTTTTTGTTCGGTTGTTGTTGTTTCTATTAGAGGGATTCACTTGACTGTTAGAATAGTATTGGGAGGGAATAGCAGATTAGTTTGTAATGTAGTAGGCTGGGAGGAGAAAGTTTGGACTGTAATCAGCCATTGAGCTCAGTGTATGTGACTGTTTTTGCATCAATTGATCAAGAAAATTTCACAGGATCCTGGTCTATTACTACGGGTGATGTTTCTCTTATCATATTTTTTTATTTACATTATTCATGTTGTTCATTGGTCTTCTAGGAATGCATCATAAATCTGGCATAGGATTTACTCTTTTGAGGTACGCTATGTCTCTTCTCTCCCTGCCTTTTATGTTTTCTGCTGATAGTGAATCTAAGAGTAAATTCAGCTAATTTAACCAGTGTAGCAATTCCATATGTTGCTAGCTGATGTATGAATTTGGGGTTTACTACTTAGATTTTTCTCACTGGTGTCAAAGCATTGAAGGTTCAAAGCCCTTCTCTAATCTACAGACCCCGGCTCTGTTAAAATTATCCCTATTTTCCCTTGGATCATGCTAAAGCTGAACTGGAGTTAAATGACCTCTGGTCCGATCTATAGGCTGCCCCTTTGTCCCTCCATTGAAATTTGCCTTTGAGTATGTCCAAGCAGGTCTGGAGTTAAATGATCTCTGACCTGATATATAGACAGAAATTGGTTGTCTTTCCTTCTTTCACCTTCTTTCCTTAATGTTCCTTTCCATCATCTATCTAAAAAGATCCTTTAGTGTAGATGAATTGCCCTTTGAAAGCCTTGGCTAGTGGTTTGCATGTAATTACCTTTCATGACTCCATAGCCCAATGGATGGCACTTTATTGACCTATCCTCTTTGCCGAACATGCTGCTATTTATCTCCTTTCTTTCCATTACTCTCTCAGTCTATGATCTCATGACCAACCCAGCAACCAACCAACCAAATCATTTTAAAACCCCTTTGTGCTTCATTCCTAGCCTAATATCTCAATTTGAGCTTCAAATATTTACTATTCTTTGTCTTATTGGAGAGATCCCTCTCCGGGTCTAGGAGGGCTAGATCCTAGGGCCCCAAAGTGGTTCTGATGTTGTCTCATCTTTTGGTCTTGCCATTCTGGCCAAAACATGGGAACCCCAACATAATGGCGACTCCTCTGGGGACTAAAGACCACTTAGCCTAGATTGGCTATTAAATGCTAATGGTGGACAATAGCCTATTTCAAACATTCATATACATCCACTTGGTGATTCCACACTCCATAACTCTCAAAGACTCCACTGGAGGAAGAACCTAAAAGATGGCCAGATCTCATAGAAGGGTAGAACATACGGGTTGGATTTGGTTTAAAGAATTCATTGTTTTTGTTTATCACTATGTTCTATCCTACTTCAAGCCTGATCAAGTGCACCAAGATGAGACCCACATTGAGTATGGGAGAGAACTCAGACCTCAGTCTTTAGACCGTGAGCAGACCTATACTCCTGTGAAAAACCTGGTGGAACAAGAGCCTCATGTTATATCTCCCACTCCTAAAGAAGCTTCAAGTAGTCATGGGCCTCTTGTTGCACCACCTACCCCTACAAAGGTCATAGAAAGATACAAGCCTCTGATTTTTCCTCTTTCCTTCCAACCCCTTCCTGCAGAGCTTATAAACCAACTGCCTCTTTCTGATGGAGAAAATAAAAGGGCCACTGCTGAAGAACATGTTCAAAATCTCAAGGATTTACTTGACCTGTATGAAATAGAGGAAGATGATGTGCGCATTAGAATTTTTTCCTTGTCATTATAAGGAAATGTTAAGAGTTGGTTTAAAAGCCTTCCAGCAGCAAGCATTTTCAGCTTTCATTAATTTTCTCAAGTTTTCCTTGATAAATGGGTGGCCCCGAGAAATTTTCTCCTCATCCTAGAAGAATATCAGAATTTGAGAAGATAGCTAACAGAGACAGTACAAGAGTTTTCAGCCAAGTTCAATAAGGTTTACAATGCAATACCTTTTGATGTAAAACCACCATTGGGATGGGCTCTATTGCACTATCCAAGTTCTTTTGACCCCGAGGTGGAATTCCATATAAGAGAAAGAGAACCTTCGAGCCTGGAAGAAATGAAGAATATAGAAATTACCGTCGAACACAACATAAAGTATAGGGAGGAAAGGTTAAAGGCTACAAAGAAAGACCGAGCAGAGCAAATAAGGCAGGTCTCTTTAGAAAGCAAGTTGGAAATATTGATAGAGACTACCAACACCCTGCTGAACACAGAAGAGGAAGAATATGAGGTCGAAACTAGAAATGATGATTGGAAAATACCTGCTCCTTTTCCTCAAGAAAGAAAAACCAGATCAATGCAAGACAGAAGCCACATGGCAAGCATGTGTGATGAACCAGATTTTAAATCAGAAGATGAACTTGCATATTATTTTGAAGAAGGACTGGCTAAGTTTCCAGAGGATTTGATGGATAACGTTGCTTATAATTATGATCTATCTAATGATGATTTGTCTGATGATGATTTTTTCCAAAGGGAAACTAAGCCTGCAGGGACATCATCAGTAGATTCATTGGAGGAAAATCGTGACCATCAACTACAAGAAAATGATGAGCCAATGCAGGCCATCTATGATACTGATGAAGAAAGCATTGAAAGCATGATAGCAGAAGAAGATTCATGGAATCTTCACTCTGTTACATATCAAATCATTAGTAATAATTTCAAAGAAGATGGAAGCCAGCAGCTCTTTAGCACAGAGGGCAAGGAAGAAAGTCATGAAGAAAATCTTGAGCAAGATGAATATCCAGAGCCTTCGCCTGAAAGGGTCAAGGTAATCAAAGCAACCCCTGCTCAAGAATATGTTAATATTTTCATAGAGTTCAGTTCACTCCAGCAGAACCGGCCAGGGGCAGAAGAGGACAACCCCGCCGTATATGATGAGCCCTCCAGTTTAGGCTTCAGTGAAGATGAGGGTGACCTTCTTTCCCACATACATCTTTGCCTCAATCCAGTGGAAGAAGAGGTGTTCCTGGTTGATGCCCATATGCCAAATCCTCCCAGCCAGAAAAGAGAGGAGTGTGATTACAAGGGCCACACTGCAGATGCAGTGATTGAAGCTGCCTGGGATACAAACAGCCTACCAGTCATGGAAGGCTTTAAAGAAGAAAGTATATACCACATTTTTGTCGATCCTGTGGCAGAATACATGGAGGCCCTAATTGGCTCAACTCCTCAAGCATCAATCCTTTGCAAGATCCAGATACATCAGAAGTGGTCACCACTGATGGTGTCCTCAGTTTTGAAGACCCACATGCAGAGCACCCTATGGTTGTCTCTGATGAGTAGTCAATTCTTCTCCCCTTTTTTACTACTACTTGACTGGCTGCATTGTTATTATTGTATCACCTAGAACATCAGAGATTTCCATGTTAGAGTAGGGTAGGAAGGAAGTTTGAAATAAAGCTTAGCCTGTGAGCATGTAGTCAGTTGTTTTAATTTCTGCAAAGTCCGGCAAGTCAGACAGTCTAATCCTGGCTTGACTGTTTTCAATTTCTGTCTTAGAATGTAGAGAAGAAATCCGTTAGACATTTTAATCCTAGCAGATACTAGTTTAGGTAGAGAAACTATGGGACCAAAAGTTTAATCTGGTCTCATGGAGTAATAAGGGTAGAAGTAGAATAGGTCTGTTTTCCTGTTTGTAAAAAATTGATGATGTAAAGGGTCTGCAAGTCCAGATGCACCCAGAAGGAAAATTTTAGGACTATAGTGCGGGTAGGTAGTTGTTTGGGAGAAATTTTACTGCTGATATGATGTCTTCATGATTTGTGGCAGCTGATCCAAGAAATAAAATGGATGGGTCAAGCACCAGGCATCTGGCCTACACCAAAAATTTATTTTCTGAATTCTTGACTCCTTCAAGAAGAAGCCATCCCCATGTGGAGCCACTGTTAGCCCCCTATAAATTTTTTACAAGCAAACAGGGGGCTAAAATGTTTCTGAGCCTTCAAGGAATGCATTTCCTCTAAAAGCACATCATCCTTGAAGCCTCCTTGTGCCTTTTGTCCTTTGATAAAATCCCCTCTACTGATTCCCATTAGAAAGCCTCCCTATTTGTGAAGAGATGCCCAAAAGGCCTCCTTTTCCCTCTTATTTCATCCCCTCTAAGCCTCTGTTTTCCTCATCTTTTTCCCCTCCTTAAATTCCCCATTAGCCCCCTAAATCTTCCCAAAATCCCCTTTAAATCCTACTCATATCCCTTGTTTGGCCAATTTTCCCCTTTTCCCTCTATCGTTGCCCTTCCCTAACCTTAAAATGCATTAAAAAGGGCCAAAAAACCCATTTTACATCTTATGATAAGGCCTAGCCCCTTTTGGCTTAGCCCCTTAACCACTTCCCCGCCATATGCCCCGCGCCTAGGACCAAGCGCTTAAGTCCCGGACGCTAATCACAATCACACCATCAGGTGAGCGCATTTCTATGTGTCAACTTAAAAATCCCGATGCGATTGATTTTTGGTCTGTAGCGCCATGGATACAATCTCCACCGTTGATCTGAATAGATCTAATGGTCTGCGCTTTCTCGCTTTCCCCGCTCTGATCGCATCGCAATTATCAATCACTGCCCTTTGCGATTGTGATCTCCGCCGTTGATCCATAGTTTGATCCAACGACCTAGCACTAATCGCTGTGTGCTCGTCGCCTTTCCTTTCTGCCCCTTTGATTACATTTGAACTGTCGATATCCCGCCAGATCCGACGGTTTGCGCTCCATTGCATCACGCCAGTCGCATCGCACCCCCTTCGGCACCTTGCGATTGTGATCCTCTGATCTGATCCTGACCGTTCATTCCTTTTGATCCAACGACCATTTCACAATCGCATCGTCACCCCATGGCCCTTCTTTCTCCCCGCCGATTGAATTTCCGTTGTCGATCTGACCCAGATTAGACAGTTGGTGCTCAATCGCTCCATCGCAATCGCAAAATTTTTAAAGTGTCACCTTTCGTGCCCCCGATTGCAATCCGCCGATTCGATCTTGGCCGTCCTTTTCTTCAGATCCGACAGCTGGGATCTAATCGCACCCCCCATCAGTTTTCTTCATCAGAGCCCTTATTAACTTCAACTTTAAATCTCTACCCTAGATCTCTTCCTGAGATTCGATGGTCCTAAATGAATCGTCCTCCACCCATGCCGGGTCCCACCATCCAAAGGCTCCACTTCATTGTTTTTCCATGTTTTCCTTTGTAATTCACCCAAGCATTGATCTTTGGGCTATACACTAATGATCATTTCTTCCGCCGCTCTTCATTTTTTCCACGATTCCCCACTGCTCCGCCACCATTCCTCTGGCCTCCACAGCAAATATTCCGCCACCGTCCCCGGATTTTATAATTGATTTATTCTACTATGCAGGGTTAACCAGAGTGATGAATCCACTCTGATTTCCATAATCACATTCACTGCGATTCAGTGCAGAGAGGTCGTTACAGCAGTGGGAAGGTAAAACAGCAGAAGCATTTTAAGGGATTTGGGCCTGTTAATTAAATATTTAGCACCTAACCCCGAGTTCAAAGGATAAAGTGCAGTTCGAATACCAGAGCACATGAAACAAAGCTATATCTGTGTTTAATGTCAGCAGAGTACTTTTCTCTAGAAAGACTGCCTTTCAGCGTTCTTCATGCCTCCTCGAGCCCTTAACAGTTAATTACGCTGACAAAAGCTTCTTTAAGACTATCAGGACCACAGTTATGACGTATGGAGAGACCTGCAGACCTTTTCATCTAGATCAATAATTCCATAAGGCAGCGCAGAGTTCCAAATAGCCAGAAAGACTTCACGAAACATCAGAGGTCAAAGTCGACCTGACAAAGACTCCCGAAGTAGACTACAGAGTACATACAGCGCTGCAGAGCCATTAAGCAGTGTGGGCATGAACTCTTTCTCCACTCTATCTTAATGAGATCCATTTAATGAATATCATCTACTCCTGTTATTATTTTCTCCTATAAGAATTCCTAAGAACATATTGTAAAGGTTGTTGTTCGGTTGTTGTTGTTGCTGTTAGAGGGATTCACTTGACTGTTAGAACAGTCTTGGGAGGGAATAGCAGAGTAGTTTTTAATGTAGTAGGTTGGGAGGAGAAACTTTGGACTATAATCAGCCATTGATCTGAGTGTATGTGACTGGTTTTGCATCAATTGATCAAGCAAATTTCACAGGATCCTGGTCTATTACGACGGGTGATGTTTCTCTTATCATATTGTTTTATTTACATTATTCATGCAGTTCATTAGTCTTCTGGGCATGCATCAGAAATCTGGCATAGGATTTACCTGTTGGCAATATGATGCAAAGTGTTTTCCTTGATGGCAGCCTACTTGATAAAGTTGATGACAACCTTCTTGATGAGTTAAAGAGGAGATTGTTGGCAATGTGATATAATGTGTTGACTTTGATAGAACCTGCTTAATGAAGTTGTTCGTGATGGAAAATAACTTGATGAGTTATTAATAATGTAAATCTGATGTATCTACAGATCAGTTCAGAAGTAGTAGAAGAAAGGAATTCAGAAAGTGCCAGAATAATGATAAATAAGTTATGCTACAAAGCATACGCGGGTTTGTTAAGGTGAAGTAGCGTATGCACGCGGAAAAGTACGTGCCAAGTCACGTATGCCATTTTTCACTCCAAATTTAGAATACCAAGGGGTGTTACCATGGTATTGACCCATAGTATTGAGCACTGGAATATCTATTTGATCCCGTCCAGGAATACCATTAGTAGTTGAGTGGTTTTGACTCATGGTATTGACAAAGGATAAATCTATTTAAGGAGAAGAAGATCATGGTGCAAGTGGGTGCATGAGTAAGGGTTGTGAATGAATAAATCTCTCTAAAGAATATCTGCATGGATGAACTCTGTTCTTTATTGATAGATCTGAATTTATGATGCACCTATGAAGAAAATGATGAAGAGGGATCTCTAGATTTTAAATGTATATGTATTTTCTAGATATGTTTATGGAATGTTTAGATCTGAGATGAGGAAAAATAATTTCTGAAGTAAAGGATGAAATCTGAGTTGTTTATCTGATCTGAAGAGCTGCACAGTCCTGAAAAGTTACATATGTATACGTAGGTTCGCTTCAATAAAAGCGCGTGTATACGCGGGTCTGATTAAGGAAAAGCGCGTATGGGCAGATAGGGCTTTCTGAAGAATGCACAGAAGTATACTCGGGTAGGTCTGCATGAAAGCGCGTACATACGCAGGTTCAGTAAGTAAAAGCACATATGGAATCTAGGGTTTGCTGAAGTAAGTGGAATGAAATGCCTGATCTGTTTTGATGTTCTACTGTTATCTGTCAATGATTTATTCATACAGAACTGGGTTATTTGAATGAAGAATATGTTGCTGATTATGTTAATTTAAGATCAAGTCGTTGGTTGATTGGTTGATGATTTAATGAATGAATTGATGGGGTTATAAGTTTTAGTTTGATGAATGTTGAGCTTAAATGTGTGGAGTGGGTCTAGTCTAAAAATATGATGAAAAGTGGCCTACAAGTTGTGTTGTATGGAATTTGTTGGATCCAGTATGAAAATTGATGAAACGTGGTCCGCAATGGTGCTGAAGGCTGAAGCCTTCAGTGAGGGGGTTGTAGCTCCTTTCCAGGAGAGGCTGGTAAACGAGAGCAAGGGGTTGTAACTCCCTTCCAAGAGAGGCTGGTAAATGAGAGAATGTTGTAGCCTTCTGCAGGTGGGTGCTTGCGTGTTGGTATGAGTCTGCGCCAGTACATGGTTGTACGATGTTTTCTTTATAATAAAATATTGAAGACTGAGACGACGGCAGCAGTGGTTTTCTCCCAAATTGGGTTTCCACCTTAAATCTTGGTGTTCATGTGTGTTGCTTATGTGTGATGATTTATTCTATTCTTACTGCACATGTTTAATGTTTACTAAACATCTAATGAATGAATGATGCAATGATCTAAGCAAAGAATTATCAGCATAATGAGATCTTTGTTAATACGCGAGTTTTATTAAGGATATCCGCGTGTATACGCAAGTTGGCTTCAGTAAAGTAGCGTATGGGTTTTAAAGAAATAAAAAGTAAAAAGTTTTGAGTATGCTCAAAATAATGATTCACCCCCCCCCCCCCCCTCCCCACTCTCAGTATTTTTCCCAACATTACCCTTGTCAGGTACCCTATGTCTCTGCTCTCCCTGCCTTTTATGTTTTCTGCTGATAGTGAATCTAAGAGTAAATTCAACTAATTTAAACAGTGTAGCAGTTCAATATGCTGCTAGCTGATGTATGAATTTGGGGTTTACTACTTAGATGTTTCTCGTTGGTGTCAAAGCATTGAAGGTTCAAATTCCTTCTCTGATCTACAGACCCCGACTCTGTTAAAATTATCCCTATTTTCCCTTGGAGCATGCTAAAGCTGACCTGGAGTTAAATGACCTCTGGTCGATCTATAGGCTGCCCCTTTGTCCCTCCATTGAAAGTTGCCTTTGAGTATGTCCAATCAGGTCTGGAGTTAAATGACCTCTGACCTGATCTATAGATAGAAATTGGGTGTCTTTCCTTCTTTCACCTTATTTCCTTAATGCTTCATTCCATCATCTATCTAAAAAGATCCTTTATTGTAGATGACTTGCCCTTTGAAAGACTTGGCTAGTTTTTTGCATGTAATTACCTTTCATGACTCCATAGCCCAATGGATGGAACTTTCTTGACCTATCCTCTTTGCCGAACATCCTGCTATTTTTCTCCTTTCTTTCCATTACTCTCTCAGTCTATGATCTCATGACCAACCCAGCAACCAACCAACCAAATCATTTTAAACGCACTTTGTGCTTCATACCTAGCCTAATATCTCAATTTGAGCTTCAAAGATATACTATTCTTTGTCTTATTGGAGATATCCCTCTCTGGGTCTAGGAGGGCTAGATCCTAGGGCCCCAAAGTGGTTATGATGTTGTCTCATCTTTTGGTCTTGCCAATCTGGCCAAAACATGGGAACCCCAACATCATCCATCTTAGATTCCATGCCAGCTTCCATGCCATCTATCTTAGATTCCACGCCTTTCTTCAAACCATCCATATTATTCTTCACACCATCCATCTTTGCTTCCACACCTTTCTTCAAAACTTCCATTTCATTTTTTGCTGCTTTTTACGAGAGCGAAATTTGGTGCACTTGCTCTTGTAATTTTGATAGATCATGTTGCAATTCTTCATCTTCATGAGTCATAGTAGAGCCTTCTGAAGGCTTAATGGGTGTTGAATTATTTTTACAGGGCATTTTTTAGAACCCAATACTAATATCTATTCTACAATATGCCCTTAGAATCGATTCAAATTGATTCTTCAAGCAAGACTTATGCAATTCGGAAAAAAAGTACACACATTTTTCTTGCTTTTGAGGAGCTCAATATTAAATTTGGATTATATCTGTGATTGCAGCTCTTCAATAACTGAAATTTGGAACTGAGGTAGCCCTCAAAATTGTCTTTCAAATTCCATAGGTCTGATTTGAATTGGATTCTCCAAGGCAAAGTTATTTCCAATCTCCCACAATGACCTAATTATGGATTGGTTCAATAGAGCGAACTTGTACGACTTGCCGCGTGCCACTGTTTCATCTTTTAGCTCTAAAATTGATAGCAAAGAAACTAAAGTCGATGTAGTTGCGACCACTTTTTATGACACTCTAATCCGATGTTCAGAGAGAAAGTTATGAAGATTTTCCCACGATCACCTTTTTGAGATGAAATTAAGGAGCCTAAAAAAGCATTACCTTCCATAGATCATATTGCCGAAAATATTGCAAACCAAGCTCTAAATTTTTTTTTCAAATTTCCTCAGGATTTTAGCTTCGCGCCCTACAAGTTTTAGATTCTGAACCTTCGTAGAAAAAAAGTTATAGTGAAAATGCCACGATGACCTGTTTAGATTAAATTGAGGAGACTGCAAAAAGACCTAACTCCATAGATCATATCTCTGAAAATATTGCGAACCAAGCTCTAAAATGTTTCGACAATGTTCCTCAGGATTTTGGCTTCACATCCTAAAACTTTCAGCTTCTGAAACTTCGTAGAAAAAAATTTATAGCGAAAATTCCACGATGACCTATTTGGAGCAGCAAAACTCTAGAATCCAAAGCTCTGATACCAAATGTTGTGAAACCAGCTCCAAAAATAGAAGAAAAGAGATATCAACGCCTTATAATTAAGCCAATTCGAGGGGGAAACCTCCAATACATTGCATTAATGAACAATTCTTGGATGATACACATTACAAAACCTCCTTTCTATATATAGGAGTCCATGGGCCACAATGTAATCCTAGTGGGCCACAATGTAATCCTAGCTGACCTAACAATAATAATTTAAGGGCACAATAATAAAAATATGGGGGTTAGAGGGGTACAATAATAACAATAAGGGGGTTACACTAACAACAATAAGGGAATATACTACTAATATAGGGACCTAACAATTAATTTTCTATTTAAACCCCTTTAAAGCATTTAGAAAGGGGTCTTGAATTTGTAATATTTTGGCCTTGGAAAATACATTTCTGTACTCCTTGACTATATTATTTTTATAAAGGATCATATCTTGTGATTTCATGTGGAATTATTTTTGAGAGTTGCATTTTTGTACCTTGAAGATTGTTCTAAGTTAAAGCACAATATTCCTATGATTTCATGGTGAATTATTTTTGAGAGTTGCATTTCTGTACCTTGAAGATTGTTCTAAGTGAAAGCGCGGGATCTGGATATCGAATTGCATCAAGAAAATATCTTAATGAAACTGGTATTTCTATCAATTTACTGTTATTTTCTTTATGTAATGAAGTATTCTCTTTGAAATTTTCTATCATTTATATATGCTTGTTTCTCAAATATTTCTTTATCATGTCATTTCTGAAGATACAGAAATATTCATCTATCATAGTATGTGCAAATGATATATAGAATTATGAATGCGATGTGCTATTCTAATTTTGTTTAATTTCTTAAACAGATTTATCATTATATGATACTGCATCTTTTTGTTGAATAATAATACATTTTCATGGTTATTTTTTTAATTGAAACAATCTTTAAGTCATATTCATATTTAATACCCGGGTTAGTTTTAGAATTATTTGCAAGTTATAGATTAAGTTAGATATATTAGCTCAGTTATTTAGTTCCATTTATCCACTTGCACAAACACTCCATCACCAATCCATTTATTATTAAGAAACTGGTCCTATAAATCCACTCGGAGCCACCACACCAAACGAAAAAGGAGTTGTCCTAAGGTCTGGACCGGATGGTTTTCCCCCAATGTTTGAAGCAACGATTTTCAAGGCTTCAAAATTTTTGGTGCTAGAAGGAGGGCCTAAGCTATGAATGGCAAGTAAATCCAAATCTACAGGCTATTCCAAGATAAATTCACCCTCATCACCTTCTTCAATTTCCTCTACATCTCAAATCTCTAGGGAAGAAATTGAGAAGAACATCAGTACACCCACTACTAAAGCTTTAGATCTATCAAACAATAAACCTCTTGAGTCCCCTGAAATACAAGATTTAGTTCATAAACTCCAATGGTTCTCATTATCTTTAGAAGAGTTTGAATTATCCAAAGGTGGTGTTACGTCACAATTCATATCTTCAAAAACACTTACTAGGTCACAAAGTGAAAAACTTGGTATTCCTCCAAAGGAATTTCCTTTACCTAGTCGAGTTAAAACCAGAAAAAACACCATCGGAATCAAGTAGTGATATTATTTCTTCATCACAAACTCACTCATCTGCTTCCCAAACTCAAACCCAGAAGAGTATAGTTATTCCAACAACCTCTACTCAAACACCAGTTGTCTCTTCAAGTCCCTCAACCGTTATCACAAAAATGGCACAAATACCATGGACTAATCTAGGGGCTATTGAAATTCCTGCACCTTAGCATAATTTTCCAGATCATCCTGAAAAATGGCTGCCAAAATTTAGTCCTGACCTTGGTATACAAGCAAAAGAACACATTAATAAGTTTATGCTATCTGTAAATTTAAATGCAGTACAACATGAAGATGTTGTGGTTAGGTTGTTCCCTTATACTTTACAAGGGGCAGCAGGATCCTGGTATTTTTCATTACCATCAGGATCTATTACAAGTTGGGATATTTTCCAAGAACTTTTCTTAACCAAATTTGGAGATGACAGATCAATAGCGACTTTAATTAATGATATATCCAATTTGAGAGCAGAATCCAAAGAACCTATCAAATATTTTAATTCCCGATTCAAAAAACTTTTGAATAAAATTCTTACAACCTCAAAACCTAGTGAGAAAGTCTGAAGTGAATGGTATATAACATCTTTGCCTTCAAATATAGCAATTTTTGTAGATAGAGCTGCTAAACCTACTTTGGATGAAAACATGAAGGAAGCAATTGCAGTTGAAATACAGATTATTACTTTGGATAAGAAGAATGCTATTGAAGACAAAAAATCCAAAAAATTCAGCTTTAAGGATGATTCAAAGAATAAAACACCTAGGGATCCTTATGACATGGAAGGTTTATAGAAATTTCTGAAGACTTTGTCCAATGAAATGATCGAAATCAAAAAACAAGTAGCAGAAACTTCCACCAATAGATCTTATAGGAACTTCGAAATGAATCAGAAAAATGAATATAAACCACCCAATTCAATATCCAATGCAGAGTCAGATCTAGAAGAAGATGAAGAAGAAGATACACCTCTATTATCGAAAGAATATGAAGAAGAAGAAATAGCTGAATTACATGGGATGTGGGATTTCATTCTTCCTAATTCAGACAGTGAAAAAGAACAAGAAGCCATGCTAGAAAGTACAAGAAGTAAATCTAAAGCAGAGCCTATCCAAACAGTTCCCAAGAAGAAAAATTCAACTTCGACTACTAAAGACAAATCCCCTGTAAAGAAAACTTCCTCTTTTCCTACTCAAAATCAACCATCATCTTCTAATCCTCCTACATCAACATCTAAGACTCTGGTAGGATCATATCCTATGGATTATAACATTGTTGAAGACATGAAGAAAACCAGATCGAATATCTCTTTACATGAACTCAGAAAACATAAGCATCAACAGAAGTTGTTATTGAAAGAATTAAATGCAACACCTATTTCTCCTCTACCAAGTGGTGTAGTTGCAAAAGCAGCCAAAGGATTGGGTAAGCAACCAGATAAAGTAGATGCTACTGATACTATTCTTATTGGAGAAAGATCAAATTTTCAGACACCTCCTTTTCTTCTGACTTATGAAGTCTATAACAAGAATTTGCATAACTACTTAATAGATTCAGGAGCATCATCTAACATAATGCCTACTTCAGTTTGCTTAAAATTAAACATCGAACCCTAGAAATCTACAGTCCATATTGTTCAATTAGATCGGACTAAAGTGAAATTTGTGGGAGAAATTAATTCAGTCACCATTAGGCTAGCCTCTGATCCCAGGATAGTCCAGAGAATTGATATACTGATTGCAGATATTCCTAAGTTTTATGGATTAATATTAAGTAGAGATTGGTCTGCAAAGCTTAATGATTATATCGCCACTGATTATTCTCACATGTGGCTTCCTCACAAAGGGAAACCAAATCAAATCAAGGTTGAGCGAGAAAAACACATGATGCATACTGTAACAGAATTTGAACAAGCAAATGAACCTGTAGCTTTTAATAACAACATTCTCAGAGGTTATTCTGCTGAATCATTTCTTGGAAATTTCATAGCACCGCAATCACCTTTTTCTGTAAATACTTTTATTTCGCAAGTTGAAATTTTTTCACAAGCTGATTCTTCAAGAATTGTTAATGTTTCTGATCAATCTATAGATAAAACTATAGATAAGTATTTATTTTGGTCTTTGTATTTTGATGGATCAAAATCCAATGATGGTGCAGGAGCATGATGCATTTTAGTTGATCCGGATGGGGAAAAAACTATGCTATCATGTAGATTAGAATTTGAGCATACAAATAACACTGCAGAATATGAAGCCTTGATCCAAGGGCTTTATAAAGCAATAGGGTTGAATGTTAAGTACCTGAAATTGTATGGTGATTCTGAAATTGTTATCAGACAAGTAAGAAACACTATCCATTGTCTTTCAGATCATCTTAAACATTATAAATCCCTTTTTCAAGATCTTACCACTCAATTTTTAGCATTCAACATCTTTTCTATTCCTAGAACTCAGAATTCAGCAGCTGATTTGTTAGCTAATGTTGCTTCCAAGCTCCTCCCAGCTGAAGATTATAGTCCATATAGGTTTTCAGTTGAATTAATATTTAGACCTTCTGTGCTGGATAATGTCACTAATTAGAGAGTATTTTATCATGATGAAGATATCTTAAATTTCTTGACTTCAGAAAAATCTTATGATGGCCAAATAATTGATGAAAGTGATGATGATCTTCAAAACACATCAAAAGACAATTAAAATCCTATTCCCAAATCTGTAGTCAAACTTGAAGACTTATATGATATCAAAGACAGATTCAAAAAGGTTACTAATGCTAAACTTCAAAGTTATACTTTGAAGTTTGAATTATTAAATCTTGGTACTGAGTCTAACCCACAAAATGTTAATTTAGGACTTGATTTAACATCAGAGGAAAGGATAGCTTTCATCGGAATTCTAAATAAGTACAAAAATGTCTTTGCTTGGAATTATGAGGATTTGAAAACTTATGATACTTCTGTTATCCAACATACTATTCCAATGCTTTCCAATGTAAAGCCAGTGTAACAAAAGCTAAGAAAAATTCATCCCAATCTGGAAGGACAAATCAAGTCAGAATTGAACAAAATTTTGAAGGAGAAAATTATTTTTCCTGTAAGACATTCTAGTTGGGTCTCAAACATGGTTCCTGTAAGGAAGAAGAATGGAGATATCAGAATTTGTATTGATTTTAGAAATCTGAATAAGGCATGTCAAAAGGATAACTTCCCATTGCCAACCATGGAACAAATACTTCAAAAGCTAGTTGGTTATGAACTCATGTTTTTTCTTGATGGTTTTTTAGACTATAACCAAATATTGGTACATCCAGATGATAGGCTAAAAACTACTTTCAGAACCAAATGGGGAACTTATGCCTACCAAAAGATGCCTTTTTGTTTGATAAATGCAGGAGCTACTTTCCAGAGAGCCATGGATATAACATTCAAGGGTTTGATTAATAGATCAGTTGTTATTTATCTTGATGACATAACCGTATTTTCAAAGAAAAGAGCTAATCATCTACATGATTTGAAACAATATTTGAATGATGTAGAAGATTTGGCATTTCTTTAAATCCAAAGAATCCTTATTTTCTTTCAATGAAGGAAAACTCATAGGATTTTTTGTGTCTAAAGATGGCATATATATTGATCCTAATAGAGTAAAAGAAATTTATGATATTTCTTTACCACATAACAAGAAATCCATGCAATCCTTTTTGGGACAGATCAATTTTGTCAAGAGATTTATTCCTTATTTTTCTCAAATATTTTTACCTTTGTATAATATGATTAAGAAAAATTCAGTTTTCAAATGGTTACATAAAGAAAAACAAGCCTTTGATTCAATCAAACAGGCAATCATTAATGCACCTACATTGAATACTCCTGATTTTTCTAAATATTTTATTCTGTATAATTTGGCTACTAAAACATCCTATGTTGTTGTTTTAACACAACCCAATGATCAACAAGAGGAAGCAACAATCTCTTTCTTTAGCTCAAATATGAAAGGAGCCAAACTTAACTACTCTGATGTAGAAAAACAATCCTTTGATGTATTTAAATCAATCAAACATTTTAGACCTTTTCTCCTAAAAAAACATACAAAGATAATTGTCCCATTCTCTACAGTAAGACAATTGTTAATACAAAAGGAAGTAGGAGAAAAGAGAGCTAATTGAGTAACAGCACTACAGGAGTATGATATTGATATTAAGCCAACTAAATTTGTTATAAGATAAGGTTTTTGTAGATTATTAGCTGGAGCTTCCAACATACTAGAGGATCAAGATCAAGATAATGTTTTTCAAGAAAATCAGATAAGTATTATAGATTTTGAATCTCAATATGTTGATCTTATCTTTTACTTGAAAAATGGGTATGCTACTTCTAATCTCAATAATAAGAACAATCCTGATTTAAGATTAAAAGACAAACACTTCAAAATCATTGATGATGTGTTATTCAGAAGAAATTATGATTCAATTTTATTAAGATGTCTTGAAAAAACTGAAGCACACAAGGTGTTGCAGGAATTACATGATGGACCAGCAAGTGGACACTTTGGAGGTGATACCAAATAATCCATGCTAGTTACTATTGGCCTACCTTGTTCAGAGATGCACATGATTATGTAAGGAAATGCGAGATTTTTCAAATTGTAGTGGAAGACAAAGGAAACCAGCCTTTCCTTTACAACCAGTAAACATTGAGCAACCATTTGAATAATGGGGACTTGATATTATTGGAGAAATTGTTCCAAATTCTTCCAAGCAACACAGATACATCCTTACAACAACGGATTACTTTACAAAGTGGGTAGAAGTAATTCCTTTAAAGGTAGCCAATTCTGATGCAATCATTGAATTCATTGATCAATTCATCATTACCAGGTTTGGTGTACCTAACGCTCTTGTCTTTGACAATGCATCTTATTTTTCTAGAAATAGTAAAATGGAATTTGCAATCAAAAGAGGTTTCAAATTGAAATATTCAGCGAATTATTATCCACAAGGTAATGGTTTAGCTGAATCAACAAATAAAAATCTTATCAAAATCATCAAAAGAAAAATTGATCAAAGTCAAAAGAACTGGCATAAATCTTTAATTTTGGCATTATGGGCTGATCGCATAACTCATAAGGTTCCAATAGGTACTTCACCTTTTAATCTAGTCTATGGAAAAGAAGCTATAATACCATCAAACCTAATACTTCCATCTTTATCCCTAGTTCAATTCCTTGAAGAGAATCCTTCATCATCTATTCAACTAAGATTTGATCAAATTCTTAAATTAGAAGAAGATAGAGAGAAAGAAAAAAGTATTCATGCCAAACATCAACAACTCATAAAATCTTCTTTTGATTCAAATTTTACCGGATCCAAAACTTTGCAAATTGGTGATCTTGTTTTGAAATGGGTCAAAGCACATGAAGATAAGGGTAAGCATACCAAATTTCAAAAAATGTGGCTTGGACCATTTCATATTGCTGAAAAGATAAGCTTAGCAACG
Organism: Pinus albicaulis; assembly: GCA_034641835.2. Lineage (NCBI taxonomy): Eukaryota > Viridiplantae > Streptophyta > Pinopsida > Pinales > Pinaceae > Pinus > Pinus albicaulis. Next base: position 162,721,987 of record CM076576.1, read on the forward strand.
TTCATATTGCAAGATTTAACAGGAGAGAGAGAATCTCTTCCTGTGAATGGGCTTGTCTTGAAAAAGTTCTTTTCTTAATAAGGTAACTCCTTCTTACTTGAACATATTCCATTATGCAAGTGTGTTTATTTACAAATAAGGTTGTTAATAGTCTTTAATTGGCTTTTTACTATTTGAAAATATCTTCGAGAAAATATTATAAATACTTATTTTATGTAAATAAGAATTTTTAAGGAAATGATTACAATTTTTGGGTAGTTAAAAATAAAATATTAAACTTTGAAATTTTTTTTAAACATTTGCAAAATCTTTTGAAACCTTGAGAAAATTGTAAATCATTATAAGTTTATTGAGTAGAGAAAGGTTATACATAAAAATTAAAGACTTTTTCAAGATTTGGCTAGGTTAAGGGTAAGGTTATAGTTAGGTTTAGGTGAAGGTTAAGGTTACAGGTTTAGTTAGGTTAAGGTTAAATTTAAGGTTATGGGTTTAATCAGATTAAGGTTAAGGTTAATGGTTTATTCAAGGTTAGGGTTATGGTTAAGGTTAAGGTTAAGGTTAAAGTTAGGTTAAGGTTACGGGTTTAATCAAGTTAAGGTTAAGGTTAAGGTTAGGGTAAGGTTAAGGTTAAGGTTAAGGTTAAGGTTAAGATTAGGTTATAGTGGAGGTTAAGGTTAGGGTTAAGTTATAGTTAAGGTTAAGGTTAAGGTTATTGTTAGGTCAAGGTTAAGGATAAGTTAAAGTTAAGGGTAAGATAAGGTTAAGGTAAAGGTAAAGGTTAAGGTTAAGTTTAATGTTAAGGTCAAGGTTAAGGTTAAGGTTAAGGTTAATTAAAGGTTAAGGTTAGGATTAGGTTATGGTTAAGGTAAAGGTTAAGGTTAGGTTAAGGTGAAGGTTAAGGATAAGGTTAAGGTTAAGGTCAAGGTCAAGGTTAATTTAGGTTAAGGTTACGGGTTTGGTTAGGTTAAGGTTAAGGGTTTGGTCAAGGTTAGGGTTAGGTTATAGTTAAGGTTAAGGTTAATATTATGAGTCTTAACCTTAACCTTCACTATAACCTAACCTTAAAATTGACCTTAACTATAACCTTAACCTTAACTTTTCCCTTAACCTAATCTTAACCTTAACCTAAACATAACCTTGACTTTACCCTTAACTTAACCTTAACCTTCACTATAACCTAACCCTAAACTTGAAAAAACCCTTAACCTTAACCTTAACCTTAAACTTACCCTTCACCTTAACCTTATCTTAAACTTACCCTTAACCTTATCTTAACCTTTACTTAACCTTAACCTTGATATTGAGCTTATCCTTAACCTTAACCTTAACTTTACCCTTAACCTTAACCTTAACGTTACCCTTAACTATAACTTCAACCTTAACCTTGACCTTAACTATAACCTAACCCTAACCTTGACCAAACGCTTAACCTTAACCTTAACCTTAACGTTACCCTTAACCTTAACTTATCCTTAACCTTAACCTTAACCATAATCTTAACCTCAGGTTAAGGTTAAGGTTAAGGGTAAGGTTAGGGTTAAGGTTAGGGTTAAGGTTAATATTAGGTTAAGCATAAAGTTAAGGTTAAGGTTAAGGTTAGGGTTACCTTATAGTTAAGGTCAAGGTTGAGGTTAAGGGTAAGGTTATAGTTAGGTAAGAGTAAGGTTAAGGTTAATGTTAAGGTTAAGGGTAACGTTAAGGTTAAGGTTATGGTTATGGGAAGGTTAAGGTTAAGGTTAAGGTTAAGGTTTGGTCAACGTTAGGGTTAGGTTATAGTTAAGATCAAGAATAAGGTTAGGTTAAGGTTAAGGTTACGGTTAATTTAAGGTTAAGGTTAGGGTCAGGTTATAGTTAAGGTTAGGTTATAGTGAAGGTTAAGGTTAAGACCCATAACCTTAACTCTGACCTTACCCTTAACATTAAGCTTAACTTTAATCCTAACTTTGACTTTACCCTTAACCTAAGTTAACCTTAACCTTGAACTTAACCTAACCTTAACCCTAAAATTACCCTTAACCTTCACCCTTGACCTTAACCTTATCTTCACCTTATCCTAACCTTAACCTAATCTTAACCTTAACCTTAACCTTAACCTAACCTTAACCTTAACTTTAAAATTAAACTAACCTTAACCTTAACCTTAACCTGACTAAACCCGTAACCTTAACCTTAACCTTAACCTAACCTTAACCTTCACTATAACGTAACCCTAACCGTGACCAAATCCTTAACCTTAACCTTTCCCTAACCTTAACCTTAACCTTAACTATAACCTAACCCTAACCTTGACCAAACCCTTAACATTAACCCTAACCTAATCTTAACTATAACGAAACCCTAACCTTGACCAAACTGTTACCCTTAACCTAACCTTAACCATGACTTTACCCTTAACCTAACCTTAACCTTAACCTTCCCCTAACTTTAACCCTAACCTTACCCTAACCATAACCTTAACTTTACCCTTAACCTAATCTTAACCTTAACCTAACCTTAACATAACCTAACATTAACCTTAACCATAACCTTAGCCTCAACCTTAAACTTAACCTTAACCTTATTGTTGAGGAGGTAAATCCCCTCTGCGGACAGAGACGATCCCTACTAGCCCAGCAGGGGTCTAGCAACAATCACGAAATGTTACGACGCAAGTTCCTAGTGACGAATGAAAAGACCAAAGATGGAGGCCTACCTGGAATCCAATGCTACGATCTGAAGAAGAGAGCGTTCCCGTTCCTCAGCCTCGGCAGATCACGATCCTCCACGATCTCTGCGGATGGACACCTGCACATGTAAGAAACAAACAGATACAAGCATAAAATCCAGCATACGCAACTAAATGTCAGTCGGAAAGGATACTACCCATATTAACATAATCGAAAACAGAGTGGAACGATAATCGTAATCATTCATTAAATAACAATCGAAAGAGATTACAACCAATGTTCTGACGTCGTGGTCTCCTTCAGATGGGTCTCCAGTCATTCACGTCTCACAAGCTCGCCAGGGAAAGGGAAAACCTCTCCAGAGTCTCTCGACGATAGTCTCCTTACTTGAGTCGGCCTTAAGGGAAGAAAGAGGGGACGACAAAGACAAAGGCTCTTGGGAATTTGAGAACTTGTAGATTCAAGACTTGGGCACTTCAAGACTAGCTTGCAATGGCAATGAGCTAGCTTTTATAGATGGAGGAAGGGGAGTTGGGATCCCTATAATTGTGGGATTGGCCTTATCTTCAAGGAAGCTTCCATGAGAGGTGGCAAACCACTTCCCTTCCATGGAACTCCCGGAGCCAAACCTCCCAACTCAAGATAGATAGCAGTTTCTAAGTTTGTTGAAACAAAACTTCCACCTTTCTTATTTAAAAAACACTCCTTAAATTGGCTGGCGCGACTGTGACTCTGGGACAGAGCGCCAGTTGGCGCGGCCTCTTTGTAGGATTTTCCTCATTGGCGCGAGTGGTGAACTGACTACCCGCGCCAATGCAAAAAGGGATGTTTTTATGGTTTTTTGCAAGGAGATGTGTTTAGGGCAATTGAAGCTCATGTTTATAGGAATGCAATGATAATGGTTTCAAGGCATGACATTGATCACAGGTCACAAAATGGGTCCTCCATTGTGCGGGACGGGAATGGTAGGGATGGTGACAAATTACTGTGTAACAGATGCCCCCTAAAGTATGAGGCCCGAGAGAGAGAGGGGTGAAATGCTTTACGAGAACATGTTCAACTGAAGGCCTGCCGTCGGAAAACCTGCGCAAAAAATACAACCGATATCTCAAGTACATGATGTATATGTGGTATGGGCACAACCATTCGAAACAGAGTACACTATAATCCGGATCCAGGGTATGGGCGCAGCCATCCAGTGAGGATCAAATAAATAGACTCAGGTATGGTCGCAGCCATCCAATCAATGAGTCATATACATAATGATAATAATCCACAATCGGGTGAAATGAGATTACAATAGACACAATCCAGGTTTGCGCTCCATCTCACCCAAACAAAGTACAAGTTCAAGCATGCGAATATGTGAGCGAAGTCAAACATGCAGAACATCGACATCATCTAATTACTACCCAATGATGAAAGTCAAGTAATGGGGACAGAGGAACCACCAATAATGACAATGGTCCCCAAGGTACTACAGTACACCCAGGTTGTGTGTGAATCCTCAATGATTTGGCGTCGAACACCCGCAATCACTCGGGACGGAGGCCAATGATGAAAACCTCACGTCGAATGTGACGAACCCGCCATCGAGGCATGCAGTCTCCAAGGTACCATAAAGGAGTCTCTAGATCAGCTTCCTGGATAATGCGCTGAAGTCGACAGGAAGTGACCTTGATCAAAGGTGGGCCATAATGTTTCCCACATCATTGACACAAGACAGAGGAACATGATGTTTTTATGAATCAGGATCATACGAGAATCAGAGGAAGGCTGATACTTTGCAGAGGTCAACTTCTCTTGAACATATGAACGGCACGATAGTGGACTTGGCAGTATTTGACATCAAAAGATCAAAGGTCATGATGACGAGGCAAAGAGTAGATTAGAGGTCAAAAAGGATTATCCAAACCCACAGAGGCAAGTGAAAAATGAGATGAGATGTCCCTAACCCGACACGAATGCAGACAAGTGCCATGTTCAAGAGTGACATACTGCCGACACGGCAATGATGTTGGTTCCCTTTTCCCCACCATTTCGGCGAGTACCTCTTTATTTTTACACAAGCTTGAAGAGGATACCATATGCTTGTCATATAAGTCCATCCTTCGGACGAACCCATCCTAGTACATTTAACGAGCCCTAGGAAGGAGGAACTCGAGAACGTCATTTCGACCGGATCCGATGTCAATGTGGTTTAACGAAATCGACAAAGGGAGAACTCTGCCTTTTCATGTTTAGAGAGTTTGAAAAGAGAGCAGAAAATTAAACTCATTGTGTCCCTTTTCGTAAATAGTTCCTCGCATCCGAAAAGGTAGAAAACAATATCCGAGAAAACCTTCTAGTCATGATAGGCTAGGGTATTCCTTTTTCGTAATCAATCCATCCCAGCCCGAAAAAGAGGTAAACGTATACTGGGTAGATGTCGATTCGTGTCCAATTTAACGAGATCGAAACGACAAGGGCCTCGGCAATATTTTCATGTTTAGAGAGTCAGAAAAGAGCTTAAAGATGACTCCAAAGTGACTTTTTCGTGTATTTACTGAGTCCGAAAAAAGTATAAAATACAACTTGTTTCCATCGTTAAAGTCGCAAAAACTTGCTGCTGCACATACCAAGCAAGTGTAAAACCCATTTTCGACATAACATATTAACATATTTGATAAAAATAACTTTTTACAACTCATTTTATGTCAAAAAGCTATAAATATGCCAAATTGGTAAAAATAAAATTACATTTACTATTCACCTTGGTAAAAAGCAACAGTGGTCCATTTGGAGTGGAAACTTCTGACGGTGATTGCGATAGATCCAGTTGACCATTCAGTTTCTCATCTGCTACAGGTAAGAGGCACTTCCCTGCTCTACATTTCCATCTATTTTTTAATAGTTTTCCCTTGTGTATCAGTCATCTGTGGCCACTTTTTGAAATTTTAGGGCCGTGCTCATTGGCGCGGGTATCAGGCACGGACCCATGCCAATGAGCTCTTTTATACAAAGGGCTTGCGCCACATGGCACGAATGTTCACAAAACAGCCGCGCCAGCGGCCGAACCTAAAATTCTGCCTAAAAATTTGATATTTTAAACAAATTGAATGGAATTTGAAGCCTACCAGAGATCTAAAAAAGGGTTTATGACCATATGGATGCAGGTAATCAAGAAAAATGGTAATTGAATGGAAAGAATGAGAGCATGGAGAAGAGGATGAACAGGCCATAGAAAGTGAGGCTTGCATGAATGCCCTCAGAAACTGTGGGCTGAAGAAGTTCTTCCTTACACCCTATCTACGAGCTCAACCCGAGCTCCTCCAGTATTTGATCAGTATTTGGGATGAACATGAACAAGTGTTCAAGTTCCGAGATCAGGTATTGGAGCTAGAGGTTTCTGATGTTTATTTTATCACCGGATTGTCTCGCAGAGGTCCGATCCCTGTTTTGACTGGAAGCAGACCATCTGGCGAGAAGATGGAAGAAGTGATGGCACGAGTGTGCCGAGGAGCACAAATGGGATCAGGAAGCAAGAAGGTGGATATCCACACTATCCCCGATCTGGCATTGAGAGTTGTCCTACATACCATCACGCGGGCTGCAGGGTTGCAGGCACCACACAAGGCCACAAATGCCCAACTCCTGCTGGCCTCAGAATGCATGAGTCCCTTACTGTTCGACTGGGAAACAAAAGTAACGATAAATATGAAAAGGCAGCCCACAAAATACAAACAAGCTAAACTGAAACAGTTTGGCTATGGTTCCATCTTGGTATCGTTCATTCTGGAACGTTTACCAATATTCTAGGGCTAAGGGGCCTTAGTAGCATATCTGATACCACGAGAGCCAAGAATGGCTCGCTCGGCAGCACTAATGCCCAGAGCTGGAGGCGGCCAACAGATGTCCTGGAGGCCGAAGTTCTTTAGTGGGTGCCAGCGGCGCCGGCCCGATTGCAGCGTGGAAGATCGGCCATGCAGAACCGACTACCGGAGACCCGCATCTCCTACCGCCGAAGGAGATGACTGGGACAAGGAGTTGGGTAAGACCTCGTGTTTTTGACTTTTTTATGTTTTATATTTTTTTTTGTTAATACACATCTGCCCCAATACATTTTATATATGTATGCGTATGTGGGACTCGAGAGACTAGCCGAGATGGTTCTAACTACTCGAGGACTCAACTCGCCCTCGATCCTTAGGGGGTACCGGAGGAGAGTGGAGTTGATCCAGACCAGGGGATTGCCCGAGGGATCCTGCACTATGCCTCCTGCCGCGACGTACCGATGGGAGTTCCAAGTCGGATCCACCGAATCCTGAGACGCTTAGTGCGTGCAGTTACATGCTATCATGAGCACCATGCGGATTAGCTCTTAGGGATTATACCACACCTATTTTTTGAGAGACGTATAGTCTCTGGATGTACTTAAGACGATTATGTATATTTTGACTTTATGTGACACACTCTATGTAAACATTTCGATATCTATATATATGCATATCTATTTCTGGATGGATCTTTTTTTACATGTGATGATGATTTAGAAATTGCGCAAATGTCTGTCTAATACCAAATTTGCTACTGCATCTGTTAATGTATTCAAATGTCTGGGTATATGATGATATGTAATGTAGTCAAAATTCCTTTCCAGTAATCAAATACGCAGATACATACGTAAAATGGACGGGTTTCTTACCGAATAGTGTCCGTCTGGGCTAGGAATATCAGTGTGTATGAAGTTGCGAATCTAGATACACGAGCAATTCACACATACTACAAGGTTTACCGCCTCGGTTAATAATTCTAACACAACACTATATTCCGCGATGTTGTTCGTAGTACGTCCTAGACACACTCCTTACAGGTTTACCAACTCACCAGAAGCATCATAGATTACCCAGGCTGCTGAAGACAGATTCCTGGTACTGCAGGAGGCACCATCCGCGAAACCAACAAACGGACGAATAGACATCTGCACAACTAGGAAGACCCGATCAGTAGAAATATGTTTACAAGGCATACCACACCATATATGCAGACAAATGAAAAACACACACGTATGTACACACAACACACCAAGAAATCACTTCAGGCATAGTACTTTTTGAGGTACAGCCCATTTATGGGCTGCGCCAGCGGAACTCCTTCATAATCTATAAGCTCATAAGCCCCATTTTTCAAAATGCGTTTTACTATATAGCGCCCATGCCACATAGGCTGGAACTTACCGGCTCCAAGTTTGTCATGTGCTTGATCATATAGGAGGACGAGGTCTCCTTCGATAAATGAACGAGGAGAAACAGATTGATCAAAATTAGTTTTGACCCTCTTCTTTTGTGCTTCAATAACCAAAGAAGCCAGATGACGGGTTTCATCTAACCGTTCCAGATACAGAAGACATTCTTCCTCAGCAGAAGTATTAGGTAGAAGTTCCACAGCTAATTTTAAAGAAGGAATCTCGCATTCAACTGGAAGAGTTGCTTCCAGACCATACACCAATTGAAATGGTGTGAACCCAGTTGCACTCTTTACAGATGTTCGGTATGCCCAGAGAGCTGAGAACAGTTAGAGATGCCAATTGGATTTGTGAATACTAACTGTTCGCTGAAGCATAGTGACTAGAACCTTGTTCACTACTTCAACCTGACCATTTGCCTAAGGGTAATATGGTGTTGAGCTGTCGTGACGCAAGCCCAACTTTGAAGTCAGCTCTGCCATCATATAATCTCGAAAATGAGTACCGTGATCAGTGGCGATGGCTTGAGGAACCTTGAACCATGCAATAACGTGGTTGAATATAAATTGAGTAGCCATTTTCCTGTCAGCAGCTAGTGTAGGCATCGCCTCGGCCCACTTGGTGAAGTAGTCGACGGCGAAAATTATATATGCATGCCCCCCGGCCGAGCAAGGGTTACACGTCATAAAATCCATGCCCCATTTCGCAAAAGGGCCGACAGTAATAACAGGGTGCAAGGGTAGAGGCGGTGCGTGCATCTTGCACTGAAATATCTGGCACGCATGACATTTACGGACTGCCATGATACAATCTTTGAATATAGAAGGCCAGAAATAACCTGCTCGCAGAATCTTCTCAAGCAAGAGCATACCCTATTACAAGGTCCACTCATAGCATCGGCGGGGCCATTTAGGACTCACTTCTTCAAGGTTAGGCATCGCCGGAGCACCGAATCTACTCCAATGCGATATAAGGTATCTCCTACTATGTGGTAGGGTTGGGACTGGTGCCGAATCCGACGGCGAGCAGTTTTATCCAACTCAGACTGAAATGTCGAGGCCTGAAGATACACTATTATGTCACCGTACCAAGGATCATGAGTACTGATGAGGAAAAGTGTTTCGTCTGGTATATGGTGATCCAGGTGGAATAATCAGGTACAGGTACAAGAGGCTTGAGTACAAGGCTCAAAAATCAAAGTGTTCAAAAGATTCTCGAACCAGGTTCATGTTGTAGATCTTGTCTTTCTGAATCCAATGGCGCAGACGACACTCAATTCCGAGTCCGTATGAAGGAGTTAAGAGCGGTCAAAGTTTTGGGTTGACTTGGTGACTGGGAAGCCTTAAAGAGGACGCAATTTGGACCAAACCCGGCCACCGGATTCCAGCACACTCAAGCCAGATTCCGGGCGAATTTGTGGGACCGTTAATTGCACTCCTTCGGTCAAAAATCTGAAGGTTCGAAAAGAACTAATTTGTTTTAAATAACAAATAAAACAAAAAATATATATAATAAGGGTGGCGAGCCACCAACCCCGCCACCCCATGCAAATCCGCACATATTATAATATTTAGAAATATATATTTATGGGCCTACACCCCCGTCGACCCCACGGAACCACCTCCAGCCATTGTTTATATATATATCATATAACGGTTATGTGTTAAACAATGTAACCTATATGATATACGTTCAACCACTTGAACGTTAATGCGTATGTGGAGTTGGTTGGGCGGGCCGCCCAAGGCGGGCTCGACCCCATTTAAATCATTTTTTGGTTCAAAAAAAGCAAAACGTATGCCAAGTATGGAGGGGCGGGATTTGACCCCCCGACCTCTCCTCAACGTTTTCTAAACTTTACCAATGCACCAACGGTGGGACTTGGGTAAGTCCGCCCATCAAATTTTATATAAACTCGTATTTTTACCAGTGCGCCCAAGCCATGGAGGAGCGGAAGAGTACGCACGCAGATCGAGGTTTTATTATTTTTTAATTGCAGGTCATGTGGAACCATGAGCCCAGAAAGAGGCAGGCGGAACCCTGATTGAGGCTCAATTTTCAGGAGGGAAAAATTTCGACTTTGTCCAAATGGGACAAATTTTATGTCGTTTCAGCACTACTCAGCGCCACAAGTCTGATGGCATGCTCAGTTTCTGCATCTGAGTTTTTGATTTTCCAGCCACTTTTGGAAGTGGACTATGCCGGTGTCAGATTTTTGCATGTGAGCAGTCGTTTTCACCTTTCTCGATGCCACAAGATTGATGGTGCTTTTAGATTCAGCTGCAAAGTAGTTCAGCCTTCAGCAAATGGAAGCATGAGGTATATGATGTGTATTCCATGTACTTCTTTATTTATTTCTCGTTGAGATGCATTATGTCTTGCAGATCCCGATTGATACATGAGTCGTGGGATCTTGCTTTGTGTTGTTTTGATGTACTTTCAGCTATGGATTTGTGTCATGTATGAGCCCCTTTTATGCCACATTGGCAGGATTCTCTTATTTGCTATGTGTATTTTGAGATCCCTTGTTTGCCAGGATTGGCGGGATACTCTTGTTTGCTACATGTCAGCTATGGTCATACTGATAGGAGTCTTTCTTTATGTATGGGAGTTCCGCAGTAGAACATCTCTTAAAGAAGTCAAGCCACTCCTGCGTGAGGGAATTTTTTCCTTGTATGTCATAGGGAAAGCACATCCATGTACATCTCTTCTTACAGCACATAATGCAGCGGCCTACACCATCTTGACACCGAGGCCCGGAGATGTAGTCCCTCTTGGACGAACTCCGTCATCAAACGACGTGTTCTTATGATTGCTGATCTTGTTCATTTATGTTCCTCTTATTTACAGCTACAGTTGTTCATTTAAGTTCTTTAACGTCTTTAAGTAAATGAAATTCTATTTATCAGCCGAATTAAAAGGTCTTGGTTAAGGGGTATCAATATTTTACCCTGGATCAAGTGGTATCAGAGCAGGTATTCTTGCTGATTGGATTGCAGGGCGTGAACATTGAACGTTTACTGAGTTGAGCCATGGAAAGTGTCAAGGACATGTATGAAACCATGCTCAGGGTGTTCGAGAAAGCGGACATATTGTATGAGGCGTACGAAAAACAAGCAGTAGAGAACGAAGAATTGAAGACCCTCCTACAAAAAGAGAAGGAGGACAAACAACAGTTGCAGCTTCAGTTGCAAGCCACAACAGAAGCGTGGGAAGATTGGAAGTGCAACAATGAAATTCTACAAGTAGATCATGATGCCTTGAAGGCATTCCTACATGAAGAGAAGGAGGAGAAGCAGCAGTTGCAGCTTCAGTTACAAGCCACGACAGAGGCGTGGGAAGATTTGAAACGCAACAACGAAACTCTTCAGAGAGATCATGATGCCTTAAAAGCATTCCTACAGAAAGATAAGGAGGAGATGCAGCAGATGCAGCTTCAGCTACAAGCCGTGTCAGAGGCAGTGACAGAAGTGAAGCGCAACAATGAAGGCTTACAACAGATTTCTTCATCTGTTTCACAATCAACACCTAAGGTAAACAGTGTTGATTTTTCTTCAGTTTCTTCACATGATATAATTTCAGTTGGAAGTGTGGAGATACCAATCACAGGTACCGGCATGAGGCTCCTCACTAAAATGGGGTACAGAGGAGGAGGACTTGGCATTCGTGGCCAAGGCATAACCGAACCTTTGGAGGTTGTGCAACGACCTCGTTATGCAGGTTTGGGGTACAATGGTGAAGGATGTTCGAAGGACATCAAGGGCAAACAGATACTGATGAACTCTCCAAGGAAGAGGAATGATAGGGACACTTCGCCATCGTTCCACGACAGTGCACGTTGCAGTGAAGGAACCGAGGTGAGCTCCCATCATCATGATGGCACCGGAGACCACCGCAGAAGGTATACTAAGTCTCATTATTCCAGAGTGCATTTTGATTACAATAATGTTGATAACCATGGTCATAAAGTATGGCATCATAAAACTTGTTTATTTTGTGGTTTAAATAACCATGTGATTTCTGAGTGCTGGAAGAGGATGGCAGCACAAAGGCGGAAGAGGCATGAAAAGCCTTCTCCCCAACAGGAAAGGAAATCAGTTAAGCAGGTTTGGAGGAAAAAGAAATTTTGCACCCATTGCGACCGAAGTGGCCACCAAAGAGCCACATGCTAGAAACTTCATCCAGAGCAGTGCCATAAAGCCAAAGAGCCCATGCACACACCAGTTGAAAGAGCTGATCGACAAGCAAGTTCGCCACAAGGGGATGATCCACTCGTTTTAATAAATGAGAAGTGGTTCTTCTATATTGTTTTTTCTAGATATGTTAAGCTTGTCATGGCCATGCTTGTAAGTCATTTGTCGCATTTTTATTATGAAAGTGATGATGTGTTTCCATCACTCGTTTAAGCGACCATGATATTGTTTTCGGCCTTGTTTTATGAGTCGAGTGTTAGATCTCTTTCATGTAAAATTGATGATGTTGCCATCACTTCGAGACGTGACAATTATGTTTTTGGTCATGTTGTATGAGTCGTCTGATGCATTTCTTTCATGTAAAAGTGATGAGGAGTTTTTCCATCACTTCGAAATGCGACGATGAGGTCTGGTCTTGTAATTTTGTTGAGGTATGATTTCCATTTTGCTGTAAACTTGACCACCGAGTGCATGTTATAAACTCGTGGCAAGTATGGAAATATCTGGGTCATTGTTGGTCACATTGAGAATGTAATGTTCGTTGCAGCTTTAGGCAGGTTTTGGCATTCCGATTCCGAAAGACTGAAGTGAAGGAGTCTTTAAGGGACGAGCCTTTTAGACATTTGCATTTCTGTGCAAGTGTTGGCATTCCGATTCTGAAGGACAAAAGTAAAGGAGTCTTCAAGGGATGTGCCTTTTTAGACATTTTCATTTCAGCAGTTGCAGGTGTTGGCTTTACATCTTGATTCCGAAGTACTTGAGGTGAAGGAGTATTCAAGGGATGTGCCTTTTCAGACATTTGCATTTCAGCAAGTTGCAGGTGTTGGCTTTGCATCTCGATTCCGAAGTACGTGAGGTGAAGGAGTCTTCATGGGATGTGTCTTTTCAGACATTTGCATTTCAGTAGTTGCAAGTGTTGGCTTTGCATCTCGATTCCGAAGTACGTGAGGTGAAGGAATCTTCAAGGGATGTGCCTTTTTAGACATTTGCATTTCAGCAGTTGCAGGTGTTGGCTTTGCATCTCGATTCCGAAGTACGTGAGGTGAAGGAATCTTCAAGGGATGTGCCTTTTCAGACATTTGCATTTCAGCAGTTGCAGGTGTTGGCTTTGCATCTCGATTCCGAAGTACATGAGGTGAAGGAGTCTTCATGGGATGTGCCTTTTCAGACATTTTCATTTCAACAGTTACATGTGTTGGCTTTGCATGTCGATTCCGGAGTACGTGAGGTGAAGGAGTCTTCATGGGATGTGCCTTTTCAGACATTTGCATTTCAGCAGTTGCAGGTGTTGGCTTTGCATCTTGATTCCAAAGTACGTAAGGTGAAGGAGTCTTCAAGGGATGTGCCTTTTCAGACATCCCATTGTAGCAGTTGTACATGATGGCTTTGCATCTTGATTCCAAAGTACGTCAGGTGAAGGAGTCATGTGGGGATGTGCCTTTCAATGACATTTGTAGATAGTTGATGATACGTAAAGCTTGATGCTTTTGGAGGACCAAAAGCTCCTCAGTGGGGAGGTTTTATCCAGGTGGAATAATCAGGTACAGGTACAAGAGGCTTGAGTACAAGGCTCAAAAATCAAAGTGTTCAAAAGATTCTCGAACCAGGTTCATGTTGTAGATCTCGTCTTTCTGAATCCAATGGCGCAGATGACACTCAATTCCGAGTCCGTATGAAGGAGTTAGGAGCGATCAAAGTTTTGGGTTGACTTGGTGACTGGGCAGCCTTAAAGAGGACGCAATTTGGACCAAACCCGGCCACCGGATTCCAGCACACTCAGGCCAGATTCCGAGCGAATTTGTGGGACCGTTAATTGCCCTCCTTCGATCAAAAATCTGAAGGTTTGAAAAGAACTAATTTGTTTTAAATAAAAAATAAAACAAAAAAAATATATATATGGGTGGCGGGCCACCAACCCCGCCACCCCATGCAAATCCACATATTGCATATTAAAAAATATATATTTATGGGCCGGCAGGCCATGACCCCCGCCGGACCCCACGGAACCACTTTCCAGCCATTGTTTATATATATATCATATAACGGTTATGTGTTAAACAATGTAGCATATATGATATACGTTCAACCACATCAACCTTGATGCATGTGCGGAGGTGGTTGGGGGCAGGCCGCCCAAGGCGGGCCCGACCCCCCATTTAAATTATTCGTTGGGTTAAAAAAAAACAAAGGTATGCCAAGTATGGAGGGGCGGGATTTGACCCCCCGACCTCTCCTCAACGATTTCTAATTTTTACCAAAGCGCCAACAGTCTTTGTTGGTAAGTCCGCCCACGAAAATTTATTTAAACCCGGATTTTTACAGTGCGCCCAAGCCATGGAGGAGTGGGAGAGCGCGCACGGAATTCGAGTTTAATATTTTTTTTAATTGCAGATCAGTGCGCCCAGGGAATGGAGAAGTGCACACAGATTTCCAGATTTATTATTTTTTAATTGCAGGTGCAGTGGAACCATGAGCCAGAAAAGTGGCAGGTGGAACCTCGATTGAGGCAAATTTTCAAGAGGGGCGAAATTTTGACTTTGTCCAAATGGGACAAATTTTATGTCGTTTCAGCACTACTCAGTGCCATGAGTCTGATGGCGTGCTTAGTTTTTGCATCTAAGTTTTTGATTTTACAGCCACTTTTGGAAGTGGACTATGCCAGTGTCAGATTTTTGCATGTGAGCAGTCATTTTAACCTTTCTCGACGCTACAAGATTGATGGTGTTTTTAGATTCAGCCGCAGAGAAGCTCAGCCTTCAGCAAATGGCAGCATGAGGTATATGATGTGTATTCCATGTACTTCTTTATTTATTTCCCGTTGAGATGCATTATGTCTTGCAGATCCCGGTTGATACATGAGTTGTGGGATCTTGCTTTGTGTTGTTTTTGATGTACTTTCAGCTATGGATTTGTGTCATGTATGAGCCCCTTTTATGCCACATTGGCGGGATACTCTTATTTATTACATGTCAGCTATGGTCATACTGATAGGAGTCTTTATTTATGTATGAGAGTTCCACAGTAGAACATCTCTTAAAGAAGTTAAGCCACTCCTGCGTGAGGGCAATTTTTCCTTGTATGTCATAGGAAAGCACATCCATGTACATCTCTTTTTACAACACATAATGCAGCGGCCTACACCATCTTGACACCGAGGCCCGGAGATGTAGTCCCTCCTGGACGAACTCCGTCATCAAACGACGTGTTCTTATGATTTTTGATCTTGTTCATTTATGTTCCTCTTATTTACAGCTACAGTTGTTCATTTAAGTTCTTTAACGTCTGTAATTAAATGCAATTCTATTTATCAGCCGAATTAAAAGGTCTTGGTTAAGGGTATCAAGATTTTACCCTGGATCATATGGTTTTCGAGTGCTTGGTAGCAGTACGGCAGGAAGATGCATAATCAAATCCGCGAAGACCAGTGATTTAGTTGACTTAGCAGTAGTGAACTCTAAGTCAAACTCTTGCAGGATCACAATCCATTTGGAGTACTTGCCCCCCAGTAATTGTCTAGAAAGAATATACGTCATAGGGTTGCAGTCTGAAACCACTGTTATCGTATGCAAGAGGATGTAATGGCGAAAGCATTGTACATCGTGTACTGCTACTAATTCCAACTTCTCGACATGAGCATAACGCATTTCTGGATCGAGAAGGTTCCGTGACAGGTAATAAACAACATGTTCATCACCGTCATCGTCATCCTGCACCAAGACCATGGCTATGGTGCTAAATGCGGCGGCTAGATATAAAGTGAAGTCGCGGTGGTAGTCTGGAGGACGAAGCAACGGAGCATTGACAAGCAACGTCTTCAGCTTCTCAAAGGATTCCTGAGCAATTTCGTCCCAATGAAAGGGAACGTTCTGCTTTAACAAACGAGTGAATCCTTTGGCCACCTCGGCATAATTCGGGATAAAGCGCCGAAGAAATTTCGCTTTCCCTTGTAGACTCTGTAACTGCTACAGGGAGGAGGGTGATGGGAGATTTACGATGGCCTCGACCTTTAAAGGGTCAAGGCGAATTCCGTCTTTCGAGACTATGAATCCTAAAAGACGGCCAGAATCAACGCAGAAGACGCATTTATGAGGATTGAGCCTGATATTGTAGCATCTGCAACGAAGAAAGATCTGGCGGAGATGCTCAGGATGGTCCTCTCGCTTACCCGAATGGGCTGGAAAGTCGTCCAGATAAGGCTGAACGATATGATGAATGTCATGAAAAGCGTAGGACATTGCACGCTGAAAAGTGGCTCCAACGTTCTCCAAGCCGAATGGGAGTTTCTTATATGCGAAAGTACCCCACGGACAGATGAATGTGGTCTTGTGTTGATCCTCAGGTGCAATATTCATTTGGTTATATCCTGAGAAACCGTCCATTAAAGAATAGATCTCACTCCCAGCACATTCATCGATGATCTGGTCTATAAACGGAGTGGGATAATTATCCTTTGGACAGGCGCGATTGATGTCGCGATAATCCACACAGACTCTAATCGTACCCTGCTTTTTATCGACAGGGACAATGTTAGACACCCATTCTGTGAGGGGGATGGGATAAATAAAACCCGCGTTCAGAAGTTTTTCAACTTCTGCCTTGATGGCAGCGGCTTTTCGAGGATGCATGGGGCGTAAGCGTTGGCGCACGGGTTTCGCACCTGGATAGGTTGGAATCTCGTGCACTACGATACTGGGATCAATCCCCGGCATTTCCTCGTAAGACCACGCGAAAACATCTCTGAATTCTTTGAAAAGCTCAGTATAGACTTGAATCTCATCGGGAGAACAAGTCACACCCACGTGAATATTCTCAACGATCCCCGGTTTAACGAAGATGTTGATTGGGATAGTTTGAGTAATGTTACTCAGGTTACCCTCCGAAAAAACATCGTGCGTCAAAATGGGTGTTTGAAGAGGAGGGGTAGGAACCTGAGTAGCATAACGCTCCAGACAGTCAATCATTGCCCCCAAGCTAGGCATAAAAGAGGAGCGATGATGTCCATCGCCCCAAGGCAGCTCCTCAAGAGACATAGTTTCAATGATAGCTTCATCGGAAGGAAAAGTCTCTCTGAGAGGATCAGGTGAATCAGCCTGACCAAGCCAGGGGGATTGAGAGTAGACATCGAGAGCCATGCTCAAAGGAGCATGCTGAGGAGGTGGAGGATCAGATGCAGCAACAATTTCATAGTAGTTGATCTCTACTGACGTTAAAGGCATTGATTCTCCAAACTCATATACCTGCTCAGGCGTAGGAATAAGCCAGGGGTCATCGGACCTGGACATCATGTTGACTTGAGCGGTGTGTGGTGGCGGTGCGGGAAAAATACCCATGAGGACTGGGTCTTTGAAGAGACCAGGTCCTACACTGTCCGGGGGATTCGGAATTTGATCCACGTATGGCACGTTGTTCTCAGAGGAAGAGGTGAAAAATGACAACTGATCCACCGTGACAATCTTGCCCTCATGAGGGAACTTAATGAATCGAAAGACGGTGGACGGCACGCAGAGCATGGCATGGGTCCAGCTGCGGCCAAGAAGTATATTGTAGTTGAGTTTAGCATCAACCACTTCCACTTCTACGTTGACAGTTTTTCCCTGTAATGTGATCACTAGACTCTCGAGAACGTCCAGGGGTTTAGATTCCCGACCATCAAATGCATCAAGGGCATTGGGAGATGACGACAGAGCTGGAGAGCCGATGGCCTTCCAGCAAGTGGAGGACATAACGCAGGTAGATGCACCCTCATCCACGACGGCCATATGAATGTTCAGACCGTTAATCCCGACTTGAATAACCAGAGCGATTTGATGTGGAAGCTGGGGAGTGAAATTCTCCAAATCAAAGGTGAGAAGACTAGAGTCAGCGAGATCAATGCCCCCGATCGCAGACAGTAAATCCTTCCGTTGCGAAGGACAACTTTGAAGAACTTCTAGCGCAGACATGACAGACAACGCCTGTGCCAAATCCTCAACAATGCTGTAATGTTGAGCAGCACGAGCATTTGGATTATAATAAGATCTTCGAAGGACACCTTTAGGAGGTGGCTTCACAACGGGTTCAGGAGAAGGCTTCTCGATTTCCAATGGACCGGAGACAGGTGGGGGAGGCGGCCCATCCGCGACTGCCTTCCCGGGTGCCTGCCGTGATTCGTTGTAATCCTTCGACCGCATAGCGACAAAGATAGGTGCAACACTCTTCACCATGAAAACCTGAGACCCAAACGGTGCAGATGGTGATGGTTGTTTGACCATCTGGGCTTGCTGAGATGGAAATGACTCTTTTAAAACAACTGGAGTCCCTTTAGGGCCCTTAAGAAGTTGACTAACCTCGGATCATCGTGGACAATCCTTAGTATAATGGTCCCCTTCACAGATGAGGCAAGGGTACTTTGGTTTACACTGGGAGCCATCCTCAGTATGAGATTTATATTCTAGTTTCGGGGCATCGGATTTAGAATTTCCTTTGCCCTTCTTTTTCCCTTTGGAAGTTTTCTCCGTAGGATTGGCCTGAACGGCATTCACTTCTGCGGTTTTACTAGAATCGGAGGGGGCGGGATTAGCAGGAGCATTGTTGGAAGAATTAGACTTATGCTTCCCATTCGAAGATTTCTTCGAATTCTGAGAGACAGAACCAATGACACCATCCACTACAGGGGTAGACGGAGCCTTAGAGGTTCTAGACCGCGGGGCATCAGGCAAGATATCATAAAGCGTGCCGGAATGAGAATATACAAGATCCAGATATTGGGCACGCGCAATGGCCTATTCCTCCGTCACACACGCTCCCATCGCAATATCCTGAGCGATTTTATTCACAAAGGAGGTGGTGAAATAGTGAGTCAGTATCTGATCAGGTATGTGAAACTTGATCAGTCTACGACGGCGCCGCCACTCATGAATGTGATCAGAGATGTGAGTGGCTTTGTCCTACTTCAGAGAAGTCAGGAGGTGCGTCCCGACTTCATAACGAACCGGTAACTGGAAATGTGTGAGGAAAGCCATGGCTAAAGAGTTGAAATCTTGGAAAATGCCGCGGGATAACCCTATGTACCACTTAGCAGCAGCTCCAGTTAAAGTACGTTGGAAGAGGCGCAGGCGAATCGAATCGTCGACCCAAGAGTTAGACGAACACCAAAGATGATACGTCATCACATGCGCCTGGGGGTCCTCTCCAGCTTTTCCCTCAAACTTGGGGCAATCACCTGGTATCTTGGTGGGAACCGAAGGCCAATATGGATTATGTAAAATCGGATCATTGGTCAACTTTGAAACATCCGGCAACTCCAAGGTGGCCAGGAACGGCAATGGCGGACTGACCGGCATGCCAGACCTAGGATGAGGACCGTTACCTGTACTCCATAATGGTTGTGAATATCCTTGCCCCCATGGGTTCTGTCCCGCAGGATTCTGACCGTAGGGGGTGTAGGTCATGTAACCAGAATGATTTGGATGCTGGTAACCAGAGTGTGGGGCCTGATAACCAGGGTATGGGCCCTGATTATATGTCGGCCTGGTGTAAGCAGCGTTTAGATTTGGCTGCTGAGTATAGGTAAAACTCGGTGGAGGAGGATAATACTGAGAGCCTCTAGGGTGGTTATAGTTCGGTTGAGATTGACCATGAGGATAATAACCACCCTGAGGATGAGTAGGCTGCTGAAAAGTGGAACCCTGCGGAGCCTGATAAGTAGGGCGCAGCTGTTGATTTGGCTGCGGCATTGAATGAGTCGGCTGCTGAGCAGGGTTAATGGAATGAGCGGGCTGCCCTGAATGAACAGGTTGACCCAACTGAGAGGGCTGACCTAAATGACCAGGTTGACCTGGATAGACAGGTGGCGCCGGTTGCGCAGGTTGGCCTGGCTGTAAGTGAGCCCTAGGTTGTACCGGATGGGCCGGTTGGCCTGGAGGCGGGATACCCGGTTGTATCGGATGAACCGGTTGGCCTAGTGGTGGAACAGGACTAGGTGCTTGCTGGAAACCGTTTTGACCTGAAGCAGAACCATAGGATGGTCCCGGATGATATGCAACGTTAGAAACAATAGGATGTTGTGGTTGCATCGGTAAAGAAGGCTGGATTTTCCCCCCAGGACCATAGACCGGCCCCAGTTGGTACCCCGGCTGAGGCTGAAAAGGTTGACCGGAAGGGCTATAATACTGTCCTTGCGGACGGTACGATGGCCCTTGTTGGCTGACAGGATAGCCTTGAATGGGCTGTCCCTGTGGATCATAAAGATAGCCAGGTTGGCCTGCAGGTTGGCCTTGGAAAGGCTGTCCTTGCGGGTCATAAACCTGGTTATAAGGTAAACCTTGAGCATAGAGATAAGCCTCAGGAGCAGGTAGATGAAAAATCTCCCCATGCTCGTCATACTGACCTGGGAAAGCATACACGGGAGTACCATCCTGTGCATAGTGCGAAAAGTAAGAACGGTTAGGATCTTGGGAGGACGGTCCAGCTTCGGCGTTCGGCTGTTGCATAGATAACCGATACTCCTCCGGAGAGATATTCTCCGGTATAGTAGTCGCTAGATAAAAATCTTCAGGAGTTGGCCCAGCCCTAGTAGCAGATGCTGAGACAGCAGGAGAAGAGGCGGCCACACAAACAGTGGGTTGGACGGGAACAGAAGTGACGGGCGTCTGAGGAGACACCCCGGGTGTAGTAGCAGCTGGCCTCGAAGCAGGAGATGATATTCCCATAGAGGTTGCAGAAGAAATGATCTGACCCAGAGATCTGTATCCCTGTGGTAAAGAAGGACTGGCTGTTGACATGTCAGCCAGCTCAGAGTTGTCTCCCTGAAACAATCTTCATGGGAAGAGTTGATAGTCTTCACCAGATGTTGGGATTTCCTCACCAGAATCACTCATGGTTGATCCTGCCGTTAAATAACGCAAGAGATGGCGAGGACTAGGAGGAAATACAGCAGCAACAAAGGGCGAACCCGATGTAAGAGAAAGGAAATCAGCTCCTAATCTGAATTCAGACACAAGGTCCGAAAAGGGCCAATTGAACTCAACTGGTCCTCCAAAGGGTTTCTCAGCAAGAACCGGTCCCTCGTTAGGAAAAT
Organism: Pinus albicaulis; assembly: GCA_034641835.2. NCBI lineage: Eukaryota > Viridiplantae > Streptophyta > Pinopsida > Pinales > Pinaceae > Pinus > Pinus albicaulis. Next base: position 162,743,128 of record CM076576.1, read on the forward strand.
CGGAAACAACAAGCTGCTGCGGTTCAGCAGAGGATTGGGAAGCCTCTGAAGAATCGTCCGTGTAAGGACTACCAGTAGATGAAACCGAAGGTTCCGCCACTGTGACAAAAGACCAGAGAAAAAGAAGCAAACACACACACGGGATTAAAAGCAGTCAAGAAACACGATCAAACGGTCAACAAGCAATATCTAACAGGGCGTATAATCATGGGTGATTAATTTTACTACATTGAAAAATAAGAAACTCTACCGTTTCATGTTTTAAGAGTCGAGAAACGATAGAAAGATGACTCTATCTCTTTCAGATTTGACACAAGCATGAAAGGACAAGCGCTTGATGGTCTTTTCAAATTTAGGGAGTCAGAAAAGACCAAATGACTTCTCAGGAAAACTAGGCACAAAGGGTGTACCAAATAACCGTGAACTGCAATATACACCTTGGTTTTAATAATGAAGAAGAAATCAACCAAGGAATTTCCGTACGTGCAGGAAATCTCCCCGAATGCTGTGTTCGGTGTATCATGGGTACATGGCGGCAGACTCGGCTTACTGTGGATAAAGGATTGAAAACCTAGAGGGGTATCCCTTTATATACGCGACAGTACGGGTAGCACAAGTCCGTACTAGCGCTGTCTAAAGCCAAAAGGCGAACGACAACTGCTAGTTTTAAAGACGCCGGAACACGTCTCTAGCCTAGACCTCTAAATATGTTTCGTTAGATTTCAATGCTGCCTTAGGTTAATTGAATATATTTTAAAGTTGATCTTCAATTAGGTTTCAATTTTCAGGCCCTAACGAATTTATTGTTTCAAAAACTCCTAAATGCAAAGCTACATGCCACAGTAGACCATTTTGTTCGATGAAAACTAGCTACAGAAGAGTTGAGAGTCTTTACACAAACCAAATGATCGGAAGACAAAAAATGAGATCTCTTAATGCAACTAATGAAATTGAAAACTTTTCATTCAAATCACTAATTACTAGTAAAATCGAAAAATTTCAATTTGCACTAATTCAACCAAGAGCACAAGAGATTTTTTTTTTTAATTTTCAACATTTGATAGCTAAATGCACTAAACAAATTGAAAACAAACGGAACAACTTGAGAAAAAATATTGAGAGAGCAAAACGAACGAATTTCACTCAATGACACAAGCAATCAAATCCCAAATTGACCAAAGTCTCTCAAAACCAAGAAAAAGACTCAAAGGCTCCAATGGACTGTGTGATCTAGGCCCAAAGCAAGAGCAAACGAAATTTGAATGAAGGAATGAGCAATCACCCAAAAATTGCAACAAAATAGTGAACAACTACTAAGAGGATGCGGAGGAGCAATCAGAAAGTCGACTGGACAAACGAAACACCAAAACTCCCAAGGAGGGTTCGATACACAAAGCCACTAGATGCCCTAGGGCTTAAAACGTGAAATCGATAGATAAAAGCAAACAACCAAAGGACGGAGGAAATTTCCCAGTCAAACAGGACTCCAACACACTCAGGTAGTCGGAAAATCAAGAAGAAAAGCACTGACCAGACCCAGAGAGCTCAAAACTGAGCAAACTCAAAAACCTTACAGGAGTGGCGCGACTGTAAGGCTGCAACTGGCGCCAGAAAACAATTGGCGCGGGCTAAACAAAAGCAACATGCGCCAATTGGTGCGACTGTCGGGCTAAAAAGCACGCCAGTCAATTTTCTCAGCCAAAAACAAGAAAGAGCTACTCCAGAAGCAGATCAATGTAAACTAAGCAAACCAAGAAGCAAAAAAAAAGCAAAAGAACCCAACCCAGAAGGCTCACCAAGCAAGGAAAAATAATAAAATAATCAAAACAAGACAATCTAAATGAGACAGTGAAATCTAGACGTTCCCCAGTGGAGTCGCCAAATTGTTGAGGAGGTAAATCCCCTCTGCGGACAAAGGCGATCCCTACTAGCCCAGCAGGGGTCTAGCAACAATCACGAAATGTTACGAGCAAGTTCCTAGTAACGAATGAAAAGACCAAAGATGGAGGCCTACCTGGAATCCAATGCTATGATCTGAAGAAGAGAGCGTTCCCGTTCCTCAGCCTCGGCAGATCACGATCCTCCACGATCTCTGTGCATGGACACCTGCACATGCAAGAAACAAATAGATACAATCATAAAATCCAGCATACGCAACTAAATATCAGTCAGAAAGGATACTACCCATATTAACACAATCGAAAACAGAGTGGAACCAGAATCGTAATCATTCATTAATTAACAATCGAAAGAGATTACAACCAATGTTCTGACATCGTGGTCTCCTTCAGATGGGTCTCCAGTCATTCACGTCTCGCAAAGCTCGCCAGGGAAAGGGAAAACCTCTCCAAATTCTCTCGACGATAGTCTCCTTACTTGAGTCGGCCTTAAGGGAAGAAAGAGGGCTCTTACAGCACAAAGGCTCTTGGGAATTTGGAGATTCAAAGCTTAGGCACTTCAAGACTAGCTTTCCATGGAATTGAGCAGGCTTTTATAGATGGGGAAGGAGGGATTTGGGATCCCTATTATTGTGGGATTGGCCCTATCAACAAGGAAGGTTCCATGGGAGGTGGCAAACCACTTCCCTTCCATAGAACTCCCGCAGCCAAACCTCCCAACTCAAGATAGGCAATGGTTTCTGAGTTCGTTGAAACACAACTTCCGCCACCTTTATCTAAAAAAAACTCCTTAAATTGGCTGGCACAACTACTGCTCTGGGACAGAGCACCAGTTGGCACGGCCTCTTTGTAGGATTTTCCCCATTGGCGTGAGTAATGAACTGTCTGCCCGCGCCAATGCAAAAGGAGATGTTTTCATGATTTTTTGCGAGGAGATGTCTTTAGGGAAATTGACGCTCATGCTTAGAGGAATGCATTGATGATGTTTTCAAGGCATGAAAATGTTCACAGGTCACAAAATGGGTCGTCCATTATGCAGGACGGGGAATGGTAGGGACGGTGAAAAATTACTGTGTAACACTTATCTTAACCTTAACTATAACCTAACCCTAACCTTGACCAAACCTTAACCTTAACCTTAAGTTTACCCTTAACCGAACCTTAACCTTAACCTTAACCTTGACTTTACCCTTAACCTTAACCTTAACCATAACCTTAACCTTAAACCTAACCTTAGCCTGACTAAACCCGTAACTTGAACCTAACACTAACCTTGACCAAACCCTTACCTAACCTTAACCTGACTAAACCCATAACTTGAACCTAACACTAACCTTGACCAAACCCTTAACCCTAACCTTAACCTGAATAAACCTATAACCTTAACTATAACCCAACCCTAACCTTGACCAAACCCTTAACATTAACCTTAACCTTAACCTTTACCAAACATTAACCTTAACCTTAACCATAACCTTATCCTTAACCTAACCTTAACCTTAACCTTCTCTATAACCTAACCTTAACCTTGACCTTAACTATAACCTAACCCTAACCTTGACCAAACCCATAACCTTAACCTTAACCTTATCTTAACCTTAACCTTTACTATAACCTAACCTTAACCTTAACCTAACCTTAACCTAACCTTAACCTTAACCTAAGCTTAACCTTAACTATAACCTAACCATAACCTTAACCTTAACCATAAGCTTATCTTTACTCTTCACCTTAACCTTAACCTTAACCATAACCATAACCATAACCTTAACCTTCACCTTAACCTTACTTTAACCTTAACCTTAACCTAACCTTAACCTAACCTAACCTTAACCTTAACCTAACCCTAACCTTACCCTAACCTTAACCCTAAGCTTACCATTAACCTTACCCTTAACCTTAACCTTAACCATAATCTTAACCTCAGGTTAAGGATAAGGTAAAGGTTACGTTAAGGGTAAAATCAGGGTTAAGGTTAGGTTAAGGTTGAGATTAGGTGACGGGTAAAGTTAAGGTTAAGGTTAAGGTTAAATTTTTGGTCAAGGTTAAGGGTTAAGTTAAGGTTAAGGTTAGTTTAAGGGTAAAGTCAAGGTTAAGGTAAAGTTAAGGTTAAGGTTAGGTTAAGGTTAATGTTTAGGTTACAGTCAAGGTTAGGTATAGGTTATAGTTAATTTCAAGGTTAAGGTTAAGGGTAAGGTTATAGTTAGGTTAAAGTTAAGGTTAAGGTTAGGTTAAGGTTAAAGTTATGTTAATATTAAGGTTAAGGTTAGGTTAAGGTTATGGTTATGGTTATGGTTAAGCTTAAGCTTAAGCTTAAGGGTTTGGTTAAGGTTAGGGTTAGGTTTTAGTTAAGGTTAAGATTAAGGTTAAGGGGGCAAGGTTAAGGTTAAGGTTGCGGGTTTAGTTAGGTTTAGGTTAAGGTTAAGGGTTTGGTCAAGGTTAGGGTTAGGTTATAGTTAAGGTCAAGGTTAAGGCTAAGGGTAAGGTTATAGTTAGGTTAAGGTTAAGTTTAAGGTTAGGATAAGGTTAAGATAAGGTTAAGGTTAAGGGTTTGGTCAAGGTTAGTGTTAGTTTATAGTTAAGGTTAAGGTTAAGGTTAGGTTAAGTTAAGGTTAAGGTCAAGTTTAAGGGTAAGATTAAGCTTAGGTTAAGGTTAATATTAGGTTAAGGGTATAGTTAAGGTTAAGTTTAGGTTAAGGGTAAAGTTAAGCTTAAGGTTAGGGTTAGGGTTAGGGTTAAGGTTAGGGTTTTTTCAAGGTTAGTGTTAGGTTAGTTAAGGTTAAGGTTAAGGTTGAGGTTAAGGTTAAGGTTATGGGGCTAGTAAGGTTAAGGTTAAGATTAAGGTTAATGTTAAGGATAAGGTTACGTGTCTTAACCTTAACCTTCATTATAACCTAACTTTAACCTTAACCTTAAATTTAACCTTAAGCTAAACTTAACCATAACCTTAACCTTAACCTTGACCTTAACCTTAACCTAACCTTAACCTTAACCTTAGCCTTAACTTAAACCTAACCTTAACCATAACCATAACCTTAACCTTAACCTTAACCTTAACCTTGACTTTAACTATAACCTAACCCTAACCTTGACCAAACCCTTAACCTTAACCTTAACCTGACTAAACTTGTAACCTTAAACTTAACCTTTACCCTTAACCATAACCTTACCCTTAACCTTAACCTAAGGTTAAGACTATGGTTAAGGTTAAGGTTAAGGATAATTTAAAGTTAAGGGTAAGGATAAGGTTAAAGTTACAGGTTTAGTTCGGTTAAGATTAAAGTTAAGGGTTTGGTCAAGTTTATGGTTAGGTTATATATAGTTAAGGTCAAGGTTAAGGTTAGGTTAAGGTTAAGTTTAAGGCTAAGGTTATGGTTAAGGTTAAGGTTAAGATTAGGTAAAGGTTAAGGTAAGGTTAAGGTTAGGTTAAGGGTAAAGTCAAGGTTAAGTTTAGGTTAAGGTTAAGATTAGGTTAAGGGTAAAGTTAAGGTTATGGTTAGGGTAAGGTTAAGGTTAGTTTAAGGGTAAAGTTAAGGTTAAGGTTATCGTTAAGGTTAGGTTAAGGTTAAGGTTAAGGTTTAGGTTAGGGTTAAGTGTAGGGGAAGGTTAAGGTTAAGGTTTGACTTTACCCTTAACCTAATATTAAGCTTAAGCTTAACCTTAACATTATATTACCCTTAACCTTAACTTAACCTTAATATTAACATTGGCTTAACCGTAACCTTCACCTTCACCTAATCATAACCTTAATCTTAACCTTAACCTTAACCTTAACCTTACCCCCTTAACCTTAACCTTAAAGTTATCTTACCCTTAACCTTAACCATAACCTTAAACTTGACTTTACCCTTAACCTAACCTTAACCTAACCCTAACCTTGACCAAACCCTTAACCTGAATAAACCTGTAACCTTAACCTTACCCTTAACCTTTACCTTAACCTTGACTTTACCCTTAACCTAACCTTAACTATAACCTAACCCTAACCTTGACCAAACCCTTAACCTTAACCTTAACCTTAACCTAACCTAACCTTAACTTTACCCTTAACCTAGCTTTAACCTTAACCTTAACCTAATCCTTAACCTTATCTTAACTTTAACCTAACCTTAACCTTAACCTTAACTAAAACCTTCCCCTATCCTTAACCCTAACCTTAACCGTAACTTTACCCTTAACCTAATCTTAACCTTAACTATAACCTAAACCTAACCTTAACCTTATCTATAACATTAACTTTACCCTTAACCTTAACCTTAACTATAGCCTAATCCTAATCTTGACCAAACCCTTAACCTTAACCTTAACCTGACCTTAACTATAACCTAACCTTAACTTGACCTTAACTATAACCTAACCTTAACCTTGACCAAACCCTTACCCTTAACCTAACCTTAACTTTGACTTTACCCTTACCCTAACCTTAACCCTGACCTTAACCTAACCTTATCCTTAACTTTACCCTTAACCTAATATTAACCGTAACCTAACCTTAACCTTAACCTTAACCTAACTGTAACCTTAACCTTACCTTAACCTAACTTAACCTTAACCTTGACCTTGACCTTAACCTTAAACTTACCCTATCCTTATCCTTAACCTTTAGCTTAACCTTGACCTTAACATTAACCTTAAACCTAACCTTAACCCTAACCTTAACCTTAACTTTACCCTTAATCTAACCTTAACCTTAACCTTACCCTTAACCTTCACCCTTAACCTCAACCTAACCCTAACCTTGACCAAACCCTTAACCTAACTAAACCCTTAAAGTTAAGGTAAAGTTAAGGTTAAGGTCAAGGTCAAGGTTAAGGTTTAGCTAGGTTAAGGTAAGGTTAAGGTTACAGTTAAGGTTAAGGTTAAGGCTAAGTTAAGGGTAAATTCAAGGTTAAGGTTAAGGGTTTGGTTAAGGTTATGGTTGGGTTATAGTTAAGGTTAAGGATTTGGTCAAGGCTAACATTAAATTAACCTTAACCTTAACCTTAACCTTAACCTTTACCCTAACATGAACCTTAACCTTATCCTTATCTTAACCTTAACCTAACCCTAACCTTAACTTTAACCTTAACATTAACCTTAACCTAACCTTAACGTTAACCTTATTTTTATCTTAACCTTAACCTAACTCTAACCTTAACCCTAACCTTAACCTTAACATGAATTTACCCTAACCTTACCCTTAACCTTAACCTTGACTATAACCTTAACCTTAACCTTGACCTTGACCTTAACCTTAACCTTTAACCTGACTAACCTTAACCTGACTTAGGTTAAGGTTAAGGTTAAGGTTAGGTGATAGTGAAGGTTAAGGTTAGGGTTAGGTTATAGTTAAGGTTAAGGTTAATGTTACGGTTAGGTCAAGTTTGAGGTTAAGGTTAAGGTTAAGGATAAGTTAAGGTTAAGGGTAAGATAAGTTTAAGGTTAAGGTTAAGATTAAGGTTAATGTTAAGGTCAAGGTTAAGGTCAAGGTTAAGGTTAAGGTTAGGTAAAGTTTAAGGTTTGGGTTAGTTTATAGTTAAGGTCAAGGTTAAGGTTAGGTTAAGGATAAGGTTAAAGTTAAGGTAAAGGTAAAGGTTAAGGATAATTTATGTTAAAGTTACCAGTTTAGTCAAGTTAAGGTTAAGGGTTTGGTCAAGGTTAGGGTTAGGTTATAGTTAACATAACCTAAACTTAGCCTTAACCTTCACTATAACATAACCTTAACATTGACCTTAAATATAACCTTAACCTTAACCTAACCTTAACCTTAACTTTTCCCTTAACCTAACCATAACCTTGACTTTACCCTTAACTTAACCTTAACCTTCACTATTGTTAGCCACCTATAAAAATTTGTCATATCAAATGTTGGCTAGATCTTTTCTAGACTTCAAGAAACAATTCATTTTCAAATTGTGAGTTCTTGAAGCCTTAATGATGTCTATTTTTCCTTCATAAAACCTTCACTGATGTTTCCCTCATAAAATCTGATGTTTACCAAAGGAAAAGACTACTGAAAAGTTCAATTTTCCCTAATTTTCTCTTCTCCATTTCATTCATAAAACATTTCATGTACCCCTCATTCCCTCGAAATTCCCTTTAAACCTTTGAAAAATCCTTTGGAAGGTTTAAAAACCCCTTTTTCCCCTTCTACCAAAAGCCAAAAAAAGCATTTAAAATCTCTCATTTTGGCCTAAAAACTCATTTTTTCTACTAAGGCCTTAAGCCCCTTTGGCCTTAGCCCCTAGCTCCTTTTTCGCATAAAACCAGAGCTGTGACCCACAGTTAAACCCCCATCATGCAATCACAATAAGGGCGTTCTATGTTCCTTTTCGCCTTTTTCTTTTAAAAACTACGATGTGATTTGGCCCTTTCCTTTAAAAAGGCCCTCGATCCTTTCATTTTTTCACAAAACCATAAGCCCCACAACTAGGCGCTTAGAGGGTCCACACCCCCGCTGTAAACCTTCATTTCTTTGTTTTTTCCTTTATATCTTCATAAAACCCAACTTTTCTATGTTTTAAATAGAACCCGCTGGTTCATTGTTTTGACGAAAACCAAACGTTGATCTACTCCCTGATCGACGATCGTCGGAATCTCGCATCGCAAATAAATAAACAAATCCTTTGTTTGTTCCCTTCAAATTTTCCAATGTGATTAGGCGTTAGGCCCCTTTCGGCTAAAACCCCCTAAACCACTTCCCCACCATATAACCCACTCCCAGGACCAGGCGCTAAGCCCCTGGGCGCCAATCGCAATCAGGTGTTTGTTACGAGTGCATTTCTTTTGTTATCTGAAAATCTCCGATGTGATGGTTATTTGGTCTAATGGCCTCCGCTTCATTCCAAGCCGTTGATCCCTTAAGATCTAAAGATCAGCGCTAATTTCACTGTGTGCCCATCCCCACTCTACATTACCCTCCAATTAACCGTGGGCTTGTTTCCAGATCTGATGGCTGGCATGTAATTGCAAATTGCGCATCGGAAAATCTTTTAAGCGCCACGCCCTGTTCCCTCCGACTACCAATTCCCAATTTATTTTTCATCGTTGATCTATATCACGATCTGATGGTCCTCATTTAAACCGCCGATCTCCTCCTCTGTACTCTCAGTCCCACCACCAAAAACCCTTTTTCATTTCATTTTCACTATTTTTCTGTTTATTTACCCATTCGCAAGGTTTTATATTTTTAGAACATCGCATCAGAATTTTTTCCCTCGGCGTTTTGTTACCCTATTTTCTTTCCCCCGCCGATGCGATATGCCCGATCACACCATTGTATTGGCCTTTCCCCATCGCATCACTCAAATCCATTGTCCCTCCCATCGTTGTTCCCCCAATGCGATGAACTTCGATGGAACATCCGCCATCGATCTTGTTTAATTAACCTAATCCAACAGCCCAGATCATTCTGCGACCCCAAACTTCGATTTAAACCTTTTTTCGCTGCTGATAAAGGTTTTTCCCCATTTACATTATATTTTCTCGCATTTTCATTATATCATTTCCCTTTCGTATTATAAGCTCTCGATTAATCTCGGCTGATGATCAATCTGATCTGACGACCCGGACTTAATCAAACTCTCATTTTACTCCAACCACCTCTCCTTTGATCTCAGCAAGAAATCTTCACTGTCGGATGTTTCCATCCAATGGCCACGCTCTGACCTAAGCCTCCAAAGTATTCTAATCCCATCCACATAGGATTTTATAACTTTTTTGTGTATTTTTGCAGGTTTTAAAGCTTTGGCATAGTTTCTTAAAGGAAATCAAAGGCCGGGGATGACGATCCCCCAGGCCCTTATTCATAATAGAGATCTTTCCGCAGGGTTCCAAATTATGTTTTATCAGTGCCTCATGAGCACTGATGCCTTTATACAACCTCTACGTGCCTGCAACAACAATGAAAACACATCACACACCACAGCCAAAGAGTATCATTTTGATAGTATGAAATCAAAGAAAAAGTGAAGAAATTTAAGGTTTAAACACAGTTTTGAAGGATTAAGGCATAAATTCAAAAAATCAAAAGCCTAATCCACAGTCAAAGACATAATGAAGACCTGAAGACATATATTAAGCCAAACTAGGCCTAAAACACATATCTAAAGCAAATTAATGGTGTTTTTGGTTAAAAAAATGAAATCTATCAATCCAAGAAGCTTCCACTGCCACGTCAGAGGCTAATTGAATCCTCTCCAGCTACCTAAAGCGCCACCTGCGCCCTTATAAATAAAAAAATGCGGATTTATTGCCTCATTCAGTGATATTTTGCCTAAAAGACAGCCAAATTTATTGCTAACTCGCCTCAAGAGTTTTAAGTTAACAAAATTTTCCCAGCAAGCTTAACACTTAATGAAAATCCATTAATACAGAGGAAATATCTGAAATCTTCTCCATTGAGCCCCTCAAAGGCTGAGAAGCATTAACTTGTATTAATTGATCCAAGAGATCTTTTCTCTCATACCCACCTCCTCATTTCTTCTATAAATACTTTAGTAGAAGATGAGATACCTGTTGGTCTCTGAATATCTGATGCATGTAAATAGTTTTCGGAAGCTGCTGTAAGCTTTGTTTTTAATTGAAGATACCTAAGTTGAGATGAGAAGTTTTAAGCTATAGAGACCCACTGGACTTGATGACTATAACTGGTTTGAAGCATTCAAATTCAAGCTGATTTATGGGATCCTGGTATATGTCAATAGTGATGTGTTTCTTATTGTGAATTGTTATTTTGTTTTTTGTTTTCATTCTGTCCATTTTCTCTTATAAAAAACAGCAAATATAGAGCTAGGATTTACTGTCACAAGTACCCTACTCTCACTAATAATATTTATCTTCATGTTTTCCTCCAATTGTGTATTTAAGAATGATTTAATTTAGTCCAAGTAGTTAGGAATGTTGGCATTCCCTCGTCCTACTGTCTAAACTTTAAACATTGTTCTTGAATGTTATTTTTAGTTTATACTAAGTAAAGTTGAACTAGGGAAGTCTATGGTTAGCCTTGTCCTCTCGTTTTATCTCCAAAAGTTTTCTGAATGTTTCCCTAAGAGTATGTTGAAATCAGGCTAGGTTCAAAGTCCTTACCTGATCTTAGACTATTCTTTGTTTGTCTTGAAATTTTACTAATTAAAGTCGAACTAGGGAAGTATATGGTTAGCCCTGTCCTCTAGTTTCTTCTCCAATAGTTGCTTTGAAAATTTTCCCTTTGAATATGCTGAAAGCAGGATAGGTTGAAAGTCCTTACTTGATCTTAAGCTATTCTTTTCGTGTTTTAAATGTTTTCTATTGAAAGTGCATCAAAAGTAGGCTAGTTTCGAGGTACTTACCTGATCTTAGATTACTTTTATGTTTTTCTCAAGTGCATGCCAAAAGCAGGATAGTTTCAAAGTACTTACTTGATCTTAGGCTGCCCTTTGTTCTTCATCTGTTTACTCTTCATTTCTTATTGTTTTCATTCCATAAAATCAACTTAAAGAGATCCTTAGACATAGATGACTTGCCCCATGGACCACTGTTGAACCTTGCTATTTCAATTAAATCCCATTATGACTCCATAGCCCAATGGATTGAAGCTATTTTTAGCCTATCTTCTTAGCTAAATCATTCTTTCACTTACATATAAATTTCACCCTTCATTTAGACTTCCTTCACCTCCACATATCTTTGCCCAACCAAAACAAAAGAAAACCCTTGTTCTTCATAACTAGCCTAAAATCATACTTAAAAGCTTTAAAAATAAATCAATCTTTGCACTTATAGAGAGACCCCTCTCTAGATTCAGGAGGGATAGAACCTAGAATCCCAAAGTGGTTCAAATGTTCTCCCTGCAGCTTTAGTCTTGCCAATCTACTGAAATTATAGGGAGCTAATATTTCTAGTGACTCCACTGGGGAGTTCTGAGTAAAATTACACCTATACATTCTTAAGTACCTCAGGAAAACACTTGATTCAAGAAAATTTGGTATATTATCTAGTTAAACCACTAGGCATAACATTTCTAGTGACTCCACTGGGGACTGAGTCAAATTTCATCTTAGGTACCCTTAAGACTTCATAAAAACCCCTTGAGTACAAGTAGATTTCTTCAAGCACTACTAAGAAAATGGTAATCATGATAAAACTTATTTGAGTCAATGAAAAACTAAGGAAACCTTAGGATTCTCATAAAAACTTATCAAACCTTGAAGGATCAGCTAGCTTAGACATAAGAGTAAACTTTCTTTGTCTCATTACCGTAGCTAAGTGTTGAAACTAATTTAGGACACTCCTAGAACCCATAGGACTGAAATAACTCAGAAAACCCAAAAATATGTCAGATTTGTATTCAAATAAACATGGTGGTGGACCATAAAACATTTTACCTCTGAAAGAGCTAAAAATTTCCACCTGGTGACTCCACAATCCTAAAGAGACCTTAAGAATCCACTGCGAAGACCCATTATCATTTTAACATCTTATAAACTCAGTTAAGAGGACTTTGGGATTAAATTTTTCTTGTTCAAAAGAGCAGTTAGCCTCTTAAATATTGTCATATTTGGTTAGACTTTTCTTGTTTAGTTGGGTCTAAAAAACACAGCATAGTGGCTCCTAGAAAGATTCATACTAGAGCCTACCCTGACCCAAATCCCCCTGAGATAGTTGATAATCCTGAAAGAATTTTTAGGAAGTCTCCTAAGGTTAAATCTTCAATTGTTTCCAGATCACCCCATAGAGCTAATTATGTTCTTGAAAACCTTGCAGCTTTACAAGAATCACAAGTTGACTTAAGAAATCCATTTAGAGCTAGGTCACTTGATGATATAGATCAGCTAGATTTAGAGTCTTCACTTTCATCCCCAAATCAAAGTGAACATCCTAGTAGTAGAGAAACTACACCACTTGATTTACATTTACTTTAAAATTTAGGTTTCTCTCATCCAAGATCAGCTCAACAATCTCTTACTGGTCCATCCACTTCTACTACCCATACACCCATTTTCCAAAACACTCCACTTCGGCCCACTTTCCCTCTTGTTAATCCACCCCTTGTAAATCCACTGCAACCCCCTATCATGGCAACATGGTATGCCCCTTTGGTCCTTCCTTTACCCTTAGTAAGTCTTCCACAGGACTATCAGTCCAAGATACCATTGTATGATGCCAGTGGTGCTACTACTGCTTCACAACATGTGGATAAGATGAATGACTACTTTGACAAAAATGAGATTGATGATGAATCTGTCAAACTTAGATTATTTTCTCAAAGCTTAGGGGGAGAAGCAAGAAAATGGTTTAAAGGCTTAACCCCTCACAATATTAATGATCTCCAAGCCTTCCATCAGTTTTTTTTGAATAAATGGGAAGTCAGAAAAAATCCTCTCCAAATACTTTCTGATTACAAGAATCTCCAAAGGAACACTGGGTAGAGCGTACAAGCTTATTGCACTAGGTTCAACAATGTTTATAACGCCCTTCCCCTAGACCTAAAACCTCCTCAAGGCTCAGCTTTAAACAAGTTTCCTGAAGGATTTGATCCTGAGATGGCCTATCAGCTGAGATAGAGAGACCCTTTGACTCTGAAGATATGAAAAAATGAGCTCTTGCTGTGGAAGTTAATTTAATGGAGAAAAGAGAAAGAAAGAGGAATGAGAAGAAAGTGTCCTTTAGAGAGGAACCTACACCTTCCACATCTAGCTCAAAAATGGAAAGAATGATGGAGGAGATGATGAAAGAAATGAGCATAATTAAGAGAGCACAAGCAAGTCAAAACCAATTAGCTCTCCAAAACAGAAACCAATCTCAAAACCAAAATCAGAATGTCAGAAGAAATCAGCCTCAAAACAGACCAAGGGAGAATGATCAACAAATTACACCTCCTTTTCATCAAAAATATGTAAGTGAGGTTGAAGAAACAATAGAAAAAACAAAGGAAGATGACATAAACATGTTGGGAGTAGAAAATGATGATTTTGAAGTTCATTACAATAGAAAACAAGGTCTATACACACCCTATGATGAAAAAAGACCAGAGGATGAATATTACTATCAAGATTTGGAAAATGTTATCATAGAAACTCCAAAAGAATATGACCTTGGGAGTAGAAAGAATTAGGAAACTCCCAAAACTAAAACCTCTGACAAATCTGCACAAAACAACCCTATAAATAAACCCAAAATTTTAAAACAGAAGGACAAAACAATGGCTGTAAATTCTGATAAAAACAAAGAAAAGAGCACTCAAATTAATGAAAAACAGAGTGAAAATCTTAGCAGCGTTAGCACTTTAGCTAGTGCTCCTATAAAAAAAAATTTGACAAATGTAAATAGAGCAAATCAGAAAACAGATTTTGTTGATAGAGTGGTAATTAATAAGGCTGAAACAAGCATTTTAAGAAATCAGATACCTTTTATTTTGGAGCAGGAAATTGCTAGAATCAAAATCTCTGTTCCTCTTACTAAATTAGCTTCCCAAGATGTATATATATCACAAATTTTGAAGGCTTTTAACATAGAAGAAAATAATGAGACTGTCTATCTTAATGATGACCAACCAGAGCTCATATTTGGTCCTAAGATTGAGGGTAGATATCAGGAAGGACCAGTTCCTCCTTTTTATGTTAGTTTAAATATTCATGACGAGATTTTACACAACGCTATGCATGATTTAGGGGCCTCTCATAACTTAATTCCCAAAGCTGTAATGGAGAGCCTAGGCCTTGAAATCACTGGACCTTACAAAGATTTTTACTCCTTTGACTCAAGCAGAGTGAAATTTTTAGGTTTGATCAAAGACCTCTGTGTAAACTTAGCACAAATTCCATCCAAATGTTTAGTAATGGATATTGTAGTGGCTGATGTACCCCACAAGTATGGTATGTTGTTATCAAGATCATGGGGAGCTAAGTTACAAGTAACAATGCATATGGACATGACATATGCAACCATCCCTGTTTTCAATCAAACTAGAAGACTTTATAGGGAATCCCATATGCAATACATGGCTACCAGCCAAGAGAGACCACAAAACTCTCCTCTTTATTCTGTTCACACAAGCCTTGATTCATTTATCCTTTTCAATGATGAAATATTCAGTGAACAAGAAACTTTAACTAAATTCGAGGCAGATACAGAAAAAGAGGAAGACAAGACAGAAGTGTCCAAGTTGTTTGCAGAATCAGAAAATCCTAGAAAACCAATCACAGGTCTAGAGCTGCAAATCAGTCATCCACTGATTTTCAACCTTAAGAGTCAAGACAAGATTCCTCAACAAAATGAAAAACCTGAGGGAATAAAACAAATTCGATATCGTTCTAATCTACAAGAAAAGTCCAAAAGCACACCAGATGAAGAGGATAGTAGTCAAACCAGTGAATCTGAAACTAGTTCTCTTTGGAGTACGAACTTTGATGGATCTTGCACCAAGAATGATGTAGGTGTAGGAGTGTGGCTTCACAATACAATGAACAATCATACTGAAGGGCATTCCAGCAAATTAAACTTTCAATGCACCAATAACATAGCTGAGTATGAAGCCCTCCTTTTAGGCCTGCATTTATTGAAGAAATTAGGGGCCAAAAGAATAAAGGTTCATGGTGATTCTGAACTAATAGTTAGGCAAGTAAATGGGGAATAAACTAAAAAACACCCTATACTTAGAGCCTATATAAATAATGTCATGGATTTATTGAAAACATTTGAGGAATTTAAACTTATCTTTGTCCCAAGAAACCAAAATATCCAAGCTAATGGTTTAGCTTTTACTACTAGAACATGACTAACTCCTTATAAAACCAAACAATGTACAACTCAAATCAAATTTAGACCAGCTGTTCCTGATAATGAAAAATATTGGCAAGTGCTTGATGGAGACAAACAAATAGAAGACTTCTTATAGTCCAAAAATGAATTTGAGCTACCAAGTTCAGATTCAGAGTATGAAGATGATTGTTCTACAGAGGGAAATATACTTGATGAAGAAAAATCTCCAGAGGTTGTTGTTATAAATTTGTTAGCTAATGAGCTTGAACATAGCATAGAGATTAGTGCAGATTTACCAAAAGAAGACCTAGAAACTCTGCAGTCTAACAATCAAATTTGGCCAAAGGGTTTGGTCCCTTTAGAAGAGTTGTTTGATTTCAATGATGTGGCCAAGAAACCCAAACTGGAGCCTATTGAAACTAAGGTTGAAGAGTGTAATATAGGAAGTGAACTAAAACCAAAGATGATCAAACTGTATAAAACTTTACCAGCTCACATCAAACTGAAATAAATAGAGTTGTTTAAATAATTTTCTGATGTTTTCGCATGGAGTTATGAGGATCTAAAATCCTATGACACTGAAATAATTTAGAACAAGATACCTCTCAAGGAAAACCAAAAGCCATTTAAAAAGAAACCGCGCAGAATAAACCATGTTCAGTTACCTTTGGTCGAGAATGAAATCAAGAAAATGTATGAAGCTGGTATTATTGTTCCTATTAGATATTCAGAATGGGTGTCTAATTTAGTGTCAGTGAGGAAGAAGGTAGAAGAAATAAGGCTTTGTATAGACTTTAGGAACTTAAGCAAAGCCTCATTGAAGGAAAACTACCCTTTACCCAAGATGGATCACATTTTACAAAAAGTAGTTGGGTCTAAACGAATTTCTTTGCTAGATGGCTTCTCAGGGTACAATCCGATTTTAGTACATCCTGATGATCAATTAAAGACAACTTTTACTACACCTTGGGGTACTTTCATGTATGTGAAAATTCCCTTTGGTTTAATGAATGCTGGTGCTACATTCCAGAGAGCCATGGATATTTCATTCTCGGAAGAACTAGGCTACTTCATCATTATTTACCTCAATGATATCACTGTGTTTTCCAAAATAGATAAAGAACACCTAGAACACTTAAGAATAGTCTTTGAGAAGTGCAGAAAGTTTGGATTGTCTTTAAATCCCAAGAAAATTTTGTTTGGTCTCCAAGAAGGTAAACTTCTTGGGCATATCATATCAGAAGAGGGAATAAAGATAGACCCAAAAAGGATTGAGGCTACATTGCAAATCACTCATCCTAGAAACATCTAGGAACTTCAATATTTTATTGGAAAGATTAATTTCTTGAGAAGGTTCATATCCAACTTAGCTGAACTCCTTAAAAACATTAAAAATATGCTGAAGAAGGGAGAAGGAGTTAAATGGACCTTGGAAGCAAAGAAATCTTTTGAGCTGGTGAAACAAGCATTAACCAAAACACCAGTTCTCATAAGTCTTGATTTTTCAAAATATTTTTACATTTTTTTCATTTGCATAAGAACATACAATAGTCGTTGTCCTATTGCAAAACGCACTGACAAGAGCGGCACTTCATTGCATTATTTAGCGAGGCATTGAGAGATGCTCCTCTCAAGTACAACATTATAAAAAATAAGCCTTTGTCTTAGTCAAAGCCTTAAAAGACTTCGAGTTTACATTTTGCACTCCCACATCATCGCTTTGTCTCAAATTTAGTCAGGAAAGACATTCTAACACGTGGCCCAGATGGCAAGAGAGGTAAGTGGATAGTTGTGAGACTTGAATATGATTTAGAAATCAAGCCCACTAAACTCATTAAAGGCCAAGGACTAGCAAGATTAATGGGTTTGCAGTCTAATTTTTGAAGTCTTTGATATAAACATGATAAATGCTTTATAAACAAGAGGAACTGCCATCCCCATTATTAAAGACCATTTTATGAATTCTGTAGTTGATATTCTATATGTTTTGTTTAATTTGAATACACCTCCTAGTTTATTGAAAACAAAGGCAAGGTTTTTAAAGTTAAAAGCTTAAAACTATTGTATTGTAGATAAATGTCTTTATTGGAAAATGCAAGTGGGCTATTGCTTAAATCTTTGCCCGAGAATGATGCATAGAAGGTTAAGCACGAAACCCCATGAAGGAGAATGTGGAGGCCACTTCTACTGAAGATTCATGTACCAAAAAATCCTTAGAGCTGGTTACTATTGGCCCACCCTCTTTCTAGATGTACATAAGATGATACTCTGTCATAAATACCAACTTTTGAAGGCAAAAGAAAATTGCTTCTACTTTGCATCTAATCACTCCAGCTCTGCACGTTGGGTTTAGGGACTTACAGAGAAATCCATCCACCCTCATCAGCCTAACATAGATGGATTCTCATTGCAACGTAATTTTACCAAATGGATAGAAGCCATCCTCTTCTAGACAAAACCACGACTCGTCATCATAAAATTCATTGAGACTCATATCCTCTTAGATTTGGTCGTCCTAGAATATCATCACTGGTACACGTACCGCATTTGGATCCAAGAAGATGGTTGAATTCCCGTCACAAATATCGATTACATTGGGCCATTCTACTACTTATTACCCTCAAGGTAATGGGCTAGCAAAATCCTCAAAACAAAGTTTGGTGAACATAATCAAGAAGTTACTGAGGACAACAAGAAGTCTTGGCACACAAAGCCGGTACATGCACTATGGCCAGACAAGATTAACACTTAAGAAATCTATTGGAATGTCACCCTACCGCCTTGTGTATGGAATAGATGCAATTTTTCCTGCAACTGTTTTCAGTGTACTACCATAAAGCTGATCCAAGAAGTGCATCAAGACAATGACATGATCAAGGATTAATCAGACTATACATCTTCAAAGAAACTGAGAGGAGGTCTACAACAGAGCATTACAAAAGCAAGAGAGCATCAAGAAGCTAGAAGGACAAAGCCAAGAATTTTAATATCAGTGACAAAGTGTTAAAGTGGGGATTCAAGGAGAGAAGATAAGGGAAAGCATGGGAAATTTGATAACTTATGGCTTGCCTCTTATCTCACTATTCTACTACCGGTAACAATGCTTATTTCTGGGTGAATGTAATGGAGTCAACCTGGGTTGTGTCATGTGTCACTACAGGATGCTCTAATGACATTTTCTATGATCCTATCATACTTAAAGCCTTTATCTTTTTTTCATTATAAATATTTCATCCATCATCGCATTCCAAGTTAGAAAAATAAAAATACAAAAACAATAAAAGGAGAAAAAGAGGGCAGACAGTAAAAACAAGAAAGGTACAACCCCATGCTCAAAAAGAGAAACAAAATCTGGAAGTGTGCAAGCTCAAATGCCACTCCTAAAAACACACTCCTAGTTGGGCCTAACCCACCATGATTAATTATTTTTAAATTTATCATTTATAGGTTAGTGAAATTAGATTTGCCAAAACAACTTAATCTTGGCTTGTCAAAGGAGTGTAGATTAGGATAGAAAATAAAGGTTCTAAATAAGCTCAAAATCTCGAACCTAAGATTCAAAAGGAAAGAATGACTTAACTGGGTTGAAATTTTGAGTCAAAGATAGAAGTGTAAACTGTCTTAATAGGCCCAAAACTGGAACTGTATAACAAAGAAAAAACAAATAAACAAACTAAAAAACAAATGAAATAAGAAAAGAGAAGGATGTGCTTAAAACTTTCTATCTTAAGCCTTCACCATTTTGATTTAATTTTCTCAAATAATTATCAATGTGTACTTTGTTTTTCATGCCATAAATTAGCAACGGTTAGACCGTTCAATCCTAACCTGCTTGCTTATTAAATTCTGCTTTAGAATTAGTGAATAAAATCTGCTAGAGCGCTTAATCCTAATAGATAGTAGTTAGGTAGAGAAGTATTTAAATCAACGTTTAACTGAAGCCCATGGAGAAATAAGGGTAGAATTTGGGACTAGTTTTATATTTTCAAAAGAATAAAAATGTTTGTAAAGAGTTCGCTAACCAAATGCACTTGAAAAGGAGAAAAAATGTAAGACTATTAGGATTGTGAAAGCTGTTTTGATAGAATTCCATTGATTTCAATGGCTTTAACATTGTCGAGAGTTAAAAGAAGATATAAGAAAGCAAGTGTATTCAATAGACGAGGCATTGATCACTTCCAGAGAAGATATGTCTCAGATTCTTGGATTGAGGGAGCTCTTCTGTGTGTGTCATGGATTAGGGACCAACAAATGCCATTCTCCATATGGCCTCCTACTCAACTGTTGACGAGGTCGATTCCCAACCCGGAATCATTCGCCTACCATGAGTGCCCGTTGTATATGCTCGAGCTACGACGCTAACTTTTATGAGCATTCATTTTTCGTCCGGCCTCCGACGACCGCACGAGGATGCCTCATCCCCCTTGGGACCCCCCCCCCCGCCAACCCCCGCGTTCAACGGGACTGGGTACGTCTTATGGATACCATAGCCACCTATAAAAATTTGTCATATCAAATGGTGGCTAGATATTTGTGACTTCAAGAAACAATTAATTTTTCAAATTATGAGTTCTTGAAGCCTTAATGATATTTATTTTTTTCGAAAAATCTTTCAATCGCTACCTCCTCATAAACACTCGAAAATTTTGTTGTTTTCCTATGGAAAGACCGCTCGAAAAATTCATTTTCCCTCATTTTTTCCTTATCTTTTTCCCTTCTCCATTTTATTCCTAAAAACATTTCATTTACCCCTCATTCCCTCAAAATTCCCTTTAAAACCTTTGAAAAATTCCTTTGGAATGTTTGAAAACCCCTTTTCCTTTTCTACCGAAAGCCAAAAAGGCAAAGTGAAAATCTCTCATTTTGGCCTAAAAACACATTTTTATACTAAGGCCTTAAGCCCCTTTGGCCTTAGCCCCTAGCCCCTTTTTTTTCACATGTGAACTCCAGAGTCGTGGACCCACTGCTAAACCCCCATCGCGCAATTGCACTCCAGGCGTTCAGGTTCCTTTTCGCCTGCATTCAAAAGTTTTCCGATGCGATTGGCCCCTTTCTTTTAAAAAGCCCCCCGATGCCTTTGTTCCTTCAATAAGACCTACCAAGCACGGACGCTAAAAAACATTAAAAAGGCCTTTAATATGCTAAAAGCAAGATAGGTTGAAAGTCCTTACTTGATTCAAGCTATTATTTTTGTGTTTTAAATGTTTTTCTATTGAGTGCATCAAAATCGGCTAGTTTCAAAGTACTTACGTGATCTTAGATTTTTTATGTCTTTCAATGTATGCTGCAGCAAGATAAGCCAAAAGTACTTACTTGATCTTAGGGTTGTCTTTTGCTCTTCATTTGTTTGATTTCCTCTTATTGTTTCATTCCATTCCATAAAATCAACTTAAAGAGATCCTATGACATAGATGACTTGCCCCATAGACCACTCTTGAACCTTAAGAGCCAATTAAATCCTAGTATGACTCCATGTATCCCAATGGATTGAAGTCAAGCTTTTGCCTATCTTCTTAGCCGAATCACTTTTTCACTTTCATTCACCTTCACCCTTCATTTAGACTTCCTTCCACTACATATCTTGCCCAACCAAAACAAACAAAAACCTTGTTCTTCATAACTAGCCTAATATCACATTTCAAGCCTTAAAGATAAATCAATCTGCATTTGTAGAGAGATCCCTCTCCGGATTCAAGAGGGTTAGATCCTAGAATCCCAAAGTGGTTCCAATGTCCTCCTCACAACTTTAGTCTCACCAATTTGCTGAAATTACGGAGCTAACAGCCTAACCATTTCCATCAACCTTCATTGCATCAATATACTCTATCTAACCAAATCACACCAACAAAGACCCACGACGGACCGAGTGCCTCTCAAGTTAGTAAAACTTGATACATTTACATATAACAAGAGTAGGAAGCAAATAACATTAGACCCAAGCCATGTGAAAGCATAGCAGGACGACCAACCTCCATTGGTGCTTTCTCCAATTACTAGCACCTTGCGCTTAGACATCGCACGAAACAGATATAAGCGAGAGAATTTGTCTCCACTAGAGGGAAGAGCTACCCAACAACTTCCTGTGCCACTTTCCATATAAAAATACATCAACACATTGTAAAACCAACAACGATGACATGCATATTCAAAATCCATTTTAGCCAAATAGAGAAACAACCATTCAACCAAAAAGGCAATTCCTTCCCCGCACAAACAAGCAGAAGCAAATTATACCTACATCTCCACCTGCAGGTAGTAAGATACCATAAAAATAGATATCGGTTTAGGAACAACAATTTCAAGATAAACTTGAGCCACACAAACATGCTCGTGAGACGAACAGACACTACCAAGACATAGTCACCCATTCACAAAAGGAGGGGCATAAGCATCTTACAAGAAACATTCACAAGCACAAAGATGTCATGGGTGTGGATGCAAGGAAGAAGAAATGAGACATACCTGCTACCAACACCATGAAGCCGATGATGTCTCCTCCTTGCAGACAGCTCCTACTAGGCTTTCCACCATAAGGAACCCAAAGGCTCCCTCGCAATTGCCGAGACCACAGACCACAACGCAACCGCATGAAATGAGGTACAAACATTCACCACTTGGTGGTTTATCGCTCGACTAGCCAATTAACTCCCTCCTTAATCTCTCCCTGCGCCTCCCTCTCATCGTATCAACCTAATCACACATATCCCGCGTCCGCTGCAGAGCCGCCATTTCACATTATTATCTTACCATCTAATCATCATTAACGAGGTTCTGGGTTAAGGGTGAATCGGCACGCACCGGACATGGATATTTATTTTAATTTTATTTTATAACATTTTTAAAATTAAATCTAAAACAAAAAGGTATGGGAGAGATATTGTTTGTAATGTGGTTTCAATTAAAAATAATAACCGTAGTAATCAAGATGGAGACACTCAATAAAACATAAATATAAATAAAATAAAATAAAATAAAGAAAAAAATTAATAATAATAATTATCAATAAAACATTTTGACTTTGTCAAATTAAGTAAAACTAAAATAAAAATAAAAACCAAATAATATACTTATAATTAAAATTAATAATAAAAACCATCTAGATCCATCTTAATTCTGGGGATCTATCAAAGATGAAAAGGGATCAAATCTCTGAAATGTAAACCTCCTTTGATCTCACACTTGGTAGATCTAAAAATTAAGATGGATCTAGAACATATATACATTTAAAAAAACAAAAGTAACAAATTTTTTAATCTTATAGATTCACCTCCACATTTTTAATTTGTAAATCAACTTCTTATTACAATACTATGACTTATCCATACCACATACTAAAAACAATAATTCATTTTATATAGCACTTCTTAACATTTTTTAATTAATTAATTCTATTAAAAGAAAACAAACCCAACTATTTTGAGATTAAGACTTTTTATAAACACCATTTACACATATTTAAAAAAACACAATTACTTTGGAAATAAGTCTCATGTTTTACTTTAAAATATTTTATAAAATTTAAATCTTTACCATAAAACATTATAATATACACACTCATGAATCTAATTAAAAGATAATAATAAAAATAACGGACACCAACGCGCCTAGCGCTCTGTAGCCGAACCAATTGACCACGATTCAAAGCACGGTTAAAGAAGAGCACAAACGAGGGTTAAAGCCTAAGCCTAGTTGAAGCCAAAGTAACATGCAAATAGCTAAAGACGAACGGACCAGTGCCTTACAGGCCTCATATATAATGCAGAATACGCTGAAAGCTCCGGAGCGTAAATAAGTCCAATAACTAAATTCACTGCAGGTAAGCTTGAATATTTCCCTTCTCTTTTTTGTTCGATATGGTGGCTAATCTATCAATCAGTAATGGCATTTAACACAGGTGCTCTTTTAAATACCAATTCTGCTGGGTAGTCCTAGTTCAAATAACAGACTCAGTACCCATCTTCATTATACCACCGTAAAATATGTTTTTCCTTTGTATTAGTTTCTGCATACAGTTGCAATGGAAGTTCCTAGGCGAACAATTTTCCAATAGAGTATTCACGTTGTCCGTGATTTCAAAATTTATTTTTCATTTTCTCAATCACACATCCAGAATTGAGGAGTCTCTGTTCTATGGCTTCTTCTTGTTCTGCCTAGGTTAACAAAGTTATCTGAATACAAAGTATTCTGCTTTATATGTACAATTCCAGGGAATTTACATCTTTACATATGAATTTGCGAAACAAGTACTTCAGACCATGGTAGCAAGATTCGAAGTGAGTACGAATACGAATTTGAATACGATTCTACATGGAAAACATGCAACAAGAAACCTAGACAACTTCAATTGCTGAAAATATACATCTCATACATATGAAAACATCCATTTTGTTTCAATTTTAGAATAATTTCATGAGAAATCGTGAAATATATCGACAAAAATAACTCATTCCTTATATTTCAGGTTTTTAAAAGGTTTTATTCCTCATATATATGGGTTTTGGGTCAACTGGGTGTTAGTATAAAAAATGCTAGAGAAAATAATAAAGACCAGCACAATAAAGTCATGTTGTCGTGTTCCACCCTAAGTAATCTGGAGAAAAAACCCAGCTTGTAATTGATCTAGATCTATTACTCTGGCCAAAAATCATCTTAGAGCATAGCTATTAAGCCATTAAATGCTATATTACATCAAATACCATGGGCCAAACTATAGATTACCGAAACTTTGGGTTATTAAACCGCCAACTATAAACCCATTAATTACTGTACTAAAATGATTCTATGATTAAATAAAGTTTAACCTAACATCCCCCTTTAAACCGGACTTGGGGTTTCCATTTGACCAAATCTGGTTAAACTAACCAAGTGAGCCTTCATAGTTGACCTCCTGTGCCCTACCCTCCTCAAAGTCTTTAATTAGGGGATTTAGGAATTTGGCATGTTGCTCCCTATCATCTAGGTCTATCTCCGGACTTACCGAGAATCTACCAAGGGTTTGAATGCCTTACCAAGTCTTTTAGTCGTATGCCCATTTACATGCAAAAAATTTCAATTTCGTTAAACCCCTTTTTTATTGTTTCTATGTTAGTACTCAGGCCACCATCCTCTCACCTCTCCTTATGCCGCCAAAAATTCTCGTCATAAACAATCATAGATCGACCTCAATCTCCATTTTGGCTCTCACTAGTTGTTCTCTTCATTGTTAGTTTTGTATACCATGGTATGTTCTATGTTTAATGCAGCTTTACTTCAATCTTTCTTATAGGCCTAATTCAATTTAGCAATCACATAAACATGAGTAAAAATGCCGTTAGAACATAATAATAGATCAACAAGACAAGCCAAATAATGTGATCAAATTTTACAATTCTTCTTGTCCAAGAAAGATAGAGAGTGATGTGCGTGACATTACCAATAGGATGCATTAGCCAACAAAGTCTTTCTCAACATCAGATCGACCAACCTTCCAAGTGTCACACACACCCCTCAAAGACAACTCCAAAAGTCAACACAAGTCAACAAAAGAATCCCTCATCCAGATTCGCATCCAAATTTTCGACATCCATTTCCTAAGAGATCATCCATACTAGAGTCCATTTCCTACAAACATCATTTTCGGTATCCATATTTCGACATCCATTTCCAACTTTCCATATCCAAGATCATCCATATTTCCGCATCATTTCCGACATCCATATTTCGGCATCCGGATTTTCTGCAGATCCATATCCCAGACGTGGGAGAGAGAGAAGCCTCTGGGCCGCACGAACCAATCGATCATGAGAATGTGTAATGAGATGACAGATGAAATGTATATCATCTCTCTCATCTTGAGATATCGCTTAGTGAGGGTGTGTGACACATCTATTAGGCTTGTGAGGCCTACATTACAAATTTGTCCCACTTTGGAATTTCATCCCATTTGTTGCAAGGGAGATGACAAACATTTGATTGAAGTATACCGTAGTTATAACTTAAGGTTTCTTCATAGTTGATCCCTTCCTTCAGCGTAACCCTGTATGCTACAAACCCGCTTGAATTTCTCTAAGGCCGCCATATGCAACATATTTAATCTTGTAGATCCATCTCAACCTTACAACCGACTCGTTTCTGAGGTCTAGGAACTACTTCCCGCACATCGCTTGTCATGATGGAGTCCGTACTCTTCCACCATAACATCTACCCACACCTAATGTCGAGCCGTCTCTAAAACCAGAGGTTCTTCAACTCATGCTACTAATGCCGGGTACCCGGGGTACCTATTTGGTCGTCATGTCTCCCTCTTCTCATTTTTAGGAGCTCCAACAACCTCTCCGCATCTATGAGTTGATTTTAAATAAGGTGTGATGTGATAAGGAGTTTATAACGATAATTGAAGTGTTTGCACCGTTGTAGTTCTCGCTCGTCCTTTCACTACAGGGTGGATTCACCGCCTCCTTCGCACTTCCTCTCAAAAGCTTTCCTTAGGATCCTTGTGCCTTGGAGAGGCACTAGAGCCACTGACCGAGGTCAGCTGTGAGTTGAACCAAATGGATCCTCCTCAGATCATGAGTCAGCATATTTCCTGACTCTGGAAGTCTCTCTCCTCCATGAACTTCACGCTCCCTTCTTACTACTATCTTCCTACTCGGAATATAGATGTGGTAAGCCTTCGCATTCTCGCTATATCCCACAAGGTACCCTTTTCAACAAATTGATCCAACTTTTTCTCTTCTTATTAAAATCGGCGTACATTATATCGCCAAATATCCTAAAGTGGCTCACTTCAGTTTCACGCGTAAAACACACTCGTATAACCTTACCCAATGTTATGAGGAACCTTTTGCACATACACAATCGTATTACAAACTTGGCTTCTATGCAAATTTGGACATGTCTTGATCATACAACATTGCCTCGCAAATTTCCACAATAGTCCCGTTTTTTCCTTTGAAACCCCATTCTGGTCCTAGGGATTATGTGGAGGGGTCCATTCTCTTGATGTCTTCTACAGTGTAACCTTCCAGGAAGTCCTTGTCAGTACTCTCCACCATCGTTTGATCGCAATGTCTTGATTCGCTTTGGTCGATTCTCCACTGTGAGCCTTAAACTCTTTGAATCAGCCAAAGACCTTCGTCTTTTGTCTTCAAAAAGTAGATCCATGTCTTTCCGGGAATGGTCATCGATATGACAAAATACTTTGCACCACTAAGCATTCGTGGACATTGGTCCGCGACAGTTCCGAGGTATCAATCCTAACACACTCTTGGCCCTATTGTCGCTTTTCTGATATGCCGCCTGGCATACTTCCCTAATACGCACTCCTATGCAGACATCGTTTGCTTGGTGCTAAGTTCTCGAGCCCCCGTGGACGCCTTCGAGAATTCTCAAGGCTCCATGATGTAGATGCCCCATTATTCTATGCCATAATTCATTCAAATTTCTTTCTTATCAAGTATTGTCTATCATACACAGACTGAGTCAGAATCCTTAGCCACCTCTGCTCCTACTCCAATTTGTGCCTTTTTCCAACTTGTGTGCTGACATAAACTTTGTTGCCACAAAGTATACATCGTAACCCTCTTGTTCCTCAAGTTGAGACACTGGTATAGGCACCATCCCTAATACCGGTACATGCAGTACGTTGCAGCCCGGTTTATTGCCGCCTTCGGTTTGAAATAATATGGTGCCTCTTCCAACAGGGTACATTTGTCTGCTTCCCATAGTGATTTGAAAATTCATCTCCGCTCCCTGCAGTTTGAGAAGCATTCCCGAACTCTCATGTGAGCAGATGCTCCACTATCAGTTATACCATGTATCTGTGGAGAGGCCATGTCTGACACAAGCAAATTCTCTTCTAGTCCGGATTCCGTAACCGAAACGCTGCGCATCCCTCTCGGTTCCTCCATGTTTTGGAGACCGCGTGAACCCTTCCGGAAGATGTTGCATCACCGGTCGCACTGCTCCATCGTGTAACCTCCTCTTTTCAGTACTGGCTCTTTGGTCTCGATACCATGAAATTTTTTCAACCGAAACACTATTGTTATAAATATAGATTTATTTCACCTACTTATTTATGACAGTTATTTGGCATATTTTCTTCTAGTAAATTCTCAAATAAACACAATTGCAATATTCACTTAACCATGTTTAAAATAGAACATAAATAATATAAAATAATAAATAGAAACAATCACACGAACACGCTTATTTTGACAATTGTCCTCAAATAAATCTAATGCGGGAAAACCAATATAGCAGATGAGGGTTTGTATTATTCTTCAAGGAAAATCTTTTACAAGAATTAGACGAGCATGCTTCTAGAACACAATACTCTGAGAGTAAATTCTCCGAATCCTTCCGGGATACTTCGACACTTAAAGATACTCCTAGCTCCTCAAGGCCACTGCTGCACCTCGCGTTGACTAATCATTCCGCGTGGGGACGTGTTGGTTGCCAAATGCCCTTTATGGCCCGCGTCCCCTCCTCTTGCCTTCCCCCGCCGACTTTCCCTTCCTCTTCGCCTACAACTCTCCCTCTAAAATCGACCTTCCTTCAGACCGATTTTCTGTATTGAGAGTGTGCCCGACTTACTTTCTGAAGTGACCCTCAAGCCTTCTTATAATCTTCTTCGTTGATGAATCAACGACCGAAGGGCTAGATCTCTAATCACGTATCGAGATTAAAACATGACTTGATCTTCGTTCTGTGAAGATTCTCACTTTCTTTATTAATACCTCTTTAATTATTTAATTTCCCAAGTTTGACTGAGGGATCACATTAAAATAATTAATTATTTTAATAAAACATGAACCGGTGAATTTCCACAAACGAAGTTGTCTTCTTGGAATACCGATGTCCAAGCCTCCTCACAAAATATTAGACATGGAATACTTTCCAATGCTACAAAATCAACAAAACTCGCATTCTTAGAGAGCTTGATACAACTTTGATTATCACACATAATACCGGTCGCTTCCATCTTTCTCCCCGAATAGATTCACAAGCAAACTTTCTAAGCCATATGGCTTCAATAATTTGGCCACATGCCACGCCATATATTCTCGCTTCACCGAGCTCAAGTTATGGATTGCTTCCCGTTGCACTGTGAGGTCATTCTTGATCCAATACCGAAACAATACCCTAGGTACTTTTCCTATTTACCGGAACTTCCCGCTCTAACTTACGTCAAAGAAATCCACTTAGACTAATGTCATTGCCCTATGTACTTTAGCCCATGCCTCGGGAATGTTCCCATACAGGTTCAACAGAACATGCTTGGTCGTTGCCCAAGCAGTCTTCAGTTCCACCATGAATCAGATTGAGGGTGTTGACCGCATAGCGCATGTCTAGCATAGTTACTGTGACATAAGAGATCCTATGAGTCATTCGTATAAGTAGTGGGGTCTACATCTTTGCTGCCACACACATCAATCTTTTTCCAATTGGTAATCATATTGGTGTAGCGGCTTCATAATCTTCGCATTCGAATCTCTTCAATTTCGTAGCATATCTCCTTTGTCCTAGGAATATTTCACCTTCGCTCGCCAAACTTCCAACCCTGCAGGAAATAATGCATCAACCCAAATCTTTCATGTCGAATTTAGTCGCGAGGTTCTCCTTACGCTTCGATGAGCCTAAATGAACCTCACGTAAACAAGTCATCTACATATAATGTACGTAATTGTGAGGCTCATCCTCATCGTCGTGATAGTAGAGATTGGGATATGTGTCAATTTCAAATCCCATCTCGTAAGTAACCATTATCAATCCGAATTTACATAATGCGAAGCTCTAGGTGCTTGCTTGGCTCATACAAAAGCTTTGTTCACTCGCATACATGAGTTTTCTTCTAATGTCTCAACGCCCTTTAATGCTCAATGTACATTTCTTCTTCTTATCACTCCCATTCAAGAAAGTAAATTTTGGATATCCATTTAGTGAATCTCCCAATTCCCATCTTCGTTGCAAGGGATATCACAGATTTGATATGCTTAGAATTTATGTGTGATTAATTCATATTCTCTTGATAATTATTTGTGAGGTTACTTGGAGTTAATTGATGACTTCCTCTTTAGTTTATTTAATCTTTCATCAAGTCACCATCAAAATACACGAGACACATAAATTAGGCTCCTAGAGCTCGTGGCAAACCTCTCCCCTTCGAGAGAAAACCTACAAGAAATTTTCTTATAGATTTTCAAATGACAAGTACCATGACCAGTACCACCTTGATGTCCTTCAATGCCGATCCTTCTTCTCTTCACCAACTCAAAATCGTTCGCATCAACACTTCATATAATGAACTCGCTTACTTCGAGAGGTATATAAATCGGGAGTTAGGAAAGTAAATCACGCATTTACTTTTCCTATTTTCTCCTAATTTTCTTCGATCGCTTCCTTCTCTTTTGGATTATCTACAGATTTTGCAATGCACTATTCCAACTTTACATGGACTGAGATGAATACTAATATCACTCCTTGTTCCAATTTCACTTTAGGATAGTCCGCAACCATTCTTAGACAGATCCGCACTTCAACACGCAGACACGTCTTTGAACCGACCCCGCTACGCCGTAACTTTTGATTTCATCACAATTTCTTTTGATGAAATAAATCACTCCTGCTTTAAGAAACCATACCTATCACACTAAGATACTTACAAGGATGTACATCTTGTCAAATCCCTAAACTCGTCCCAAATGTCCGCATTCGAAACTCTGTCCAAAAGTCCGCATCAAACCGCAGATGACCGAAATTGTTGTGTAAATGAACCGCGCATCTTGTGTATATATAGGAGCAAGCTTATCAATTTTAGGTCGACCATTTTGCTTCAAGGCCGACTTGACTTGCGTTTTTGGAAGGCACTAGAAGAGCATATTTGAGCTTATCTTTCAACATTATTTGAGGGTTGGAGAGTAAGCCATTTTTTCATGGTTTCTTTGGCAAGGTCTTGGAGCATTTTAGACTAGATCATATAAATGACACTTAATTTATAATTATTATTTATACCAGAAGACAAAACCCTAATAGACATCAAGAAGAAGTCTTATTAACCTATAGCTAAAATTTGCTCATGAAACCCATGAAGCAAGTACAACAAAATACATTTTATTATCTTTGTCTTTCTTCTTTATATAAATACATAATTACATAGTCAATATGAAGATCGATCCTGTTACATTTTTCAACATGATAAAAGTATACTGCTACCGGGCGAAGGTTTCTTCGTAGTCTATTCCTTCCTTTTGAGATACCTTTTGCCATACCAACCCGGCTTTGTACTTTTCCATGCTACATTCAGCAATACATTTATCTTGTAGATCCATCTCTGAACTCATTTGACGATTATTCTTAGTCTAGGTACTACTCTCAAACATCATTGGTCATAATGGAACTATATTCCTCAACCATAACATATTCTACCCACACTGATGAAGCCGAATTGCCTCCTAAAATTAGAGGGTTTTCCAACCTGAAGCAATTTCAAAGCTTGGTATCTATTTGGTTGTCTACGCTACCTTTTCTTAAGTAGAGCCCTAATGAACTCCAGCTCCCTAGTATTTGTCGTAATTCCCAACTCATTCTTCCATTGGTAGTGGCATCTTCTTTCTCCTCTCCTCATAATCTTCTTCCCATGTGTTGATACTTCTAGATTCTGCGTCTGAGAAGCGTTGGTATTGAGCCTGACTGTCAAAGTGGTTGAACCAATGATCGTCCTTCCTCACTACTTCAGTGCATTTACTCTGCAGCCTCATCCTCCATGAACTCTACATCCGTCGATTACTACTTTCCTGCACGCTAGGAATGTAGATTCTATATACTAGCATTCTCGCTATGTATCTCACCAGGTATCCTTTGCAAACTTTCTGATCCAACTTTCTTCTGCACATGGTAATAAAACACTCTCCTGGTGTAATCTACCTAGTGCTCCTGAGGAATCCCCGTTCTCAACATACAACAAGCGTATGCTTCGCCCATAGAAATTTGGGCATATCCCCGATCACATAACATTGCTCTTGTTGCTTCAACAATAGTTCTATTTTCCTCTCGCAACCCCATCCTCGCTTCGGATTATATGGAGTACCCATTCTCTTTGATGTCTTCCTGTTTTCGTTAACTCTGGGTGAAGATTTTATCAATATATTTTTTCCACCATTGTCTCGAATTCAAGAACACTTTTATCCTCTTCCCCACAAATTCTCAACCAGAGCCTTGAATCCTTGAATCAACAAAGACGCTATCCTTGGATTCCTAGAAAGTAGATCCCAAGTCTTCCTTTCGGAATGGTCATCAATGAAGGCGATGAAATATTCGACACCATTAAGAGCTCTGGTGACATAGGTCCATAGATATTCAGTGTATTAATCCTAAAACACCTTGCCCTATCAAGGTTTTGGAATAAGCAGCTTTGGCTGCATTTGCCTAGTAATGCACTCGTAGACATCATCTCGCTTGTGCCACTCGAACTCCTCTAACCGCTTCTCCGAGAATTCTTAGAGCCCCATGGTGTAAGTGCCCCATCCTTCCGTGCCATAGTTCATTCAAATCTTTTCATCATGACTCCATTTCACGTTGCCATCGCATTCTAGCCGCAACTTGTACTGCTGTTTCCGTCCCAATTTGGCCTTCTTCCAACTCTAGTATTGGATGATATACTTTCTTTCCACTGAAGTATACATCATAGCCCTTGTTTTGTAACTCGAGATACAAAAAAAATAAGTTCATCCCCAATCTAGGTACATGCAACACATTTGTAGCCCGTTTCCATCACCGCTTTAGTTTGAAAACGGTAGTACCCTCTCCACCAGGAGTACATTTAGCCTTATTTTCCATGGTGATTTGGAAATTCATCTTTCTTCTCGTAGCTCGAGAAACATTCTCAGATCTTCACAGAAGTGAGAAGCCCTGCCATCAATACTTCAACCTGCAGCGCAGCTTGACAAACAAGCGACTTCTCTTCTTCCAACTGAAGCCAATGCAAGAATGTCATGATCCATCCTTACCTTTCTTGCTTTCCTCTTTCCTGAGAACTGCTGTGGAGTCCTCTGAAAGTTGTTGTCTAAAGAACATCAAGACTGGCAACTCATCGCGTAATCTCCAACCTTGTTGCCCGATCTCCCCTCTCATACCATGTGAAAATTTGTTAATTTTGGGCAACTAGGTCCAAACTCCATGTTGTATCATATGATGATATTGATTATATTTTTGTTGATTCCCTCTTTTCGAGAGGTGTAAGATTGATCAGTGATCATCTTGTTTGATGAGCAAACATATATTTCTTGATTTTATTTCCACATGTGCATGGTTGGCCGTATTTGTAAATAGGCTCACAAGCTCTTTAGATGTGGCCACACACCCTCATCGATGGATATAGTCTGAGGAGAGACATAATCGCATTTCACTTACCAACTCTTACCACACATTCATCTTGTGATCTAATTGGTTTGTACAACTTAGGAGAGGCTTCTCCCCTTCACACGTGTGAATCAACCCAAAGAAGTCGTCGCAATTTTCGATCAAGCTTTTTAATGTTTATGGACGTTGTTGACTTTGGGTCAATGCTTGACTTTGACTCCATTTTTTGCGTAAATTCCGATTTTTGAAGGCCGTGTCATGGGGGTGAAGAAAATCAGGTTGAACGGCGACTTGACCAAGCCCCTTAACGAATCTCTTGAATTGTGTTGACCAAGCTTTGGTTGAATTGGTTGACTTTGGAGTCGTCTTTTAGGTGTGTGTGTGACACTTGTGGAAGGTTGATTGTAGCTATTGGAGAAGTTGGTTTGACCAATTCAAGGCTTTGGCTGGCCGGGCATCCCGTTGATCGTTGTAACAAACATTTATCTATTCATTTGTTGGACAAGGAGAATTACAACTCATATATTATTTGGCTTGTCTTCTCGTTGATCTATTATTATGTTCTATCAACATTTTACTTTCATGTTTATGTGATTGCTAAATTGAATTGGGCCTATAAGAAAGATTGAAGTAAAACCGCATTAAGCATAGAACATACCATGGTTATCTAATTTTAACATGGTATCGTAGCCGAGGTGAAGACAAAGCCCAAGATAGTGTGAAAAACAATCACCGAAGAAGAAATCCTATCAAGGATCAATGGCCTACATTCAAGGGTTTCCAAGTCCGATGATAAGTTGACCGACAAGTATGATTATCATGCATGGAAAGGTCTCGGATTTGGCTTTTGGAAGACCAAGATGTCATAGACTATGTGCGTGGGATCCCATGAGCCTCCATCAAATGCACCTACTGCTTATAAAGACAAATTATAGAAAAGGGGAAATCAAAGCAAAGATGATTGTCGTGATTCAATTCATAAGCACTTGGTTGCTTACATCTCCAAGCTTGGCACATCTAAAGAGATGTATGGTAAGTCGGTTAGCATGTTCAGTATTAGCAATGCTAATCAAGTGCTTTTCTTCAAGAAAAAAGTTGAAGAATATCAAGAAGGGCAAGATGAATCCATCCAATAATATTTTATCAGATCGTTGTGAATCGTGAATGATCTCCTTTGCCTAGGAGAAGAAGTCAATCGATTGAGAGCTCTGCCCTCATTGCTCTTGAGGAATTTCCCCAGACCGGTATGTATTTAATACTACCATTCTTAATAATAATGTGATTCCCGATTTTGATGAATTGTTGACGAGATGCACTCAAGAGGAAACAAGAATGATGGAGAGAGATCATCCCTCTATTGGAAATAGAGGGGCAGACCTACCGCCTTTCGCCGTGCAAAGAAGAAGAACCATGGTGGCCCGAGAAATCAAAACCATGAAAGAGCTGGGCCCAAAGGAAGGAAGGAAGATGTTACACTTGTAACAAGGTTTGTCACTTATGCAAAAGAGTGCCCTTACGAAGGGACTCTCCGAAGATGATGACAACAACAACTTCTGGGAATGGCAATGTGAACAACAGTTCAAGGAAAGAGGAAGGCCTCTCTCGAATAAGTGAAATGGGCAACCTTCAAGAGGTAAAGGAATTCTAGGTACGATGAATCTAATGTTGTTGATAATAAGAAAAATGAATATATTCTTGTATCTCAGCCTCTTTGCCGCATCTCCTCCGACACCCCGGATGTCTCAAGCTGATTGATAGTGGTGCTTCAAGGCACCTCACTAGTTATAAAGAAGCCCTCTCTCATTTGATTGAGAAGGAGTACTAATTTAGAAATTATCCTTGGAGATAATGCTACCTATCCGTGAAAGGACAAAGGATTGTGACCTCCTTCATCTATCTCAAGGTGAAGTCCTCCGCTTACAAGATGTGTTGTACGTACACGATTTGAAGAAGAACCTTGTGTCTATTTTCGACAATGGAAGACAAAGGATTCAAGGTGGCATTTGTTGATGGAAAGGTACACATCCGGGGAAGAAGAACTTCAAAGAAGTCGCACATTAGTTTTAGAGTTGATACACTCTACCAAGCTTGGAGGAAGTCCGTTGGGGGATATGTCATGTGATACAACTTTCAAACCGAGTTATGGCATCTGAGGTTTGCACACCTTCATTATAAAGCCTTCCCTGAGCAAGGAAGGCTGGAGATGGATGCCCGAGTTTAAAGATGATTATGAAGGTATATGTCGTGGTTGTGCCGAAGGGAAGCATACAAGGGGACCATTCCCCAAGTGTCACAAAGACATCCTATATCTTGCAATTGATACATTTTGATTTATCTCGTATACGCTCGTAACATCCTTGGGAGGATGTTCCTATTACATGACTTTTATAGATGACTTCTCTCAAGACCTGGATATATTTCTTGAAGAAGAAGGACGAAGCATTCAAATGATTTTGTACCTTCAAGGTCTTATGGAAAATCAAACCTAGAAGAAAATCAAAATTTTGAGGACCGAAATACACCGAGTATGAGTCAATTCAATGAATTTTGTGCAAGTGAAGCCGGCATTAAGAGGGGAGACCACAACCGTGTATACTCGAGCAAAATGGTGTTGTTGAAAGAAAGAACAGACCATTGTGGAAGCCGCCATGCCATGCTATATGACCAAGGTCTTTCTAAGCTTCTAGCGGGGAGAAGCCGCGAACATTGCTATGTGTACATTCAAAATAGATGCCTCCAAGATTCTGCTTTGGACTCCAAAACTCAAGAAGTCTTCAAGTTAAGAAGATCGATCTCTCCCACTTTAGAGTTTTTGGAAGTCCGTTTTATTTCTCATGTGCTAAAAGAAAGAGAAGCAAGCCGGATGCTTTGGAAAGAAAGGGAATGTTTGTGGGTTGTCAAAGGGGAAACTTCTCAAGGCATATAGAATCTATGTGCCTGTCAAAGAGAAGTGAGATATGCCACTATGTCACCATGAAGATGCCGCTCTCAAGAAAGTAAGGAAATATTCCTAGCTCAAAGGAAGACAAAGAAGAAGAAGAAGAAGATAAGGCAGGAAGAATCGAAGGATGAACCTATGCCCGATGTTGGGACTCACAGGGATCCCATTGATCCACCTTCTTCAAATAAGATGAGACCCTCATGCTCAGTGAGCACTCGAAGATGCCGAGAGACATATTGACTGGGGGCACATTTCGTGAAGCAAGAAGCCGAATAGGTACCAAGGGTATCTAGCAAACATGAGTACACTAAAATATGAGCCTAGATCATTTGAAGAAGTCATAAAACATCAAGTTTGGAAGGATGTTGCACTAAGAACATGAGTCCATTGAAAGAATGATGTTCCGGAAGTGTCTCGAGATCGGAGGACAACTGGCAGTCACTCCTCGAAATAGCTCTTCAAGATCAAGCATGGAGCCATGGAAGTGCCGAAAAGTACAAGGCAAGATTTGTTGCCCAAGGCTTCTCTCAAAAAGAAGGCATAGATTATGATGGATATATTTGCACTGTCGTCACTTACCACCATCCCATCACTGGCCATGCCTGCTGCATGCGAGGATGGAGTCTCCTTTCATATGGATGTGAAGACCGCCTTCTCGCATGGTTCAATAAAGGAAGAGGTTTATGTGATACCCTAGTTCGAAGTCCAAGATAGAGACATCCAATGTATGTGCTGAAGAAGACTCTATACGTAAGCAAGCTCCCGTGGCTTGGTATGAGAGGATCGTATAACTACTTGATGAAGCCGGGCTTCACTCGAAGGATAAAGCCGATCCAAACCTTTATTTTAAGGTTGATAAAGAAAGGCCTCTCATTTTGGTTCTCTATGTGGACGATCTCTTCCTAAATGTGTACCACCCTCTCATTCATCAATGTAAGAGGGAGCTAGCTTCCGAGCTGAGATGAAAGACCTAGGACCATGCACTATTTCCTGTGCTCTGAGGTCTAGCAAAGGCTGTGTGAGATTTCTTCTCAAGGAAAATAGCTACCGGAAAGATTTGGTATGGTGGACTCGTAAAGTCTCACATACCGATGGAACTCAACTTTAAGAAGTTGTGTGGAGGCGTCGTTGGGCCCCAAATGGGAAATCCCACCGAGAGCTGACAACTCGTAGGGGCCTTGGATGTTCTTAGGAATCCCCGTCCGACGTATGTTTTGCAGTAGAATCAATTTGAGTCAACATATGGTTGGAGCCTCATCACATTCATTGGATTGCTGCTAACCATTGAGATATCTTCTGGGTAATCACCAGTGGCCGAGATACACCGCCGGAGTTTGAGTCTCCAGCGGATATACTAATGCCGATTGGGTCAAGTAAAGGTGGTGGATCGCAAGATGCCACACTGATGTTGTTTCCACCTTGGGTTTTGCTTTATACTCGGATGAAGGTAGCGGTTTGCATTTTGAGCATCGCCGAGGTCAATACACGGTGCCAGTATGGCTTGTTGTGAAGTTATTTGCTTGAGAAATTTTTAGTGAGCTATTTGGACATGTGCTAGATACAACCGCATCCTTTAGATAACCAAGAGTGGGATTCGTCTTTGAGAATCCCGTGTTCCACAATTGACCAAGCATATTGATATTAGGTACCACTTTATCCGGATATGGTACAACGAGGCGCCTTAAGGCTCACTGCCACAGAACTCATGAGCGTGCTCTGTATATTCTCACGAAGCCCCCGGGGAAGGTCGAAAACACAACCTTCCAGAGGAAGTTGGAATCGTGGAAAGACCCTATTGTGAGGGTTCGACCGGAGTTGGACAATAAGAGCCGAGGGAGCCTAGTGGGGGCTTGGGGATAGCTTCTTGGAGCTATAAGCACATTAATGTATTAGTTTACAAGCCTTCTTGTGCTTCGCCCCATCGTTATGATGTTTGAGTCGGTTCACCAACTCTTTATCTATGCCCGCATGTGTCCTACCCATGGAGTTTCAGACCATGGGAAGTACCTCATTTGCCAATGAGGTGGGGAATGTGGATATGACCATAGCAGGACCGATGGACGCATCGAGACTGCTTTACACTCTATGTCTAGGTGGGTTGTGTCCAACACCTTGACTGGGATCAAGTCCGATGAGGTTCTTTACCTCTGGGAACCTACTGGGTCAAACTAACTGGTTAGTATGTGACTCTTTTTGAGTCTATTGACAGGTTTTATTCCTCTAGGGCCGACTTCGGCCGGCCGGAGTGTGATGTCTTTAATTTTACTGCTTGTTTGCCCTTAGAGTCGTTAAAAGCATGTTACGCCAGGATGACGAGAACGCATGATGATGATGATAGTACACGATGAAACACTACCGGATGGGCTGTGTGGATAGATGGAGTTCTCCCTAGCTATAGTGAGTGTTAATTTTGGGCAACTAGGTCGAAACTCCATGCGGTAATCGTCATATGATGATGATTATATTTTTGTTGATTCCTCTTTCTGAGAGGTGCAAGATTGATCAAAGATCATCTTGTTTCGATGAGCGTAACATATATTTTAATTTTATTTTCCACACATGTGCATGGCCTGCCGTATTTGTAATGTAGGCTCACAAGCCCTTCGTATGTGTCACACACCCTCATTGATGGATATAATTTGGAGAGAGCCGATGTCCATTTCATCATCAACTCATCACACACATTCATCTTGTGATCCGATTGGTTCATACAACTCAGGAGGGCTTCCTCTTCACACGTGTGAATCCGAACTCTGAAGAAGGCTGCAATTTTCACACCTGCTTTTAGGTTTTTGGATATCAGTGACTTTGGGTCAACGCTTTGGACTTTTGACTCCGCATTTTGGTGAATTTCCGATTTTTGAAGGCCGAGATCGTTGGGCACAAAAATCGAGGCTTAGAAAGTTAACTAATCGAAGCCCCTTTGATCGCAACGTTGACTTTTGCGTCGAATTCGTTTGGGTTGACTTGCATTGACTTTGGAGCCGTTCTTTGAGGTGTGTGTGTGACACTTGTGGAAGGCTAATTTCGTCATGGAGAAGTTGGTTTGACCCACTAAGACTTTGCCGGTTGGGGCATCTTATTGACGTTGTAACAAACATTTATCCATGCATTTGCCGGATAAGGAGAATTACAAATTCCGATATATTATTTGGTTTGCCTTCTGTTGATCTAGTATTATTATGTTCTATCATCATTTTACTTTCATGTTTATGTGATTGCTAAATTGAATTGGGCCTATAAGAAAGATTAGCAAACCGTTTTGGCATAGAACATACCATGGTTATCTAATTTTAACAAATTTCTAACTTGAAATTCTACTATAGTAATCAATATTTCTCCTACTTATATCCACAATAAGTTATTTACCAAAATCCTTCAAGAACAACAAAATAAATTTAATTACAGCTTATCACATTATTACATAGAGAAAATAAATGTTGGGAAATGCAAGCACAAGAATCAATCATTATCAACACAAACTTGCTTTGGACAATTGTCTCCAAAACCCAAATGGAAAACTGGTGCGTAAGATGAGGGTTTATTTATTATTCTTCAACAATCTCTTTACAAGGAACATTTGCATCAGAGAAACATTTGTGAAAACACCCGAGATAGTTTTCCTCTGGGCCACCGGAGAAATTTCGACACCCTAGAGACCCCTCCTGCCCTCCACCGCGTCACCTTTGCGTCCTTCTTTTGCGTGAGGACTACGCCCTTTGATGCATTGCCTCACCGCGCCGTCCCTCTCGCGCCGTCTCCGCTACTCAGCCTCTCCTCTGCCTCCCTAACCGTCGCTAATCTCCTTCACCTTGCAACTCTCCCCTTCCGAAATCAAACTCTTCTTGGAGTATCAATTTCCCTTGGAGTTACCGAGTATTTGCTTGACTTATCTTCAACTCGACCACAAGTCTTCATTTATATTTCTGTTGATAAATCAACGATCGTGATCTAATTTTTAATCAATGATTAAAATTAAAATAGACTTTATCCTCGTCACTTTAGAAGCTTCTCACCCAATATTTAAATATTCACTTTACTATTTTAATTCCCTAAGTTTTAACTTAGGTTCCATTAAAAATAATTAATTATTTGAATAACTTGCACTCCGTGA
The DNA here is from genome assembly GCA_034641835.2 of Pinus albicaulis. Classification (NCBI taxonomy): domain Eukaryota; kingdom Viridiplantae; phylum Streptophyta; class Pinopsida; order Pinales; family Pinaceae; genus Pinus; species Pinus albicaulis. The sequence goes on from CM076576.1 coordinate 162,783,137, forward strand.
ATTTCTCCAAACGATTTATGGGTCTTGGAGATCTCATCTGCTTCAGTCCCTCCACAAAATTCCGTAGCTAGATCACATTTGATGCTACCTAAAAATCAACATGAGTTACCCATTTCCATGGGTCTACTTTTCCACCTCTTTGGCTGTACCTTCTACTTTAATGATTTGTCTTTATTTGGTGCATAACCTAGAGACCAAGCTTGCTATGTGTTTTTCCAATATCCCTTACAAACATGGTGGTTTCTAACTCATCAGGTTGAGAAATCACAGAATTCCTTTATTTTTAGATTACATTAAATGCTCGAGTCATTTGGTAATGGCTAATGAGGGGGTTAGAGCTCATGCTAGGCTTTTGCTCAATACATGCCAAATAAGTCCTAGCCATATTTTGCATTTTACATTTTTTTCAAATTTCGCATCAACCTTTAGGCCAAGTTTATGGGCCGTGACTCAAGGATGTGGATATAGGTGCCAATCCCGATGATCAATGACAATCATCCTAAAGAACAGATGAAAAATAGGAAGTTAAAATGGTAAGTATGGATTACCATGGACATGCTATATCAATCAATGCTCCCTATTACTGCCCCTCCTAGACCATAAGGCCTAGAGGAGGTCCCACTAGACTAGAGTTAAAGGCTAACCTCCCAACCAAAGTGTGGGAACAAGGATACAATCAAGAGCAACTAGTCATTTAGTTTGCCCCGTGGTTCATATTAATATGCCCTTAACATTAAATGAAAGTACATGATTAAAAAAATGGCAAAAAATTCCACGATAGATGACCCAATTCCCTTCCTTTAAGAAGAATGCTGATGGAGAGACCACTCGATTGAGCATTAGGTGGAGAGTTTTTAACATAAAAGTTATTTGGAAGACCACATCGTAAGGTTGATGGTTGTCAAATTAGTAGAAAAATTTTCCTATGGGTTACCCACTTTGTGTAAGTAAGATCTAGCTCATCCTCAAGTACATGTGCTCATACCGTAGAGTGCATGATCCATTTGCTTGAATGATGAGCGCATGAGAATCCCGACATTCCCTTAATACTTATAGACCTATTATATGGCACTCACAAATAACCCTGTTGATAGCAACTAAGTAAGGTGCCACCGCGAATTTGCAATATAGGATAATGATAATAAAATGTTAGCGAAAATAAAATATAATATCTAACTATTATGCAAGGAAAAACAAATATAGTAGACAATCAAAGAATGATGCACAAATCAAGAATGCAAGGCACATAATCCTACCTAACTCAACTACTACCAAATGCTTTAGGTTTCACTCGGAAAGTGTGAGGTCCTACCTTCCATTGGTGATGGCAGTGGTACTCCATCGAGATTAGCTATGTAAAAATAATTAACTCCCTACCTTTCATGAATCTTATTGGATAAGGATCACATAACGCTAACCAAATACTAACTTGGAAATCTTCTTCGTCTCTCTTGACCCATTGTCTTTTTTTGTTTTTGCTTTGTCTTTTCACTTTGGAGGAAGGTACTGATTTACTTGACGTATATTTCCTCCAACTTCCTTAACCATCTCGTCTTCTTTGAGGATATTACGCTCAAAGTGCTTCCATGTCACTTGTAGGTTTAAAGGTTTACGTATGCTTTTCCACCTTGCTAAGCTCTTTAGGGTGAAATAGGAAGGGGAGAGTGATCATCAATTATTGGTATCCTTGATTAGCATGATTTTCTAATCTTCTGTATCAGTCATCGAGGGCAAAGTCATTTTGTTCCATGATGTCTTCGACATGTTTTACCATATGGAAGATAATGGTTTTCCATCGTATTATGGGTATGGTGCCATAGGATAAATCCATTTGCAAATGCCCACCGACAATGATCGACCATTTTCGATAAGAGCATCTCCTGCATTAGGAACATCAGGATTACAATATTCACTAACATAGCAACACTAGTGTTAGCAACTAAGGTAACTTAACATCTTTAATCAAACTATGACATGAATGGATTCTCAAGTCAAAACTACACATTTCTATAATCAGTAAAAGATTTGTAACTTTAATTTTTTTTGACTTTTAAAGGCATCACATTTGCATAGGATCTGCAGTCAAGCATACTCAGTAATATCAAATTGACTACTAATGATAACTAGAAAGGTGTGTCCCGTTACCCACCAAAATGGGTAACCCCATTGAAGCTTTTCTCCATCATCTCTTCCATTGACCAGCCAACAACCTCTCCGACAACCACCTACTAGCCGATGACAATGTCCCGTTCATGTCTCCGCTTACCCGCATCAGTCATGTGTCTTTGCCCATTCACTCAAGAGCACATGTTGGAATGTGGGTTAACTAAAGGTAATTTATTCATTTTGCAATTGGGTGCTTATGCTTGTTTGTATTTGGGCATTTAGCATGGATTATGGGATAACCTAGAAGAAAGAGGGTTTGACCAAGATCTTGTTCCCTCACCTTAAATGGGGCAATTCGATCCTAGCCTTGTGGGACCTCCCTTGATGGCCCAATGGGTATAGAAGGGGCACTACTTGGGAATCCCTAATTGACATAGCGTAGTCCCATCTCTCCCTATTCCATACTTACTTAGTTTTCATCTTACATTACAAGCCCTATATTCCACTTCCCTTCGGATTTAATTAATCATTGGTTCTTTGTGACTTGCCACCCATACATCCTCATAACTAGGTAGGGAGGTTGATGCAGCTTAAAAGAATAAAGAAAGAGCATATGATGGCCACTAGTAAGACAAAAGAAAGAATATCAAAATGCAAAAGATGGCTGGGACATACACCTTAGCATGTGGGCAAAGCCTAGCATGAGCTCTACTTGACTCATTATGGACATCATCTAGTTCCTAAGCACATGATGCTCCTCTACATCATAAAGGAACTCTGCATGTCCCTAACCTCGATTGGTGATGCGCTGCCTCATCGTTAAGGGGTAGCACAACCGCTATTATCTGCAAGGCAGCTTTAACCCTTTGTGCTAGAAGCAAGAATACTAAGAAAAATCAAGAAAGTAAAAGGCAATGTAATAGGGTGGAAAAATTGTTGAGTTGGTAACCCATGCATCCAAGTGATTGCTCCTCCTCACATCTATACACTCGAGATGATGGTCCCCATCATGTTGTCCCTGACCATGGCACTTGGCCATGAAGTCTTCTCGCCTGGGTTCCATCACTATTCACTGATAACTATCAATTGAAGGATGGACAAGGACATGTCACTTCCCTTTAGGGGTTGGAAACACCCAATAGGGTTGTCCATTAGCTACTCCTACCTAGGAGGTAACACCATTACATTTCAAAGCCGTAATTTTCGAAGGGAAGTCTTATTTGGAAGTGTTAAAGAGCCCATTACTTTCTCAAGCTTGGTTTACTTAGATGCAAAAATGATTATTGTACTTAATGATGTAGTTGCTTGTAGTTGCATTGTGTGTGATTGTTAGGTCGTCCCATAGCAGATATGGCACCTTATCTGACATTCCAGCCCGTTCGGAGACTTGGAACCCATGCAACTGGGGAAAACAAATTGTTCACCAAGCGACTGAGCTAAGATCCTTTGACCGGCTCTCCCTAGCTTTGACATCAATGGTAACACATTGTTCAGCATTGTATGGAGACAATTTTTATTCCCTTTAACTCACTTTGTTCATTTATTATTTTCTTTGTTTGTACCACTCCAAAAAGAGAAACTTGGTTCTTGGGATAGGAGCTGTGCTAGAGATTGGCCTTTGCTCCTTACTATTAAATGCTGTTTTTTACCAGCCTCATTAATGTCTTCATAAATGTGGATGTTGATATAGTTTTTTTTTCCTTTTCTGTTTAATCTTCTTTATAAATTAAACTTAAAAGATGGGAATAATGAAGTTCAACTGGTCTTTCTCTTTGCATAGTTCTATGGTTCTTTGTCTATCAAATGCTTCTGGGTCTGCCATTAAATATCTAAAAAGAGTTGGGGTCTTATATGTTTTCTAGTTTAAGTTGACTCAAATTTAGGTAGCACATTCAAACTTTGGATATTCTGTTGACCACAAGGCTATTCATCTGAATTTTCTAGGTTTCTAGAGGATTTGTTTTACAACAGATATTTGTCCATCCTATGCTCCTGGAGAAATACCTGCAATGTTTACTCTAAAATGGTTGTTGCCATTTTCAGTGTCTGGTAAGTTGTAATGCTAGTTGTTAGTTCAAGGACATAGTGTTGCAATGAAATTACAAAATCATTTCCCCTTCATATTATTATATTAACTACCATGAACTGGCCTTCTTTCTTACATTTTTTTTGACATTAACCTATATCAAGATGAGGAAATATGCATGTTTACGTGATGTCAAATATAGGAAGGAAATAACTTCAGTTATATAGATAAGGATCTCAAATTATTCAGTCTAGATCCCAAGTTATTAATGGCTTATTGGATCCAGTTAGAAACCTGAGACACCATTACATTGTACATTTTGTGCTTGCATAAAATGGTAAACCATCTATCTTGCTTTCCAAGGTGTACACTGCTTCAGTAAACAATGTCTGGATATGTTCTATTTCCAGAATTTGACTATCGATTAGCAGCACCATTTATTTCATTAAGATGGACAATTGTTTAGAAGATTGTAAGCAGCGTGTCAAGCTTAGTTGTCTCCATACAAAATATTGAATGAAAAATCTATTTTCTAATCGATTTTAAACATGTGCTACCTTCAGGAAAAATTGCATTCACAAATAGACAGTGAGAATTAGAAGTCTTAGAAACTATTGATTACATAATATCCTATTGAGAGCATAATATGGAGGGAGAAAAACCTGGGCTAAATGTTTCTGGAAGTAGATCCTTGTTCAAAAGCAAAGGTATATATCCAAACTTTATTTTATAAGTTATATTCATAAGGAAACTGAAAGAAATTTATAGTAATCAGCACGAAAGAAATTCATTGTCCATGGATGATAAAAAGGATCAGTGGCATTGAAGATTACATCAAGTGCACTCCTGGCAAATGAGCCCACAAATCATTTCCCATCAAAATAGAAGGCAAAAATAAACACGAATAGAATGCAATAGAATTATTTTAATCGCAAAGTACTCAATGAAAAGTATAAAGGACAGTACAGTGCTCCACATCTGTAATTGCAGAAGGACACCACAAGAAATCAAAGAATTAACACAACTGGAAGCAAGACCTGTCAATTCCTAGTAACTGTTGTTAAATGTCCGAAGACCTATCTAACAATATTATTCAGTGAAAAGGTTTCTTTAGTACTTGTTTGTAGGATTTCAGGGCATACATGCAGATATTTGGTGGAACAAGAGAGATATATACCACCACCAAATTGACTTTTTCTGTATTGCATGATAACACGACTTTATAGATATAGACTCAAATTTGGTTGCTGAAGATGGGGATAAATCTTGATCCCAATATAGATCTACCCAAAATTGGTTTTCTTATCTTAGCATTGTGCTTATCCTCTCATGCATAAGCACAAGCGTAATTTTAAAACCCTATGCCTATTTTTGAACACAGAGGGTGCCCTTCTAAAATGAATATTATTCAACGAATATCGCTTTAATGAATGTTTCCTTTAGATCTGTCATGTCTTTGATCATGCAGGGATCCCCCTGGGATGGCATTTATGTCGCTGTTTGCTATTTCCCTTGACCACCTTAGACTTTGTTGTCCACAGTAATGGGTACCCCCCTTGCATGATTCTTATCTTTTAAAAATTCATGTTACTTGGCATTTGGGGATATTGGTATCTTGGGCGGTATTTTAATGTTCACATTGAAACTATATATGTCCCCATCCATGACATTAATGAGGATTAGTTGTATCTTTAAGGAACTAGATCCTGAAGATTATGGTCTTGATAGATGCTCAACTGACATGCTTAACCCAGTCACTGCCTATGACAGATATCTAAAAGAGTTGGATATTTAATGGTCTATATATTTTGAGTGGTGTTCTTTGCATTACTGGGTCTTGTGGGTATACTTGTTCCCTGATAAAACTTAAAAGCAGTGCCAGTGTTATTAATTATGTTTGAATTACTTTCTCTTTCATGCCTTCCATATTCAGTTTCCTGATTTTTGACTATCTTCTGCTTGTTGATGTTTATTTGGCATTTATGCTGTGGGCTCCTCTCCGCTACCATACCACCTCACCTTCTCCCCTTTTCCTCGTAATTCAATCAACTTCAATTATTTTTTGTCTCTGCCTAAGAAAGTTGTTGGCTACCTTAACTACATCTCAATTTCTTTATCCTCCCTATCAGCTTCTCAGAAATCTAACTTCACTCATTTGCTTTGAGAAGTAACCTAGGACTCTTTCCCATGCCCCTCGGCTCATTACATTCACTCTCCTTGTGTCTTCTGTCCTATGAATAAATGTGTGACATACCTTGTGGTAGTCACGGAATGCTATAGTCATTTAGAAGAAAAGTGACAAGGCTATATTGACCAAAGCACATAAATGAGGGACAGCCCATATTGTCCAAAGGACATAAATGATAATTAATAAATTTGAAGTTACAAAGAATTATTGATAGGTAATCAAGAAGACTTTCACATATAATACCTAAAGGATATGACTATGCTAAAGAACAGGACCCTTCATCATGATTACTGATATTATTAATATAAATTAGGTACATTACATGCCCTTTCATGCGTCTTCATTCTCGAAACAATAGTAAGGACTAATGTTGGCTCAAAACTTGTACCACTAGTCAACAACACAACATACTAAGGCCGCCGTTAATCGTGAATCTGGAAAATGAATCTCGAAGCAATTAGAAGAATGTCGTACACAATGTGGATTTGAAAAGAAGTAAAGGTGGTGTAACAATATTGAATTGATCATGGAATTCAACATGTAATATGTGATCTTCATGAAGGTCGCTTCATCTTTTGGAAATTGTCATGGGTTTGAAAGGAAGTGACCAAACCGTTGTCAATGTATGTGCTGCATATCAGCTTATCTTATGACGTAATGGTTGAAATTTCTAGTTTTGTCATCAGCATCGTTGAAAACAGGACTATCTTAAAAATTGTCCCCGGTCATCTTCAAAACCTTCTTCAATATGTATTTGTGCTTAACCCAGTTAGTTTCAGCTTTGGTTAAAGTAGCATGAATGTCTAGGTATTTTGCCACAAATTTTTCATAGGTGTGATTATCTTTTGATTTTCTCTTAATCATAAAGAAAATCCCATCTTTGCTTTCACATTCATGTTGCTTGCAACTTCTTAACGGTACCCTTATTTTACCAGTCTGACTGGGGACTTGTGAGAAGGACGTTTTTAAACTTTAATTTATTACCTATAACTGTAGCTCATAATTTTCTTTTTTTCAAAGAAAAAAAATCTGTTATATTGAAAAGGTTTGAATATGCATATTGTGGCTCTCAGTGAACTTTACTGGGGGCATCTGCCCAGAATCAAAGAAAGCTACAGATACCACTGTGATCTCCTTTAAACAGTAAACTGAATTAATACATTCTTTCATTGAGCCAGGACAATACATACCCCTTTCAGTTTGTTTAAACAGGAGAAATAAATCGAAAGAAAACGTTCATCTGACCAAACTCTAGAGTCTAAATTAAAATCGAAAGTCCATTGATTCCTGTTCAAACTGTCTACCAGTTCTGAAATGCCAAATGACCTGACAGGGAAGGATAGAGTTTCCTTAGAGAGCCTTACTCCAGTTTTAATGTTCAGTTCTTCAAGCACATGGCTGAAAACAAGCCATTCAAAGTAGATCATTGCCTCCCTGGATGCCAGCTAGGTTTGAAGGAATACATTTTCCAAGGTAGGGATTTCTCTTTTCACCATGTCAATTAGCAACTTCCAAGTACCTGAATTACCTGTATTTGTTTACTCCCTGCAGCGTGGGTTGGTCACTGCAAGAACGTCCTGGATATGGTGAATTCCACTCTGTTGTTTGACCTCTGCCAGAAGAGTAACGGATGCATTACATGAGTCTGATTCAGAAATAAAAGTAGCACCAGATGCTTCTAATAAGGAGGATGGCCTAGGGATGCGCCATCAAAGAAATTCAAAGCAGTGTTGCAAACATCCCGATTTTTCGGGGAGGATGATTTTATCGGCCGATAAAAATTGATGATTTTTTCCTAAAATGAAAAAATTGATGATTTTTTCTACAGAGAAATTGTAAAAATCTTGCCAAAAAGTTGTAAAATGCTTACTATAAATTAATTTTTTGATTTCATTAAATAATAAAAATTATAATTTATGACCCTCATACCGAGTGGAGTCCTGCACTTTAACGATACCACAGCAATCTCCGATTGCCAAGGAGGCAACTTCGTAAGACACTTTGATGGAGTGCCATTTCAATGGATGGGATTGACACTAATCGCTACTGGATGGTTGAGGCTGAGAGGCTTGTCACAGATTGGGCCCCGATTGTTAGAGGATGCAATGTGAGGAAAGGCAGCAAAGCAGAGGAGAGAGTGGAGGAGAAGAGGAAGTGACACCACCATTATGGTCACCACAGAGGACTTGCTCTACCTCCTCGTTGATTTTGTAGCATCGAAAAATATTCCAAGTCTCAAATTTTGTGAGGAGGCGTGACATTAGTATTCGAAAGAACCTAAAAACCGTTTGTGGAAATTCCACTCGCTGAGTGTTTTATAAAATAATTAATTATTTTAATGGAGACTCTAAGTCTAAATCACTGGGGAAATTAAATAATTAATGGGTATTAATAAGACAAAGGTGAATCTTCTAGAGAACAAAGATCAAGTCAAGTTTTAATATTAGCTTGCTGATTAGACTTTTAATCTCGTCATTGATTCTAACAATGAAAAGATTATAAAAGAAGGCTTGAGGGTCATTTGGAAAGCAAGCCGAGTATACATCTGCCATCTCAACGAGATTGATTCTTCAAGGAATAGAATTCCGATTTCAGAGGAGAGTTGTAGGGCGAGTTGCAGAGGCGTAAGGAGAAGAGGGAGTCAAGAAAGGGATCGAGTACGAGGATACAGGGATGCAGAGGGCCACTCGAAGGTACAGAGTGTACCTATCAGTAGAGTGACGCTAGCCCAAGGTAGGGATCGGCGTTGCAGAAGCACGCAGAGATGCAAGAGGGGAGACAGAGGGTCTTCCTGTGTGTAAGAAAATTGGGAGGCGTCTGTGAATTTTGTCTCGGTGTGTTTTCTAAATGTATCTCGCCATTGTATTCCTTGTAAAGATCTATTTGTCAAGAATAATATATAAACCCTCATCTCGCTGCACCGATTTTTCCACATTGGGTTTTTCCGGGACAATTGTCCAAAAATAAGTGTGTACATGTGATTGTTTCTTACCGTTCTTCTCCATAATTGTGAATGCCGCAAGAGTATTCTATTTCGAAATTTACCGATAGAATTCCCGTAAATAACTTATTGGAGTAATGTCTGAGAAATAAATCTATCAACAGAATCGTATATTTTTGGATTGAAATTTTCACATGGTATCGGTGCTAGAGATGAGTACGGTGAACAAAGAACCGGCGAGTGAATGTAAATTTTACATTGTTGTAAGTAACTCGAAGGGTTCACGAGCCTCGCAGAGGAAGAGAAGCTATGAAGAACAAATGGATCGGCGGAGCTTCGTTTCCGTATCCAGATTGGAAGAATATTTTTGTGTGTCAAGTACCCTCTTCTCCCCGAAGTCCGTTACTTTGACAAGGCTTCTCGTCATATGACGGAGTGCGGGAATGTGGTTAGCTATATTTAGAAGGCTGTAATAAAGGTCCTACAATAAAAGATTTCCACTTTTGGAGGATCTTAAATGTATTACCTTTTTGTATATATTTTATGAAAAGCAATGAGGAAAGGGTTCGTGAGTTGTTTATCTCATTGCATCTTGAGTTGTGTACTTTTGAACTTATAATATCCAAATAATATTAATTTGTGGATTTATATGAATGATTTGATGTGTGTATTGTGTACTTCGTTATGTGTTTCCATATCTTATAGTTTCATTTCTAGATTGTGATCTACATATGTTTGCCTCATGTTTTTGTCATCTTATGATATAACTGCATGATTATCTATTTTATCAGCCTTGTTTTCCAAGCTTTCTCGAGGCATATGGTAAGCCTGCTCATAAGCATTCCTTGTGACAGAATATTTTGCAATGTGTGATGAGATCTGTAAGTCTTGGAGTGTTTTCTTTTCACAATACATTACGTGTCCTAGTCTCTTTGTTTTCTCTTCATCTTAACTGTGGACTTCTATCCTATAGACCCATTGTTCTTTTCATATTCTCCAACCATTAGATTGCCAGACCATCTTCGCTACCACATCAAACACTAGTACCCCCATATTTGTAGAGTGATTTATCTAATCAAAATCCTTTTTCCACAGGAGAATTCCAACCACCCTTCCAAAACTTAACGAAATACAAGAAAATCCCTTGAGCTTAAGATGTTTCCTGGTCAGCACTTGATACAATCCAAGTGCCGATTCCAAGACTAACATCTTTTGATGCGTCACGGGGGAGATCTAAGATCCCGAACTTCCGTATTCTCCCGAGTTTCTTGGTATGAACGCCAGGTACTAGTTTTGAAGGGTGAATAAAAACTAGTCACTCTTTCCTCGTATTGTAATTAGTTCACTTGGCGATTCCACAACGAGGACGAGGGGTTTCAAGATCGCCTACTACAAGAAGAAATCGCAGATCACATCCTCGTGACTCCAATCTCTCGATCCAAAAAGATCATAAAGGATGCAAGAGGAAACAAAACAACCGGGTGTTTACATCATATTCGTTGAAAAAGTGCATTCAAGCATATTTCTAAAGAAAAGGTACTATCACCTATTTAGTGGGAATATTGAAGTTCGCCAAAGGATTCTACTCGAAACATTTCAAGTTGAAGCTACTATAAAAGATGAAGTAGATGATGTTAGCTCTACGCAGTTTTAAAAATACCCCTTTGCTATCATTTAGTAAATCGAGAGGCATTACTCTAGAGAAAGAAGAAAAATCGAGGTTTTAGGGTCATGGAAGAGAAATAGGAATCACAAGCCTTTAAAGTCAATAGTAAAGGGAATTAGAACAGTATTAGAGATTGCACTCTTCTTAGATAGGGCTATTTCAATCGAAGAAGATATTAAAATAATTTTAAACTTTCTTCAAACTCATCCCTAATATCATCTTCTAGCCCACAACAGAGAGTTCTCACCGTTTCAAAACTCCATCTATTGGCTCCTCCTCTTCTCATCAAGGAGAAGGCAATCTTCTCAAAATTTGACCTTTAATCTTCCACACTCTTTAGCTCAATAAAACAAAATTGAAGCTGCCTAAATCCTTCAAGAATCTACATCTTCAATCTAATTCTCTTGGAGAGGTTGAAATAAAAATCCTCTTTGTTCATTTCTTGATAATCCATTGTTCTAGCTCAAAAGTTCGAAGAACTAGTCCAAGGACTTCAATCTTCTCATCTCTGAGCAAATACAAACTCCACAGACCGCAATTTCAAGTACTCAAACATTCGTATCGCTGAGTCATCCACTTCACCGTACTCAACAAGTCATGGCTCAACTCTCCTCCTACAAGGATGCAAAAGATTGTCGCCGCAATATATGTTCACTTGCTCTCCCTCAACCTTTGCATCCCCTTCCTCAAGGGGATTTCATTCAAATATTTGCCCAAATATACAAAGGAGGGAGAATATATCCACGAAGAACATTTAGTTGCTTACAAATATGTCGATAACCAAAACATTGAACATGAAGAGGTCTCGGTCAAGGCTCTTTGTTCAGAGCTTAGATGAGAAGCTCATAAGTGGTTCGTAAATCTACCAAAGAAATTCAATAACAGAATAGATGCTTTGGAGTAAGTGTTTGTAAAACAATGGGGTGAATTCATAAGGATTACTTGTATTACCTTACGGAGTTTTGAACTTTAAAGAAGACTGATGAGTCATTAAAGGCATTTTACAAAGAGATTCAACAAAGCCTATCAAAAGATTCCTATAGAAGTCAAACCTCCTAAACCACAACCATGATAACCTTTGCCAATGCCTTACATTCCAAGTTTGCATTGTGGTTGACAGTTGAGAAGCCACAAACATTGGTAGCTATGAGGCCGTTATCAAGTACCCAATCTTATGGCCTCAAATAAACCGAAAATAGAAGAGGGGAAGGGAGCAAAGGATAAGAAGAAATGAAAGAGGAGAAACCCTCTTCTTCCTTTAAATCTTTCACGTTTGAAGAAAAGATTGATCAAATGTCCAACTTAATTAAAGATCTTGCTTCCAAAATGACTAAACCGGAGTTAGAAAATCAGCCCGTCGTTAGACCCATTCCAAAATGAAGGAAATATAAATCAAGCCCTTTTAGAAGACCTTCAAACTTCAACAAATTTTACAAACGCCCAAGAAGAAATCCCGATGATTAGAATGTTCAGCCCACTAAATAGACTTAATAAGAAAATTAGGCAAGAACAAGAGGAAGATGAAGACATAAATCTAGTTGGGGAGACATTACGCTCAACTTGTTTGACTTTGCAAGAGTATGAAGATCATTTAGGTTAAATTTTTCGTAGGATGAGGATGCTCATATTCATGTCCAAAATGAGAAAAAGCTAAAAATCGACAAGAAATTATAATCCGAGATCTAAAAGGGCCAGTCGTCCAAGAACCACAACAAAAACAAGATTCCTAAAAACATGCCGCCAAACAAAAGGAAAAAGTTAAAGATACCCTCCTATCGCCTAACCTTACCCCAATCATGAAACCGCCGTAGAAAATAAGTATTTGGCTCCTCTCAATTTTAGTTTCAAGTCGAATTAAATAAAATCAAGATTCAGTTCCGCTCTTTGAATTGCTGGTGCAATCTAGCCTACAAAGAATCATTTAAAACTCAAGTTACAAACGATCTCTTGCTCCCCGACTTAGTCAATCTAGAAGATGATCATCCTAACATCTACTTGCAGCCATGTCCAAGATCTTAATGATGATAATTTCCCTTTTTATCTTCTTCACTCAATATTCATAATGTTACCAGATAACTTCCTATTAGATTCCTCGGGGCATCTCACATCCGATGCCTAAGAAAGTGATGGATGAACTAGGACTGAAATCACTAAGAAATACTAATATTTTTACACATTTGACTCTAAAAGGGTCAAGTGTTTGGGAGATCAAAGATTTGGTAATTTCCTTACCTGCCTACCCATGGTCCAAAAAGTTGAGGTTCTCTTCAAAATGGATATGACCTACGCCACTATCCTGCCTTTGAGGAGAATTCAGAGATTTATAGGGAAACACAAATGGCTTTATATCATAAGTGATTAGCAAAATCCCTCAAATCATCCTATATATGCAAAAGAGAAGGAGTTAGGGTCATCCATATTGACTTTGCCGCCGATGACAACAATTTTCACCTAAAATAAAAGAAAAAAATCAATTAAGGTGTCATAAAATGAACATAATTTAGAAACAGTATGATTCGGGAAATTATATTTTGATGGAGCCATCAATGAGGGATCGTGTAATGGGTGTAGTTCTTATTTCTCCACTCAACAAATAGTGACTCTATCATACAAATTACAATTTGTCACTACCAATAACACTACCGAGTATAAAGTCCTTGTCTCCGGGTAAGGAAGCAACGGAAGATTTGGGAGCCGAACAATTGGTTGTTTTTGGCGATTCATAATTGGTGATATAGTAGGTGAGAGATAATTATCATGAAAAATTCAAAGAAAAAAACTACGGAAATGAAGCGTGGGTTTTAATTGAACATTATTTTTCTAAGTTCAATTAGAATTATGTTTCCCGTAAAAGAAAATGAAATGGTATCTAATCGGCCATAGCCGCTAGTAATTTTAAGGTTCCTCTTGATGTTAAAGCACATATGATGTCCGTGATAAATAACAGACTTTCCATTCGACAATATCAAATAATTCTGCAATTTCGAAGATGATAAAGAGATTCGTAAATTCTTGAAATGTGTAGAGGAGTTTTTGACATTCAGATTGATAATAAGCAAGAGACAGCTGAAAGTCACGAACAACAAGCCATTTAAAAAGATTATAGTTGAAAAGACATTGTTGATCTAAAAACAAACTTTATTCCTAAAGGCTTAGTCTTTTAAAGAGGTTTTTTGACAATAATGATGTCTTTAAAGCTCGATAGTAAAATCGTATGGAGAGAGTACAATTGACTGTGAAGAGTTGGTACAAAATATTAGCCTAGATTTGTTAAAGCTAAATTTCTTTCCTCAAGAAACTAGAACTAAATATGTCAAGTTTCACAAGCAATATGCAAATATTTTTGCATGGTCCTAAGGTGATTTAAATACCTATGATAGAGGCATAATGGAACAGTGTACCTCTTAAAACAGTAGCTAAAACCTCAGAGTACAGAATATAAACATATTAATCCCAGTGTTGCTCCTTATTGTTGAAAAAGGAAATCGTAAAGATGTGGTAAGCCAAAATAATTGCCTTTAAGATTTTCTAACTGGGTAGCTAATGAAGTCTCGATTCGAAAGAAGAATGGTCAAATGAGAATTTGTGTTGATTTTTGCAATTTGAACTGTTCGCTAAAGGATAATTATCCTTACCCAAGATGGACCATGTTTTGCACAGGCGCAGGGCTCAAAGAGGTTGTCAATGATAGATGGTTTTTCTGGTACAATCAAATCTCAGCTTGATAAACAAGACAAGGAGAAACAACTTTCACTACACCTCCGGGAAACATTTATGTACAATAAGTTGCCTTTCGGTTTAATGAATGCAGTAATCATGAAGGTAATGGATATCGCCTTGCAGGGGAAAATGACGTAGTTTTGTAGTCATTTATTTGGATGACACAATGGTCTTTTCAAAATATGATGAGAGATCATTTAAAAACACCGCAACAAGTGTTTAATAAGTGTGTACTTGGTAAGTCTTTAAACCCAAAGAAATAATGCTTTGTCAAGCCAAGAGGGAAAACTATTAAAAATATGCTGACAAAAAATGGTATTTGTATTGACCTGTGAGAGTTGAGGCTATGCCGTAAAATTAGTTTATCCAAAGGCAGAATTACAAATATTCTTGGTAAAATTAATTTTCAAGGCGTTTTGTTCCAAACTTTGCGTAACTAATTAAACATAAATCTTATTGAAGAAGGATGCAGAATTCGATGGCAAGATGAATTGTTAGAAAAATCTTTCATACTAATCAAATTTGCCTTGACCGAAGCCCCGATGTTAATCAACTCCGATTTTGAGAAGGATTTTCTTACTTTTCATATGTTTTCCGAGGAAACTATCGCAATAGTTTTACTACAAAAGAACAAAGAAGGTTTGGAGCACAGATATTTCTTTTTTCAGCCGTGCATTAAGAGATGCCGGAAGCTAAAGTACAACTTGATTGAAAAACATGCATATGCATTGGTAAAGGCGCAAGTCTTTTCAAGTTTATGTTCTCAGATTCAAAGTCATTGTTTTTGGTGTACCAAATATCGCCGTTAAGGATGTATTGTTGTAGCCGAGATACGATGGCAGAGGAGAAGATGGTTAACGAAAATTTCGAATTTGACATTGAAATCGACTACTAAGCCGGGATAAGGGGACAAGGCTTAGTTTCATTCGATGGCGTAATCAAATTACAAAGCTTTAAATCTAAACATGTAGGTAGTTGAATATAATAATTAAAGAAGGTATATCTGACATTCAAATCTTTATTCCAACTCGGTATATTATAGTGTACTTTTAATTAAATCTGGCTGAAACTTCTCCAAGAATGGAAAAATTGAAGAGAAGGGCTTTAAACTCAAGGTCGTTAAGTATTGCATAATGGAAATCATCTTTATTAAAATAATCTCCGTAGGAGTTTTGTTGAGATGTGTAGATGAAGTTGAGTCACATAAAGTTATGTCGTAGATACATGCAAGAGTTTGTGGTGGACATTAAATAAAATTATAAGAGCCGGCTATTATTGGCCAACTTTTCTTTGATGTTTTGCTAAAGTCGTGGCTTGCACTTCAAAAGGTCAAAAGTTTGCCTAGCGTGTTGCTCCCACTACCTCTCATTCCCATTTCAAATATTCCTTTCCAGCTGAAATGGGGGTTAGAAGCCACAAGTGAGATTCATTCGCCATCATCGCATAAATAATCGGTGGATCTCTACAAACTACGTACCATTTCAGTACCAAGTGGATTGAGGCCATTCCAACCATAAATGCCACCGAATAACGGTAATAATTAAATTTCGTTGGAAAATATTATGTTTAGATTTGATTGCCCTCATAAGTTGTGACTGACAATGCAATGGATTTTAAATCTCATTAAGATGAATAATTTTTGTAAGAAATATAATATTGATTTGACTCATTCTACATCTATTACCCCGGTAATGGGATAGCCGAGTCATCAAACAAAAAAACTCCAGTAAGAATCAGTTTGGAGAAGATGATGCTGTGAAAATAAAAGGAATGGACACTGCCTAGTTCATGCTCTTGGGCAGACAGGTGTAGTAAGAGGATCGGCCCTTTCAACTTGCTTGGTACCGATGTCGTGATGCCATTGCTAGCTTGGCCCTTCTTGTTATGAAGTTTTTTACAGATGAAATTGATGATTCAAATCCCTTCAGAGAAGAATGTCGCAACTATAGAAGCTCATCAAATCCGGAGAATCCTGATGGACAAAGCACGAAATATAAAGCCAAAGTAAAAGCCGTTTTTGACAAAAGGGCAACCAACAGGTATTTCAAGAAAATGATTTGAGAAGGAGCCGGGATGTAAGAAGAGAAGACCATAGAGTTATATCAGTTCACTAACAGGTCGCCATTCAAATTGCTCAAGTTCGGGAGATCACCATATCCGTCAAGCATTTAGATGATGATCAACTGACTGGGGGTCCGCCAATGGTCATTTTCTTAAAATTTTTTTCATTTGTTAAGCTCTGGTCGGTCGTAAATATCCGAAATGCGTTTCCAATAAAACTCCATGCCCAATGGTATGTGTGTCCGTAAATAGAGTCAATCTTGAGTCTGAATGAAAAGTCGATTCCTATCATTAGTTTCTGTATAGAAGTCCCAGTGAGCTGAAGGAAAATTGTACCCATTGGCCCTTGAAGTTTGGCCAGAAGGACTTCATCTCCACACTGAACATCATAGTGCACTCCTGGGAATTTTTCAAAGTCTCACTAATTCATTACATTTGTGTCTTTGATCCTCTCTAAGTCCTCTAGGTCATGGGTTGGGTCCCGGAGGGTTAAAAATGTACAGTTTTTTTTTTTTCAACAAAATCCAAAAAGTTTGAGTCCACAGTTTGATTTTAGGTTTTATTTAATAGTAAATTTTCTTCTAAATAAGTCTTTAACTACCTTGAGGTTAAGGCCATGGATTTATTTGAGTATTATTTATTCATAATGATATCTCCTTAAAGGGAATGATCCAAGGCTAAGCACAAAATGTCAGAAGACTGCTATTTTAGAATAATGAAATTCGGTTACCTTTTCCTAAAAGCAGTAATTTTCCTTTGTAAATTTGTTTAAGCAAATACATGTAAATAACTAATTCTTCGAAAAGTAGCTATTTTCTTTAGAATTTGTATAAGGAGGTGAAAAGGCATTACTCGTGTGAAAAAGCATTACTCTTTTGGAACAATTGAAGGTCTCATGCAAATTAAAAGTATTACCTCTTTGGAACGTAGCCATTTCTAATTCGAGGTTCACTAAAAGGGGTTATTATTTTTATTTGTGCTATGCTATTAATTAACGCTACTCATTAAAGGTGAAATAGATTAAATGAAGACTAGTAACAATTAGTTAATTATTCGATGGAGGAAATATTTGGTGGAGTGAGTTGGCACCTAAATCCAAATCATTCGATTCTCGCGTCAAGCTAACTCACCATAATTAAGGGCATGCAGATCATCAAGCTTCCCTATAACCATTTACCCCGAGAAAGCTACAACAAGCTGGTTGTCTTCTGAATAAGTAGCTATATCTTCACAGTTGGGCTAGGGGATTCGTGGTTTGTTGCTCATTGTTTTATAGGTGTTTAGTAGCGGTTGAGTTAGATGTATGAAACAGAATGGCAGAGTGGTAAGGTAAACCGTTCGAAACCCGCCAATACATGGTTTATTGATCACCGTGCAAAGGCACAATTTCAGGCATGGATGTATTTAGTTTTTAAAGGTTCTCAATGGAGAATGTAACGTTGTGCTTGCTCAAGCATTTGCCGAGTCTTTTTCAATGGAGAGGGTCACAGCCAATTAGATCTTTAAAATATCAAAAGCCATAATAGCACGAGCACGGCAAATTGCCGTGTTTAGTAGCCATGGTATAAAAGAAAAACTTTTAAGGGAGAGAGGATTTAAATGCAGCATCTTAAACTCCGACCATGTAAATGTGATTGGGGCCTCCCATCACCATATTTCCCATTTTAAGCCCGAATGGCAGTGTGAGTACATACTCACAAAGGCACGTTATATCACCCGTGAAGGCAGTGTTCTCCACAAGGCATCAATATCAAATGATATTTTGTTCCCATATTTTGCCCTTAATCTGGTAACCTCCCTTTCTTTCTTTACAAATCTCTGCTGAAAATGTCTCAAGATATATCTAACCCTAAATTATTCACTCCATAATCTTTATTAGTCAAGGTTAATCTTCAAAATGTTGGTGGTGTATCTTCCAAGGTTATTTATAACCACATGGAACAAGTTTCTAGTAGATGAGGGTTTTAGTATTAATTCAAGGAAGAAAGTGGGAAGGCTCTGGCTATTTAAAAGACCTGTGAGGAAGAGTCAAGCCCTGACCTATACCGACCTTTACGCTCATCAATCTCTCTTCACCATCAAGCAGCAGCATAAGCAGTTTGATCAGAAGACAGAAGGAAACTACCTATCTCTGGTATTCTGTGATGCAACCAACAGCGGAGGTTTATACCAGAAGGCTACACTCTAAGAACCACAAACCTGGAGTCTTTCCAGCAAGAAAATGCAAGCAGATTAAACAAAAGGCCACTTAGTTGAGAAGAATGTCATTTCTAAAGACAAAGAAGAAGTGGCCTTGTCTGGAAATAAAACGCAAAAGAAGATTGATTCGTCGTGTTGACTCAAGTGAAGTTACTAGTATGGAGAAGGTCACCTTGGACCATTAGCACACACTCGTTTTAGAGATTAGATGTGAGAGTGAATAAGTCAATGTGACTCCAACAACAAGAACAAACACTAGCTCACAAGCTGTTCCTCTCAAAAAGGGAAAGAATAAAGTTTTTCGCAGATTACATCGTAAGAACTAACAATAGCTCGCCTTATTCCTCTCCGAGTTCATTAGCTAAGGAAGAGGAAAATAATCCACTCATACTCATCATTTGAGGAAGAAAGTAGTGAAATAGAGTTTGAAGATGAGCAAATAAAGAAGAGTCGTCCAAAGGAAGAAGAAGACCTTCATATATTCCAATCCATATATTCAAAGGCCTACATGACCAAAAAATAAGCTCTCAAAGCTAACTAGCAAGATCATAGCTAACCCTCGCTCTCAGAGATGAAATAATAAATATAGGAGGAGTGTCCAAAATGATCCAGGAAAGAAGAAGGCTCAAAGAAGAAATAAGCACAAAAGAGAGAACCAAATAGGAGGTCATGCGGTTTTAGGTTGCCGGTTTTTGTGCTAGATTTTTAATGATTGAATGGCTCACAAGGCAAATCAAGATCAATACCATTTTGCGCGTATCTACGTAGCTATCGTAATTGCTACATTTTCAAAAAGGTAGCTTTTTGTTTTGGTCATAAGAAGATAAAAGGTAGTTCTTTGTTTAATGGAGAACAGACATTAGATGGTGATAAAGTGTATGTTGCCTCGTTGTTAATATTTTTCCTGCCATGTTATCCATAGTTTGCCTTCCAGTGTCATTTTCTGGGCTTGGTTATCGCTGCACTTTTGTGGATAAAGATCCAGGTGTCATTTTCGTTGGGCTATTGTTGCACTTTTTGTGGAGAAATTTTTTCCAAGAAACGATATGCTTAGCCACCTTAGCTTAGCCATTTCGATTTCCATATTATCAAGTTCTATCTTCATGCATTTGTAAACCAAATATTGTACATCAAACCGTCTTTACAGTATTTTTGGATAAACTTTATATGTAGTTTGCTATATTTAGAAGGTTGTAATAAAGGTCCTACAAATGTGACTTCACTTTTGAGGATCTTTAATAGATTGCCTTTTGTATATATTTTGGTGAAAAGCAATAAGGGAAAAGGGTTCGTGAGTTGTTTGTCTTATTGCATCCTTCGTTGTGTACTTTTGAATCCTATAATATCCAAATAATAATTTCGTTGGATTTTATGAATGATTTGATGTGTGTATTGTGTACTTCATTATGTGCATTTCCATATCTTATAGTTTCATTTCTAGATTGTGATCTACATGTTGTCTCATGTTTTCATACTTATGATATAGCTGCATGATTATCTATTTTTATCACTTTGTTTTTCAAGCTTTCAGATAAGATGTGTATGGGGTAAGCTTGTTCATAAGCATTCCCGTGACAGAATCTAAACGTGTGATGAGATCCTTGTAAGTCTTGGAATAAGCTTTCTTTCATCAATACATTACAGTCTGGAATTTGTTTTCTTTTTCTATCTTTAACAAGGACTTCTATCCTATAGACCCATTGTTTTCTATATATTCTCCCAAACCATTAGATTACAAACTTATCTTTGCTAATACATCAAGCACTAGTACTCCCATATGCGTGAGGATTTATCCGATCAAAATCATTTTTCTAATGTGTGAGAATTGTGAACCACCTTCCAAAACTTAATCCAAATACAAGAAAGCCTTGAGGCTTAAATGTGTTTGGTCAGCACTTATATACCCAAGGCCGATTCTAGGCATAATAAATACACATATGACAAAGGACACAAATTTTTCTGGACAAAATGTCCTCGAAAAACCCAGGGAGAACTGTGTAGTAGATCCGAGGTTTACTATTATTAGCGTAGAGTATTCGGGAAAGTACATCTAGGGTGCCATAATTCAAATTACTCAACAGAAAACCTTACATGAGAAAATGAGTTTTACCTCTACCCCGCAAGTCTCATGAGTCCTAATGAGCCACCGGTGAAACCCCATCTAGCTCACAGTTTCTATGTCGCCACCGCGCAACGCCGCGTGGCCCCGGCCGAGGACTGCGGGGCCACCCCTTTGCGTTGCGTTGATTAGCTTCTTCCAGACTTCCGTTTCACTCGCCGGCTTAGAACCCTTAGTCGCAGTAGAATTTCGACTTTTCCTTGGAGGTTTTGCGCGTCTCGTGGGCCCGTGTCACCTCTTCTAGGGATTGCGCCACACCCTTCGATGGCCGCACGGCCTATCAGGTCTCTCGCTACCCTTGCCTGTTGTACTCTTTGGTCCTCCGAATAACTACCGCATTCGCCCTTCGTCGTTTCTCCGAATCACTTAGATCTTGCTTGAGAATTTGGAGGGATGGTGTTTAATAAAATTTTCTTGATAATTACTATGAGTTTGCTTATGTCTTTCTTCGTTATCTTGTTTAGTCTTTCAACAAGTCAATTATCAAAATAAATAAGACACAAAATTAGGCTCCTAGAGCCGTGGCAAAACCTCTTCCTCTTCGAGAGGAAAACTGCAGAATTCTTCTTATAGATCTTCAAAATGACAAGTACCATGACCAAGACTCCCGACCCTTGACCTAGATATGCTTCCAGACTTCATACAACTTCTTCAAACTGATTCTTCTTCATCAAATTGGATCAAGTTTCAGAAGTTAGGGAAGGTAAATATCGTATTTACCTTCCTCACTTTCTCCTACTTTTTAAGGTTGCCTTTCTTCTTATAGATCTCCGTCCAAACTTCAAAGAACTCTTCCTCGACCGAGATAGCTCCCTGAATTCGAAGTTGATGTATCTTAGATATTCAGGATTTCACAGTGAATGATTTGTACAAGATCACCGTCAAACTCTACACGAACAACCTTCTCATACATCCGCACTCGAAAGCTTCTCTAAAACAATCCGTAAAGACACTTTTAATTTATCCTTGTCAAGTACGCATCAAAACCCGAGTTTATAGCATCACCTTCAAACTTTACGAATGCCTCTTCATACATCCGCACTGGGCTTCTTAAAAAGAATCTCAGAACACACTGACTTATCCTTGATCTCCGAGTTTCGCTTCCATGCCCGCGTTCTGATCAACCTTGCACTTTTTTTGCTCTTTTGTCCTATAATCTGCTGGAAATTTGGTTACCGAGACTGTGTGGTCTCTGGCGTGGCTTTGATCTTTGGCCTAGAGAAAAAGTGTCCAAAAGATTTAATTTTCTTCCTAAAGTGACTTTATAATTTTACAGTTTTGGACTGAATTTAAAAGTGACTTAAAAGATTAAAAGTTGAGCTAAAGTCTAATTTAAAGTGACTTTGATAAAGTCAATGTAAAATTAGAAGGGAAAGTGACTTTGGAAATAAAATGACTAAGTGGGTCTTTATTAAAGTGGGGTGAATTAAAAAAATAGAAAGTGAGATTTAAATGAGGTATTTAATTTCACTCTAGATCTCAATCTATTTCTACCATTGGATTTAGGATTCCCCAAAAGTCACTTAGGGTTAGGTTAAAGGAGTGAAAGGAGGAAGGTCATTCATTCTTTCATGAGCAGTATTGGGAGAAGGAAAGCAAGAGAGCAAGGGAGATTTCTGCGTGAGGAGAAAGAGACGCACTTTGGCACACATTCCAAAGCTATTTTAGCAAGTCCGTACAAGAGAGTTAGCAATACGTTGAGTTAGTAAAATTTTGGGCACGATTTTCTAGAAAATTCAGATAGCAAGCTTTGCTCAGCTTTCCAAGAAGGTCAGACAAAGAAGTTGGCACGAAAATCGAGGAGTAGAGAAGTTGTTTTACGGGCACGTTTTTCAAGGGAGGCTTACAAGATCAAGTCGGCCAGACCTTGCAGCCGCATTTCGAGGCGTGAATCCGTACAGCTACTCTCCGCTCGCTTTTTTCTACGCTAAATCGAGAAAACAATATAGCAACATTTATGGTAAATGGTACGCATTTCTGTGACAACCACAAGAGCATTTAAGGCCGCAAATTTGGGCACGAAAACCAAGGAGGCTGCATAACATTTATTGCTATTCTCGTTTTGTCGTTTACACGTTTTTTGAGGTGGTGGTAGCACGAAAACGAGATAAGTTGTAACTGTACTTGCTGATTTTTTCCGAGTTTTTTCTCTCCACCGTAAGCATTTTAAATAAGAAGGAGTTTTCGAACTGGTTTTCCTAAGAGTTGTAGGGGGTTTTTCTAGGGTTACCTTGACGCAAAAATCTCGTGTTAAAATGTGTTGAATGGCCGTTTTGTATCCTCGATCTTTATTTCGCATTTTCCAAAGACTGTAAATTTTCCAGAATTTGTGTTTTTAGCAAAAAATTATGTTCCCGTTGTTGAATGTAAGTGATATGGAAAGAGCATTTATCTAAAAGGAGAAATAAGGTGAAACTGAAAACTCTGGGTGGAAAATAGAAATTTCTACATGGTACGTAGGTTGGGTGCCGAAAGTGTAGTTTGGGACAAAGAAGAAGAAAAAATACAATCAGCTGATTTTTCACTGCAGGCCCTGCCGAGCTGATTTTTCTCACACAGTATTCTTTTCCTTATGTGCATTTACAAGAATGCTATTTTTAGTTTTTGGGATAAGGTGATGTCATTGGGATTGAGGGTGGAGGATAGGTTGATGGGCATACCACTATAGCGTTTGAAGGAGAGAATGCGCAGTATCTTTGAGGAGGCAAGTCCGGGATATCATGGTGCATACTACTACGTAACCCCGTTGTTGTGCCTACCGATGCCGTTCGGGGCCAAGGAAAGATATACAAAAAGAAAAACAAGGGTAAGAGACTAATCTAGACAGAGTCAAAGATCATTGCATTCCTCATGTGAGAGGAAAGAGAATGTCACAGATGTGACGCATTGTCCAATCTCACTGCAGTACCCAATGAGAACCGAAAATGGTCCTTGAGTGAGAAGTCAAGACCATTAAGATGGGTAAGATCGATAGTGCAAATGATATCTCTACAAAGATTACTAACGTGGAGAGATGAGCTGCGCAACTTGAGAGGTCATTCCACCGACCGAGTTGGTGCTGACAGCAAAGGAATACTTCTGATTCATGGATGAATCCACATGGGGGGTTTGTGCACGTGAGACCCTCTCCTGTTACGGGGAGAGGTTTTGGGATGATTGCATTCAGACAAAGATCAAGAAAGGTCACTTGGGGTACCAAGGCCTGCCAAACTTGGAGCAGATGAGGATGTAGCATTGTTGGAGGCAAGAAAGGCAAAGGGAAGAAGCAGTGCTTCCACAAGCAATGGTGGGGGCAAAGGCAAAGGTAAAGGTAAACAGCAGTAATATGATATGACTATTCCAAGGTGAAGTAAGGTTAAATGTCTTAAGATGGGACACTATGCAATGGTGTGTGTCAAACCGTGAGGTAACTCAAATCGAATGTGTATTAGCTGAAGAATGTACATGCCTTTATAGATGGGAGGTGAGGCTATTGGGATTCATCTCCCAATGATCTTTGGCCTTCCTTATTTCCTAATATTAAATAATATACAAAAATACAAATGCACACTCCATCCATAGATTAGGTGTCAACATTCCCCCTTTAATCCGAAGGGATGTTGGTGAGTCCAAGCACGTATCCGAACTTTTCAAACTTTTCTCTTCCAAGTGCTTTGGTGAAGATGTCACAGAGTGCTCATTTGTGGAACAATGATAGATGAATGGTTTTGGCCCGAACATGATGTCGAATTAGATGGTACTTTGTATCATGTGCTTTGTTCGATCATGGAACTTTGGGTTCTCGCCAACTTTATTGTGCAAGGTTAAAGACTAAGAGGAGTGAATACATTTGTTTCATCTGCGTAAATCTTCCGTGATTTTCCTCGAGCCACACAATTTCTCATGGTTGAAATGCCACACACTCGCCTCTACTGCGGAATCTCATTTGAACTCATCGTTTATAAGGATCTCCATGAGATAGCTCAGATCCAAGACTCATGGTGTAACCCGTAGTAGACACCCCCTGCTTTTGTCGCCATCAAAGTCTCGAATCGAGTATCCTGGCCAAGTTGAAGTCGCCACCAGGTATATTGAGTCCAAAGTCTTGAGTCCCTTCAAGTACCTTAGCACTCTTTTGCAGCTGCATCAATGTCCTTCACAAGGTTTTTGCATGAACCTTGAGAGATTCCAACAAAGAAATGAAATGTCAGCTCGGTGGTGGTCGTGATAGATAAGACTTCCACAAGCCGTCTATACTTAGTTGCATCCTCTCAAATTCCTTCCTCTACCGCATGTGAGCTCTAAGTTTTGTTCCATTGGAGAGTTAAGGGTTTACAAATATCCATGCCAAATTGTTCAAGAGATCAGTGTACTTTTCTCAGAAAATATGAATTTATGATGTTGAATTACTTCAATACCCAAATTGTAATGAACAGCACCCAAATCAAGCCATTTCAAAACCTTCTTCAACTTCTTTCTTCATGATGCAATATAGCTCATTGTTTCCCGTTATCAAAAGATCATCACATATACCACAAGATATACAACTGCTTTTTCCAACTTTCTTAACAAACAAAGTTGCATCATCAAGATCAAAGTGTTTGAAATCAAGTTTCGAAGATGCTCTGTCAACTTCTCATACTGTGCTCGTGGTGCTTGCTTGAGGCCATACAAGGATTTTACAAGTTTGCAAACTTTGTGTTCTTGATCTTTATCACAAATCTGGCCGGGGACATATAAACTTTTCTCCTTTAGATCTCCATTCAAGAAGGTCAAGCTTAAGATCTATCCGATGGACTTTCCATCCACTCAGCCGCTAAGGCAAAGAGAGTCCGGATGGTGGTCCATTTGCCGTGGGAGCAAAAGCCGGCTAACGAATTCTTCTCGTGTGTTAGGTCCTCCAGGATACTAGTATAGCCCCTTATTATTGTTAGTTTAAACCCCTTATTGTTATTATTGTACCCTTGTAACCCCCATTTTGTTATTATTGTGCCCTTAAATTATTATTGTTAGGTCAAGTAGATTACATGCAGGCCCCATGGACTCTATATATAGAAAGGAGCTATGAATCACTATCCAAGAATTGTGCATTTATGTAATGTATCGGGAGGTTGCCCCCTCGAAGTGCTTATTTCTTACAAGGAGTATCTTCTTTCTTCTACTTTTGAAGTCAAGTACACAACATTTGGTATCGAGTTTTGGGATTCTAGGTTTCGGCTGCTCCAAACAAGTCATCGTGGCATTTTCGCTATAACTTTTTCTACGAAGTCAGGTTTAAATTTTAGGTGCGAAGCGGAAATTCGAGGGAAGGCTATTGTCTAAAAATTTCGCATCTTGGTTCGCAATATTTGAGGAGATATCATTCAAGGGAAGTTAGGCATTTGTTCGTGCTCATAAACGTGTCATCGTGGCATTTGCGCGATAAATTTGTTTTACGAAGGGTCGAGTCCGGGAATTCATATGGTGCTAAGTCAAATCCCGAGGAAATTGCCAAAAAAATTTCGTAACTTGGTTCGCAATATTTTTGGAGATATGATCTGTGGGAAGGTAGTGCTTTTTCACTCTGGAATTTCATCTCAAAGAGGTGATCGTGGGAAAAGTTCAATAACTCTCTCCGAAGATTGGATTGAGTGCCGTCAAAAGTGGTCATACACAGCTCGTAGTTTCGCTATCAATTTCGTAGACAAGGACAAACAGTTGACACGTGCAAGTCGTACAAGTTCGCTCTACCGAACTACCCGTAATTAGGTCATTGTGGAGAGATTACAACTTTGTCTTTGGAGAATCAAAATCGCCGACTTGTAGACAAGAAGTCAGAGGGCTACTACGTGGCTGAATTTCAGATATCAAAGATTTTCGCTAATGTATATAATACAATTTCAATATCGAGTTCTTCAAAGCTAGTAAAAGGTGTGTATTTTTTTTCCGAATTGCATAAGTCTTAGAGTTGATGAATCAAGTTGAATTGATTGCAAGGGCCTATTGTAGAATAGATATCATTATCGGGAGTCCGAAATGGCCCTAAAAGAATTCAACACCCATTAAGCCTTTAGAAGTTACCTCTACTATTACTCATGAAGATGAAGAATGGCAACATGACATGTCAAAATTACAAGAGCAAATGCAACAAATTTCGCTCTCGCAAAGAACAACAAAATGAAATGGAAGTTTTGAAGAAAGGCATGGAAGTGAAGATGGACTGAAGAAAGGCATGGAAGTGAATATGGACGGTTTGAAGAAAGCATGGAAACGAAGATGAACAATGGAAGCTAAGATGGATGGTAAAGGAAAGCTCTGCGCATGGAAGCTAAGATGGATGACATGAAGAATGATCTAAAAAGCATACATGGAAGGCTTGATGACAAGCTTAAACCGTAAAATGATTCCTAATGAAGGAAATATAGGAGAAGAACCCTCCCGATGAGAACAAAATAAATGTTAATCATGATTCCATAAACTCAATGTTGGCGGGAAGAACTCACCATATTCCAAAAATGGATATGATAAAGTTTGATGGAAAGGATCCGTAACATGGATACTACAGATGGAGCAATATTTTGATCTCCATAATGTGCAAAACACACAAAAGGTAACATTGCAACTTTACATTTAGAACAAAATACATTTGTATGGTATCAATGGTTTTGTTTCCTGCAAAAACACGTTGTCACTTGTCAATTTTTACGGAGGAAATGATAGCATTATGAGTGATATAAAAGAGCAACACCTTCTACCCAATTGATAAATCTCAAACAAAGGGTTTAGTGGGGCAACACATTGAGGACTTCCAAAATTGAATATAAGGTAACTGATCTTACGCAGGAACACAGATCGATCTCTTCAGTACTTGGAAGGATAACATCCAACACAAGCTCATATTGGAACCCGGGTCTACTGGAGAAGGTATCTGTGTTGGTAAGAAAAGTTGAATGTGTTCATGCCATGGCTACAAGGAAGCCTACCACTCAATTTATAAAGAAGGAAGTGGTTAGTTACGCTAGATTTTACAACCTACAAGGTTGACACCACAACAATTGGAAGAAAAGAAAGCAAAGTTTTGCTACAAGCGAGATAGCAAATACACTAAAGGTCATAAGTAAGCTGAGAAGAAATTATTTTACATAGATTTCAGAAGAAGAAGAAGAAAATGAACAAGAAGAGATAAGACGGTGAAACCACCCCTAGAAGAGGAAGAAATGAATCCGACCATATCGTGTAATGCACCGGCAGGAATTACCACTCCTCAAACTTCAAGATAGAAGGACATATAAAAGAAGAAAGGGTAATAGTGCTAGATTGATTCCGTAGTGACCTATACTTCTGTATTCATTATAAGGTAGCCAAGGAATTAAATTGTTTCCTATGACTCACACTGCATCGTCGTTGATGGTTGCAAATGGAGGAACTATAATTGCTCGGGAAATGCCATAATATCAAGCTAACCATGGGGAATATGTATTGACTAGTCCAATGCTTGCCATTCCTATGGAGGGTGCCGATGTTGTACTAGAGTACAATGGTTAGAATCTTTAGACTATTTTTAATTTTCAAGAACTTTTCTTGAAATTTTTTTCGTGGCTGAAAGGAAGTTGAATTACGGGTATTATGTGAAGCCAGAAGGATAATAAGCTCTAATGTCATTACAAAGCTTCTAAAGAAAGACCGAGGCGTAATTGCACAATTATGCTCACCAGTTCCAACATCAAAATCATCTATTGCGTATCTCCAACAAGTCTTGGACAATCATTCCAAGGTGTTTGAAACTCCCAAAGGACTCCCACTCATTCGTGATCATGATCATGCTATTCATTTGATTCCAGGAAGTGTTCTCCAAACATCGTGCCTTATAGATATCCTTACTTCCAAAAAGAGCGAAATTGAACGATAGATTGCAAATAAATGTTAGAGACGGTATATCTAACCCAGCCAAAGTTCTTCTCCGTCTCCGTAGTGTTGGTACACAAGAAGGATGGATCACATGCATAATGTGTCTGATTATAGGGAGCTCAATAAGCTCACCATTAAAGACAAATTTCCATTCCCGTGATTGATGAATTATTGGATGAATTACATGGAGCAATTTATTTTACCAAGCTGGATCTTCGTTCAAGGTATCATCAAATTAGAATGAAGACCGAAGATATTCCAAAAACAAAGATTTTAACTCATGAGGGTCATTATGAATTTTTGTCATGCCTTTTGGCTCACTTCAATGCACCTTCTACATTTCAAGGGTTGATGAATTCCATTAAACCCTTCCTTAGAAAAATTTTATAGTATTTTTTGATGATATACTAATCTACAAGAAATTTTGGAAGGATCATGCTGAACATGTTGACAAAATGGTGCTCAAACTATTGCAGAGAAACAATTATATGCAAAAAAGTCCAAATGTTTCTTTGGAGTACAAGAGGTGGAATATCCGTCATATTGTATTCCACGAGGGGAAGTTAAAGGACCTAAATAAAATTAAAGCCATTATGAATGGAAAGTTCCCACAACCATAAAGCAATGGCAGGATTTCTGCCACTGTATTATCGCAAGTTTGTTAAGAATTAGGAGAAAGACTCTAAATAACATTAGCTGAAGAAAGATGCATTTTCATGGACTCCCCGAAGTAACTAAGGCCTTTGAACGTCTTAAAGAGGCAATGTGCCTAGCACCGGTCTTAGCTACACCGTACTACAAAACCTTTTATTGTGGAATGTGATGCCTCAGAAATGAATTGGTGCGCTTAATGCAGAAGGAAGACCTATCGTTTTTGAAAGTCGTCCAATCAAAGGAAAGTATTTACGTAAACTCATTTATGAGAAGGAAATGTTAGTAATACTACATGCACTAAAGAAATGGCGAACTTACCTAATGGGAAGACACTTCAAGGTAAAAACTATCATGATAGTCTTAAACACTTTTGAACAAAGACTATCGTCGTAAGAACAAAATAAAATGGGTCACAAAGATGTTGGGTTACGTACTTTGAAATAATCTACAAAAAGAAAATAATAAGGTGTATGCACTCTCAAGAAAGAATGAAGAGGTGGAAGCATTGCTTTGTGCCATTTCACATCCAACTGCATTGGATAATCAAGCAAGAGATGAATGGAAGGAAGGACAAAGATGTATGGATACTCATTCAGAAGTTGCAATGGTATCCAGCATATCCGATACATTTAGCTGGGAAAATGATTCCTATGGTACAAAGATCGCTATATATTTGTAAGAATTCCCAATCAAAACAAAAAGACTTTCCGAATTGTACACTTTCCCTTTAGGAGGACATCAGATTTTTAAAACTACCACAGGTAGAGAAGAAAGAATTTTTTGGGATGGCTCTAAATTTATTATTCGAAAGTTTGTATGGAATGCTTAGTTTACAATAATAAAGTAAAATAATTAAGACTCTGTGACTTTACAACTTTATCCACCTGGGTGTCAACGTTGGGAGAGATTTCAATGATTTTATCATGTAGTTTACCTAAGTCCTAAGGAAAGAGTGTTACTGGCAAGTTGATGATTTACCAAGTATGCACACTTTTGTGCATTATCTCATCCATTTAAAGTAAAAAGCAGCTGTTAATACATTTATGCAGATTTAATCAGGTGTTACAGCCTAAGGGTTATTGAGCTACGTAGGATTCTATTTTACTCGGAAATTTTGACGGAGTTGTTTTCTTGTTTGGGTACTCAATGAATATAGCTCATCTTATCATCCTCAATTCCATGTCAAATCCGAGATAGTAAATAAATGTTTGAAGAGATATCTTCGTTGTTTTGTATCCGATAAACAAACACAATGGGTCAAGTGGTTGCTCAGTCGAATGGTGTATAAATTTTCCACGCAAAATGGACCCCATTTATGGCACTTTAAGGATATCATCCACCATCCATCACATCATTTTTAAGGGAAAATTCTGTTCAAGCAAATGGAAGATCACATCGAGGTCAAAGAAGTGTTCTAACTCTTAAAGGATAACTCCACTGTACAAAATCGAATGAAACAACAAAAGGCATCAACACGTAGCGAGAGAAGTTTTGATGTAGAGATTGGTATTTTTACTCGCCACAACCATACAAACAAATGTCCTCAAGCAAGAAAAATAGTGATAATAAATAGTCGCCAGCATTATGGTCCTTACAAGGTGTTGCAAGATATCATATCAAGGTAATACAAATTGGTTTCCTCGCTTCGCGAGTACATCCTGTTCCATGTTTCATGCTTAAAGAAGGTTATAGTAAAATCTTCCAGTCAAAACAAGATGGCTAACTTGATGGGAAGGGAAGATCATATTGAACCTCAAGCAAATTATAGAAAAAAGAACTCCTACAACTACTTAATCATCAATTTCTGCATATCTCATCAAGTGAAGAACTGTACTCATCAAGATTCTACATGGGAGGATGAGAATTTTATACAAGTACCTTGATACTAAGTGTTGAGGACAACACTTTTGAAGGGTGAGGGCAATAGGTCCCTATATCACTGCATAGCCCCTTATTATTGTTAGTTTAAACCTCTTGTTGTTGTTATTGTACCCTTGTAACCCCCATTTTGTTATTATTGTGCCCTTTAAATTATTATTGTTAGGCTCATTAGATTACATTATACCATGGACTCCTATATATAGAAAGGAGGTTTTGTGAATTGTATCATCCAAGAATTGTGCATTTATGTAATGTATTGAGGTTGTCTCTCAAGTGGCTTATTTCTAAGGCGTTATATCTCTTTTCTTCTACTTTTGAAGCCGGGTTAATGGACAATTGTCTGCAGACCCTTGCCACAAGCCTCAGCCTTGTGCTTCTAAGCTAAGAGCCGTCGTTTAATTAATTTTGCATCCACTTGGCTACCAATTGCTCATCTCAAAGTACATCAAATCACTCTTCCAAGTGCCATTCTTTATCAAGGCATCACTTCCTTCAGACGCTCTTTCCATTCATCATGAGAAGCGCTTCTTTGAAGGGAAGTTGGTTCATGATCCGTAGACAAACTCAATTCACAAGCAGGGGCAATATCCATATCAGCCAGTGGAATCAGACCATCTACATCACCTTCGATTTCTTGAGTGGAATCCCCTGTTCTTGCTTTTCCAACCTCATTCGGATGAACATCCTCCAAGGTTCGAGCCACCATTTGGGAGGACCTTTCGAGATGGCCTCAGCTCTGTCACTTGATCGAGTTGGAATGATTCAAGATTCACCCTTACCCCGTCAATCACATCATCCAATGTGTCATCCGTGGTTGTTTCTTCAGCGTGGACGAGAGTGCTCGCATATGATTCCACAAGCTTGATTCAACATCTAATCCCCCTTCAAGTGTGGAATCACATGGTCAAATTCTGAAAGACTTCGCATGTGTGAATCTATCCAAAGGATCACATGCCTACCAACCTTGGTCACTCTTGGAAGATCTAAGAAATATGACATCTCTTGCTATCACAAACTCTTCTTATTTGCTCGCATCATAGAGACGAGTATCTTTGGAGGTATTGGAGTACCCCAAGAAGATACATTTTCTCGCTTTCAGCACCAAGTTGTTCCTTTTGACCTTTGGGTATCGCTGCACAATTGTGTGAGCCAAAGACCCCGAAATGCTTTATCAAGGGATGTGGCCATGCCACATTTCAAAAGGAGTTTTGTTTCTAATTGAACTTGAAGGACACCTATTCTTTATGTAAATGTAGACATGAACTGATTTCACCAAAACACTTAATTTTACATTTTGAAAAATAACATGGAGCTGACCATATTTAAAATGGTTCTCGTTCATTCTTTCAAATACACCATTCGTTGTGGATTATATGTATAATCGTTGTTTGATGTTTGATTCCATGTTGACGAAGATAATTTTCAAATTCATTTCAGGTGTATTCTTTTCCATTATCAAGACGTAGAGAGCCAATATGTGTTTGTGCATCATTTTCAATCCATGCATGAAAATTTTAAGTTTGAAAAGCATCGTACTTGTTCTTCAGTAGTAACCAACACATTCGGGTGTAGCTATCAATAAATGTCATCATGTATTTGTTTCCATTTTAAGCAATAGGCATAGGGCCACATAAATCAATGAACAAGTTCAAGTTTCCTATGTGCTCTGAGTGTGAATCATGAAATGGTCAAGCTATGCTTTCCTAGAATACAAGCATCACATTCCTTAGGTTTTCTAGGAATTGTAGGTAGTCCATCAACACCATTTTTCTTCAACAAACGAAGGTCGTCATAGTTTAAGTGTCCACTCCAGTATGCCATAAAAGACTTGATGGAAATGTACCTTCATCATGATGTGAACTAATGCAAAGTTTTGAGCATGAGCGTATGAACCTTTCAGCTCAAGAGTCTCCTTCTTCTATTCCCTCTCCTGTTAATAAGTGAGTGATTCGATGTCGATCCGACTCGCCTTTGCCATCAAACAAGGAATCAGAAAAGGTCCTGTCACGGATTTCGATCGCAACAACAAGTTTCTCTTCAACTCCCGGGAGGTATAGAACTTCATGTAGGATATGATCGGGGAAGACCAGCAGCTTTAAGCTCGATCGTGCCAAGCCCCGATGGCTTGAGTTTACTCATTCATGGAACATACCGCTTCCATCAACTTTGTCGTTGAATTCTTCAAAAAAATCTTTTCTAAATGTCATGTGACATGTTGCTCCCGAATCTAGCAACCAATCATTCTCCATGAAGTAAAATGAAACATCAAAGAGGTTTTCGAAGCATCATTGTTACAATGTGCTAGAACAGAATGAGCCGATTCAACCGGGTTTACCTTTGTCTTTTGCCATCGCTTTACTCGTCTTGATTTGTTTGCCGCTCGAGCTTTAGATTGTTCGCCCCCTTTCTTCCTCAAGTTTCTTCTTCGTCTTCCCGCCTTCTTCCTTTGATGCACTGAATCATGTCTCTTTCTCTCTCGTGCCAAGTAGGCAGTCTCTCTTTTAGAAGATGAAGGGACTGCTATCTTCTTTTGAAGGAGGAGAGAAAACACTTTGCTGGAAAATTTCTCTTTGAAGGAGAGAAAACAAAAAAAATATTTCATTGAAAATATACTCAATTTAAAAGGGCAAAAACTTGCCGAAAAAAATATTCGTCGAAAATTCTTCTTGTTGAAGACCGAATTTTAAAAAATACTCTTTGCTATAAATCAATTTATAAAAATATATATATGTATATTTTTTTTGTTTTTTGTTTGGGGAATAAAAACTTGTATGTGAAAAGTCGATATGGAAGGGAGGCTATATTGTGAAATGGTAGGAGGGGGTAGGGATATAAAAGGAGTGGAATGGTATTCAAAAGAGGGGCGGAAATATGAGCAGGGAGTGATATAAAGGAATAGGAAAAGGCGTAATGATTATGGGAGAAGGCCGCACTATTAAAGGTGGAGGCGTTGTATAAAAAGTGAATGGCGTATTAAATAGTGATTCGATACATATATAAACAAATGGAGGCAACAGATTACATGTGAACAAGGTAATGGACAGCCGCATAAATGACAAAGTGACGTACCAAGTCAAACGAGCGTATTAAACATAGCCACCTTTATAACCGAGACAACGCATGACCATGTCAAACCAAGGCGTGGTATTCCATATACAACACAACGTATTAAAATTTGGAAAGGGCGTAAGATTGGTGGATGGATAAAAATCGCCGGAGAGTACTATAATATATGGCGTCGTATATAAACCGGAGTCGATCGTATTAACAAACCACCTATTAAATATGATGTCATAAGCAAGAATAACATATGGCGTTGTATATAAAACTGAATCGATCAGAATACACATGGAATTGAAAAACTGAGCGATATGTATTATCCTGACAAATGCTTAAATATGTATGGGAATGTATGACAGTACCAGAAATGAATATTAAGGAGGAGGCGTATGGAGTGGCGTGGTATGACAAGCCGTTGTGTATATATATGAAGGGGTGTGTTAAACGCAGAGGGAGCTACTGCATCGCAAAGGAGGGAGCGAGTGAGGAGGGTCAGGCGTGAGGGAGAGGGAGGAGAGTGAATGAGAGCGCAGTGGATGTAGGGAGTCGATGGAGAATGGAGAGGTGAGGGAGAAGAATGTGGAATGTAGGAGTCGATGGAGAATGGAGGAAGCCCAAAGGGTCGTTATATAAAAAAAATTTTGAAATTGAATCAGTAGTAATTACGCAGTTGCAGACCGCCGGGAATTGCGAATGGCAGAGCCTCGCAATTTGGGTGTAATGACAGAGCCCGGCAGTTTTCAGAGGCCGTGGTGAGGCCGGAGCCGCAAATGTTAGTACTATAGAAAAAATGCGTAATAAATACGAGCAATTAAGAGCGTCATAAAACTTATTAATAAAATTGATCGAGCAAAGGATAGGGAGTTACACTCCACAGGCGTAAAAATGCCAATAGTGGGCCGGCTCGATACCATGTCAAACCAGAGGTAACTCCTCAACCGAATGTGTATTAGTCAAGAATGTACATGCCTTTATAGATGGAGTAGAGGCTATTGGGATTCATCTCCCAATGACTTGGCCTCTCCTTATTTCCTAATAT
Source organism: Pinus albicaulis (assembly GCA_034641835.2). NCBI lineage: Eukaryota > Viridiplantae > Streptophyta > Pinopsida > Pinales > Pinaceae > Pinus > Pinus albicaulis. The sequence goes on from CM076576.1 coordinate 162,818,663, forward strand.
TAAATAATATACAAAAATACAAATGCACACCCATCCATAGGATTAGGTGTCAATAGTGTACCCTGGAGAAGAAGAAGAAGAAGGGGAAGAACAGAGTATGGCAAAGACGTTGCAGGTTGAGGACTTTGGTGACGGCTTTGACTCGAGTTTGGGTTCATTGTGTGTAGAGTCCTCTAGTGATTGGCTTCCGCGAGGTTCGTAGGAAAGATGCATTTCCTCGACTAGTGAGTATCTTCTAGTATGTGGTATGTGGACAAGTGGGGCTTCACGTCATATGACAGGAGTCCGTGAGTACTTCTCGAGCTTTCAGAGAGTGGCACTGATATAGAGGTAGTACTCTGTGATGACAGAGTTGTTAGAGTAGTTTGGGGAACATCGATATCATAGGGAACTCCAAACCTCCTCAAGGTGTCGATGTTCTTTATGTGCCAGTGGATGAGGAAGAACTCATATCCGTCTCGCCTTTGAGGATAGAGGATATAGTATACTGTTTCCGGGGAGTGATAGGTGCTGATATATCCTGGCGCTCCAGCTTTGGATCTGGCCTAGAGTGATAGGTGTACGCCTGCAGTAAAAGGTGTGTACAAGTTGGAGCCAAATTTCCTTTGGCATTGAGCAAGGCACCGACACGTAGTCAGCAGCTCTAGCCGTGTGAGATTTCCGCACCAGATGGGGCATATACGCTTGGAGCTCATGAGGACTTTAAGGAGATCACTGTGTAAAAGGATTACATCACTAATTTGATACTGGCAGAGGATGCGATATGTTTACAAATCCCCTTTTCCCGCAAAGGATGAGCGATCGTGGGATACTTGATTTGATTCATTCCGATGTGAGCTACTGATTGCCCCATTTTTCCTTGAGGGATATGAGTACATGTTTTATTCCATTGATGATCACCTGTGAGGACCGGATTTATTTCTGGAAGACCAAGAGTGAGGTCTCTCAAGCGGTTTCCTGTGGAGTTTAGAGCTCTTGTGGAGACAGCCGCATGTCGGAAGATCAAGTCCCCGAGGCTCCGACAATGGAGGAGAGCATACCCTTGGAGAGTTTGTTGACTATTGTGCGTGGAGGCATTAGGAGGGAGTTCATCGGTTCTTTACAACCCCCGTAATCCAAGTGAGAGAAGAATAGATCCATCTGAGGGGTCACAAAGCCATGTTACATGATCAGGGGTTGCCATTGTTTCGTGGGTGAGGCTCCCAACACTCATTGCTTATTTGCGTAACAGAGTCCACATCGTGGCTCAGGCATAGACTGAGGAGGCTTTTTCCGGGAAGAAGCCCTGACATTGGTCATCTTCGTATCTTTGGGTGTATCACATACTCCTACATACCCAAGGAGAAGAGGACCAAACTAGAGCCCACCGCAGAGGAAGGGCATTTTGTGGGCTACAAGGAGACTGTGCGTCTTTCTTGACAGACTCTCCCCGCACAGAGGATTGTGAGGCTACAAGGAGACCTCAAAGGCCTTTCGGATTTACATTCCTCGGGAAGAGGAAAAGTTGTTGTCGCTGATGTGAAGTTCGAGGAGGATAGGGCCTTTAGAGGTCAATGGAGTTAGAGTTTCTGGACAATGACTTCTCGCCAAAGAACAGTCACCACAAGGGATCTAGCAAGGTGGATCGCAGGATCCGTGAGGTACATTTATGACGATGTCAGTCCATCGCTGAGCAAATATCACAGGAATGAGGTGGTGTCAAAAGATGCGAGAGTACCACGTAGCAAGCCACTAGGGAGTCCACCGATGGACAAGCCACACGCACTAACTTCTACAGTTCAGTGTAGTAGGAGGACAATCAGACACAGCAACAGAGTTCGTGCCCGCGATGATGATGATGAGGAGGGAGTTTCATTCTCCACGGGGAGAAGTATGCTCATGGAAGAGGAAGCCCAAGTGGCTTCAGTGATCACCTTTTGAGAGAGGCCAAGACCGTTGTCGGGCCCAAGAGGTGCCTGGCCGAGAGAGCAAGACCACCTAAGAGGTTTTGTAGCTATATGCAGGCCGCGCCGCATCCTTGACTCTCGAGCCTCTAGCTAAGAGAGCGAGCGGCAGTGTGTCCGAGAGGCCATGCAGAGGAGTATTCTTCTATCATGAAGAATGATGTTTGGGAGGTGGTGCCGAGGCTCCGAGGGCAAATTCGTGGTTACTTCCGCATGGCTTACAAGGGTAAAGCATGTCGTTAGATGGCAAAGATTTGGAGAAATTCAAAGCGAGGTTTGTGGCTAGGGGTTCTCCTGTGTAGAGGGAGTTGATTATGAGGAGACCTTCGCCTTTCCGTGGGCTCGATATACCTCGATCCGCTCCAGACATCGATAGCAAGCAGAGAGTTGGTTGGAAGATCTACCCAGATGGGATGTGAAGACCGCATTTCTCAATGGCTTCATACAGAGGAGGTGTACATTGAGTGTACCACAGGCTTCGAGGTGCATGGGAAGGAGTCCCATGTGTACAGACCGAAGAAGGTCTTTTATGGCTTGAAGAAGTTCCCGCAGCTTGGTACCTGTGATAGATACATACTTGGTAGGATGGGTTTCACAAAGAGTGAGGCAGATCCGAACCTTTACTATATTGTGATAGGTGAGGAGCCTCTCTATCTCCCCGTGTGGATGACTTAGTCATTACAAAAGGCAAGAGAGACTAGAGACCGCAATAGACCTTGGCAAAGGGAGTTTGAGATGAAGGACATCGGCTTGATGCATTACTTTTTGGTTTGGAGGTATGAGGAGGGGCATTTTCCGGGGCAGGGAAGCATATTGTGGATATCCTTGGCAGATCACATGGAGGATTGTAAACCCAGCATGACACCGATGATCACTAACCGGAAGAAGCTTCTGCAAGCCGGATTCTCAGTTGGTGGATCCCACATTGTACAAGACAACTCGATTGGTTCCTTGATATTTGGTCAACTCCTAAGCGTATATTTGTTTTAAAAATAACACGATGAGTCAGCTTTATGTGTGAGCTCAGGAAGGTTCATCGGGTGGCCGGTAAAACAGATTTTGCGGTAATTTGCAAGGGGACAAAGGATTATGGTCTCGACTAGCTGCAAGGGATACAGTGAGATTGGTGCAGCACGCATTCTCGATTAAGAAGTTGTGCTTTTGATAGGAAGAGCAATTTCATGGTTCTCGTTTTGGTTGTCTGCAGCAGGCCATGGTTCAAATTTCTAAGGCTAGCCGCAGTAACATCACTAGCGCAGTATATGCCTGGCCTAGCTAGTTGTGAGGCCATTTGGCTGCAAGATGTTGTTTTGGTTTATTTGGTCGGCCGTTGAGACCTCGCTGATTTGACAGGATAAACATGAGTTGCATTAAACTCACAGAGAATCCAGTATTTCATGATAGGTCAAAGCATATCTAGATCAAATATCATTTCATGAGAGACTAGTGTCTGTAAAGAGCCGTGGAAGCCTTGAGTATATTCCCATCGATGAGCAAAGGTAAATATTCTTACCAAAGCCTACTAATACGGGCAAGCATGTCTACTCGTGAGAAAAAGAGGTGGTGAGGAACACCTTTCTTGCAGAGGGAGGTTGAAATTGGTTACTCTGAGGATGTGTGGTTCTCTAAGGCTTTGATCTGGCCTAGGGAAAAGTCTCCAAAAGATTTTAATTTTTCTTCCTAAAGTGACTTATAATTTTATAAAGTCAAATCTAATTTAAAAGTGACTTTAAGATGTAAAGTTATTAAGTCTAATTTTAAAGTGACTTTAATAAAGTCAATGTAAAATTAGAAAGGAAAATTGATTTTTGGAAATAAAATGACTAAGTGTCTTTATTAAAGTGGGGTGAATTAAAAAATTAGAAAGTGAGATTTAAATGAGCATTTAATTCCCAACCCTAGATCTCAATCTATTTCTACCATTGGATTTAGACTTCAAAAGTCACTTAGGGTTAGGTTAAAGAGGAAAGGAGGAAAAGATCATTCATTCTTTTCATGAGCGTATTGGGAGAAGGAGAGCAAGAGAGCAAGGGAGATTTCCTCTCTCAAGCAAAAGGAGAGAAAGAGGCAAAGACTTTGGCACACATTCCAAAGCAAGAAGTTTTTAGCAAGTCTCAGGCGAAGAAAGAAGCACACAAAGGAAAGGCGCATTTTCCTAGAAACTCATGGTTTCATCTGGGCCTCATGAATGCCTACACAGTTTCTGCACGAAAATCGAGGAGCAAAGAAGTCGTTTTGTCGGCACGTTTTTCAAGGAGGTCGTACAACAAGTGGTTGTACTTTTGCACATATTTTCAGCAAAATCCGTACAACAGCTTTGTTGCTCTTTTTCCGCATTTAAATCAAGAAATGGTACAGCAAAGATTTATGGCAGTTTTCTGCACGCATTTCTAGATGTCTCTGCATAGTATATTTATACGTAAATTTGGGCACGTAAAACTAAGGAGGCTGCATAACATTTATTGTTGTTCTTATTTTGTCAAGTACATCGTTTCGAGGTGTCGGTAAAGCAATTTAAAAATGAGATAAGTTGTAATTTGTACTTGTTGATTTTTTTTGAATTTTTCTCTCACCGTAAAGCATTTTCCGTAAAATAAGAAGGAGCTTTCAACCGGTTTTCCTAAGAGTTGTAGGGGTTTTTCCAGGGCTGTCTTGACCAAAATCTCTCCGTTTTAAAATGTGTTGAATGGCCGTTTTGTATCCGTTGATTTTTATTTCGCATTTTCCAAAGATCTCCGTAAATTTTCGAGAATTTGTGTTTTCAAGAAAAATTATTTTCCTATTGTTGAATGTAAGGATATGGGAAAGGGCATTTAACTAAAAGGGAGAAATACAGAACCGAAAAACCGGGGTGGGAACAGAATTTCTACACAATCCACCTCAAGTATCCACAAGTCTACCTTTGAACTATCCGCAAGTCTATCTCCGAACTATCCACAGTCTATTTTTGTATTCATCGAAAAACACGGTTCAAATGGACTGCAAGTCACACATATTACGGCGCCCAACTATTAGGCCGACTTTTCCACCGTGAATAGACCGACATGAAGTGTGATTTTCCACAATTATGTGGCATCCTTTCAATCGTAACTACAACTTGACTTTCATCGTTGATTGAAGGTTACAGAGCTAGTCTTCCACCAGTTAGTGTCCTCCTTCTTCAATGTCTTGGAGCATATATTTGCTAGATGAACATGACACTTAATTATATTTTATACCTAGAGGACACAAACCTAATGGACATCAAGAAGAAGTCCATCTACTTAATAAATCTTGTTTATGAAACCCATGAAGCAAGTACAACAAAAATACATTTTATTATTTTGACTTCTGTTTTCATAATTACATGGTCAACATGAAGACCGACCTAGTTACATCTTTTTCAACACTCCCTCTTAACTAGGGAGGTATTCATACAGGTACATGGTCACTTTCAAACTCAAGAATCTCATAAGAAGAATTGGATTGGTGACGGACTGTATAACATCATATCAACCAAAGATTGTCCTAGTGCAAGGCCTTGACTAACAACCCCATCTCTCAATGAGACAATGGGCTACAATGCCGGCGAGACACATGAATAATAGACACCATAGACATTGTCTCTCCAAGGGTACATACCCCACTCCGGGTGTTCCCGCAGTATGACCTTCTTGGTCTGGGTAGCCAACTCCTCAAAGTATATCGATCCACCTAATTACTCTTATTCCGAATGCCCTATCTCATTTTCAAAGAGTATCGAATGCCGATGATTACCCACCTTCCATTTTGTTCTCTCCCGTGGAAGACCAGAATGATGTGTCTATCCATTCTCTTCACATGGCCTTCATTAAGACTTTCATGCCTAGTGTTACATGGGGTTCGAATTTCACCTGTCTATATTCTTTGCCCCCTCGCACTGGGACCTTGGAGACTTAGGGGCATTTCATGCCCCCTCACACCCTTTTTAGTTTATGGTTTCATGTTAAAAAGCTGGTGTGCCACTTTGTATGTTTGAGAATCCAAGTGATTCTCGATTCATATGGTGACATGGTTGATCTCAAGAGAAGGCATTCATGCGTAGGCCGAATGCAGACTAGTGGGGCATTACCTGAGCATTTATGCTCATTTGTCATTATGATGATAACATTTGATAGTCTATAGTGCTATGTTTTATGTTTCGTACATAACTTATTTGATTTTAAGTTTTATTTTTCGCACTTGAGTTGTAAACTTAGCTTAAACTTTATTTTGAATCTGATATAATATGTCATATGATATCTTAAGCTTTATTTTCATCGTACATTGTTAATAGTTACATTAATGATTATACGCTTACAAACTTACAAACTTACATGTATGATTGTATGATGTATGTTTTAAGAATCCAAGTACCCCGATTCCGATGTAGACATGGTTGATCCCGATATATTCGCAGTGCCACTGGATGCGTAGACTAGTGGGTCATTACCTTGAGCATTTATGCTCATTTATCATTATGATGAGGCTATTTGATATTCATATGTTATGTTTTTATGCTTCGTACATAACTTATTTTGATTTTAAGTTTTATGTTTCGCACGGAGTTGTAAACTTCAAATATTTAAACTTATTTTGAATCTTGATATAATATGTCATATGATATCCTAAACCTGTATTTCAGCTATCATGCATTACTGTTAATAGTTATTAATGATTGCTGTATTACAAACTTACAAACTTACATATATGATTGTATGATGTATGGCTTTAAGTTTTAAGTTTTAAATTTGTTTTATTTATATGATTCATCATTCATCGATTTATAATTTTATCATTTATGATTAATTTTCATGATAAGTGTATGATGACCGTATATACATTCCTTTAAAAATACAGCTATATTTATAAATATTAAATTTTATAATTTTTATGACCCCGACGTCCCCCACGTTTCTCTCAAAATTGGTAGGGAGTTTTTGCATAGGTCTTTTCCCCGTGCTCCTCTCGCCCCGGCCTCCCACCTCCGTGGACTTGGTGGAACATTGCTTATGACTCGTTAGTCTTGGTCTAGTGCATGACACATGTAATAGAGAATTACATACGTCTTCTCCTCTTAATATCGTAGGATACTACAAGTTTCTTCCAAGTAAGAAACTTACCACGAGGCTCCTCCTCAACTGTGGTCCCGCAAAGAAGAATCAGCTACTCATGAAGAATTCTTTCCCTCGATGTCATGGATTTCGATATTCGTGAATCTTCAACTTTTGGCTTCAGGGTATAGATCATCTATCACTTTCTACTACGAGTCATGTCTACTATCGAAAGTGATTCATCAATTTTTCTCTATCATTCTACCGTTATGCCATGTCGCTTTTCTTCGAATCATTTCCAAGGATCATTCATCCTTTCTCACGATTATGTCTCGCACAAATTCATCCGTGATAATATATACATATGAACTTTTAAAACAAAAGTTACCTCTGATGATCTTTCACCATGACATCTTCCCGTAGGCATCTACATCCTTTATTCATCGACACATCTCCTAATGATATGTTTTGTCAAGGGTCTTCTTATTTACCAAACTTCTTTCAGAGTCTACATATCCTCCTAGGAGATCTCCTAGTCACATCTTCTTGGCTTCCTGATGATAACTGCCTCTTGACATGGTTGCATTTCATGATCTCCTCCTTCGCGCATTCTCCATTCCTGTGAACTTGCCAGCTTTCTAGTTTTTGTTCATATACAACCACCTCATATTTCATGAGGACATATTATGTTGATTTCATCTATCGTTGTACCGAGAGATACTTCTTCATAGATCATACTTCTAAATATGAAAGTCTATTACCTCAAGTAACCATATGACATGACTTCACAAAGATCTAGTGTTACTGCATAAATATATACATACCTCATACCTTTTCCTTTGAGTAATCCTCGTACCAATTTCTCTAATGAAGTGCTTCATCTCTTTAAATGCTTCCATCAATATGTCATCACATCCCGTAATTGTTTGAAGGACTTTTGATTTTGATGATCGCCTTACATCGACTTGTTATCGGAAAGAGGTTTTCCTAGAGTCGCTATGACCAGGAGCTCCTATCATGTTTTTATCATGATGCTATAATATACATTGCTCTACTATTTACAACCAACAAATCACTTAGCAGGAAGAAGATCCTAATCATAGTTGAGACCCCTCGCTTTCTTTCTTAGATTTCTTTGGGATCAGTTCTTCTCTTATATCTCATGATATGGGTTTCTTCCTTTTTCCTTGTCCTTTCTAAATTTAGGACACCATGTATAATGCCCAAGATCATTACATCCAAAGCCCTGCTTTGTCCACATTTCTTCTTATTTGGAGGACCAAATTTACCGAATGTTCCTTTCTTTCCTAGAAATGGCGTAAAGGCTTTTCTCTTCTTTCAATCTTGATTCTTCTATCTTACCTAGACCTTGGGAATGGCATGGCTTTTCTCTCCCATCTATGTTGGGAAGTGAACCTCTCCTTTCTGGGTGAAGACATTTTGTATCATAGGTATTTTCTATTAGACATTACTTCCCAACTTCGTAGTTGTTCTCGTATTGCGAAAATCTTCATCGATATGGAATTATTCCTTCCTTTGATATTCTCAATTTAAATAGTTTTTGTCTCTGTGGATATTTCTAGTATAACCTTTTTCAAGAATAGTTCCCCAATTTATCATAAATTTCTTTTGAGGATTCTAGCTTTGATACATAGGGAATGAGAGAGTCTTTTATGGATTTTATAAGAATCATTCGAGCTCTTATGTCTCCCCGCATGTATTTTGATATATGCCGGAGTGTCTTATTTTGGAGGTTGAATTGTAGATCCTTCATGAAGCCCATAACTCTTACTTTTAATGGTTTTATCCGTTCATTTCTTCCATGCATTGAAGTTTGATAACCCAACCAATTTGCTTTCTTAAACAGCAACTCATTTTGACAGATTTAGGCGAAGTCATAGATACGTACTAAGAGAGTGACTTTCTCCTTTAAAGTACTTTCTTTGATGAAGAGGTTAGGAACTTCTTGCAAGATAGATTTCTTCAATCTGTGTGATTCGGGATCCTTGATGGTAAAGGATGTCTTTAAAAGATAATGTCCTTCTCTTAACAATGTCTTGAATGTAAATCTTTGATGGCAAAGATTATTTTTTTGAGCACATCCTTTACTAAAAATAGCTTGAGAGTCTTCCTTTGCAACCGATTTGACTTTTCATCCAAACTTTGAGTTTTTAAGCTGGAGTGTCTCTTTGTCAAGTAGCCCTTGAGTTCAACACCTTAGCTCAAAACCATGTTGATATTTTGGAGGGCCGGTGTTTAATAAGGGTTCCTCTTCTTGATAATTACTTGTGAGCTTGCTTATGTCTTTTCTTCGTTATCTTGTTTAGTCTTTCATCAAGTCAATTATCAAAATAAATAAGACATAAACTTAGGCTCCTAGAGCCGTGGCAAAACCTCCCTCTTGAGAGAAAACCCGCAAAGAATTATTCTTATAACTCAAATGACAAGTACTAGTGATCATGACTCCTGCACTTTGACCTAGATATGTTTCCAAGACCCTTTGATACAACTTCTTCAAACTTTGATTCTTTTCTTCGTCACCAATCCGCATCGTTCGTAGTTATGGCCGCCTTCTTCTATGATCTCATTCAAACTTCAACAAACACTTCCTCAACTCGAGATAGTTCGAATCCGAAGTTGATGTATCTTAGATATTTGTACTTGCCGTATAGAATGATTTGTACGCATCAATCACAAACTCATAAACAACCTCTCATACATCCGCATCAGTTTAAACAATCCGCAAAACACACTTGTTCTATCCCCGCCCGAAGTGCGTATTGAAACCCGAGTTTGATAAATACCTACCTCAAATCCTTTACGCCGAACAACCTTCTCATACATCCGCACCGAAGTTTCTTAAAAGAATCCACAAACACACTTACTATCCTTGATCTCCGAGCTTGCCCTTGCCCGAAGTACGCACCGAACCTTTCTGTGACTTCTTCGCTTCTTTTATTCGCAATCCACTCAATTATTCCGCAAGTTTATCTCTAAACTATCTCGCAAGTCTATCTTTGTATTCACCAAAACATGTGTTCAAATGACCAAGTTCGGTGTTTATATACATGACAAGCCTGTTTAGTTAGGCGGGTTCATCCAACCGAGAATTAGGGCCGACTTGTCCACCTGTGGAATAGACCGACATGAAGTGTGATTTCTTTAGCAATTAATGTGGTATCCTTCACTCGTAACTACAACTTGTCATTCATCGTTGATTGAGGGTCGTTGTGAGCTTGTCTTCCAGCCTCAGTTAGGTGTCCTTTCTCTTCAAGGTCTTGGAGCATATATTTGCTAGATGAACATGACACTTAATTACATTTTATAGCTAGAGGACACAAAACTTAATGGACATTAGGAAGAAGTCCATTCACTTAATAAATCTTCCTCATGAAACCCATGACAAAAATACATTTAATTATTTTGACTTCTTCTTTTCATAATTACATAGTCAACATGAAGATCGACTTAGTTACACTTTTCACCAGATTCGATCTTCTGGCCCGAGCACGCTTCCGAAGAATTCGATCTCTTGTGATTCACCGTGTGTTTTCTCTCCAACTCCACTCCAAGCCCTTCCTTTATACTTTTCTCGTCGATTACAAATCAACAATTGTGATCTAATCTCTAATCAACGAATTAAGATTAGAAGAAGCTCGATCCACGTGACTTAGAAAGTTCTCATCACATGTGTAAATTAATTCACTTTAATTTTTCAAGCTTTACCTAAGTTAGACTTAGGTCCCCATAAAAAAATTTAATTATTTGAATAACTTTTACACTGGGACATGGAATTTCTCCAAACGCCTTTTGGGTCTGGAAATCTCATGTGTTCTAGCCTCCACAAATTTCGCAGCTAGATAACATCCAATGCTACCCAAAATCTCAACACCGCCCTTCGATGAAAGAATATTCTCCTCCTCCTCCTTCGAATTCTCCCGATGTTGTTGTCGCCTCAAGTTGGCACTTGAGTAAGTCCCTCCTCATCTCTTCCCTTACCAAAGAGCCGCCCACATTGCCTCCCGGCCCGACAAATTTTCCTCGCCTAGATGCTCGACAAAGACTGATGTTTCACATTGAGTTGAGAGCCAATCTCGACCATCTCTCGTGGCTTGAGGAGTTGCTCCGCTGGCCGCCAACCGATTCCTACAGTTTCTCTTAAAGTTCAAACAAGAACAAATCACAGCTACCTTCTCGCATCCTTTCAGTCCCAATTTCTCCTCCAAGAACATCTTCTACGTTTGAAGATCCTCGATATAGTTTCTTCGGTGTCTCTCATATTTCTCTAGTACCTTTGCTAGCGATGTGACACACGACATGATCCCTCACTCGCCGAGGATCACGCACTTGGCCTTAGCCATATCTTTCTTGAATGCCTTCGCCGGATCTACATCTACAGTTCAACTACCACACAATCGATGAAGGCTTTGAGAGATCACGTTCATCCAGTATTTGATCCTTGCCCGCTGTATCACATAGTTGGAGGTTCCCTCCAATCGATCTTGATCTCTACCTACTTGTCGCCATCTCGTCGACCGAAGAAATAAATCACAAGCCCTCTCTCCTTCATGCTGTACCGCCGGGCCCGGCCTACGCACTCCCGTCGGAGATAGTAGATTTGCCAATACATCAGCTTTCGTCTTCAAATATCTGTAAACTGTGAATTCCCCAACTAGAATTCCTTTGGGAGAAAAATAATCCCCTACATTGTCACGACTGCTTCCTCCAACCCTCTCGCGCAAATGGCTCTACTCAATTTCAAGCAAGGCAAGCCAAAATAATTCACGAACTCTCGTCATTTTCTCTGCACGGAAATCAAAGCCTTTAGTGCTGAAACCTCCGAGGTCAAAAATCCCAAAATGTCTTTAGCTACTTTCCCGACGCTTCCTTAATTCGAAAGAACTAATCGCTTTGGCTGCAAAACTATGTCCCTCCACGTTGATCCGTGCCGAAACCGCCGTGTTGCTCCTCACCTTAACAACCGCAACCCGGAAAATCCTACCTCACTGCCGGCTCACTCAGAGAGAGATTTCCTTGCAACAATCAGCCCTCCTGGCTTGGACTGCGACCACTGGGAGATTAATCATTGCCATACAACCTTTGATCCCCGACTTCTCCTTCAACGTTGATCTACCGGACTGGGCTTTTTCTTCTCCCGCACTCGCATTAAACATGCTCGATACTCATGTGAAAATTGATACCTGTGAAATCCTATTGCAACACTCGATGTGAGATATCTCCTATCCGTTAATTCCTTTTAGCAAATTATTTTTCGCTTACCGTAAACAACGAAGTCTCATACACTACAACCTTCACAAATTAACCGCGGAAAGTTGCCAAGGCAACAAATTCAAATTAAAGAGTATATCATGTACAACTGACCAAGCTTTTTTCGGACTAATGTCCCCGAAAACCTAATGCAAGAAAACCAATGCAACAACTAAGGGTTTATATATTATGCGCAATTTTTCGAATACAACCGGATGCCTTGCTAGCTATCCTCACAAAGAATATGATCGACAAAGAGTTTGTGAGATTAGCTCACACATTGACACGGGAAACCCAATCAAGCAAACCTAGACCGACAAGCCCACCACTACCTCTCGCGCAATCTTTGCATGGGGATTGCGTGGCTTTGCGTTTAGTCGATTCATTGCCGGATCCGATCCTCCGGCCCCTTCCTATCTCACACCCCGAATTTTCCAAAGATCGATATGACCGATCCTTAGTTGAATCATGGATTTCGTTTGGGCTACCGCGCCGCCTTTGTTGGCTCTCAAGTGTGCTCGCTTACGCTCGCCTCTACGCACGTCCGTCTTCCGCGTGTATTCTCCGACTCAAGAATGCTTCCACCGAATTACCTCTCTCTCTCTAGAAGATCTCTGACGATTTTCTCCCCGAGCACTGTCACTAAAGAATTTCGATCTGATCCTCTCCCATGTATGTTCCAAATGACTCCTTCAAGTCCTTCTTATAATCTTCTCGTTGAGTCTTCGACGATCGAGATTAAATCGTTAATCAACGACTAAGATTAACTTTGACTTGATCTTCATCTTCTATAGAACATTCACACTATGTTTTATAATTTATTAATACGCTTTAATTATTTTATTTTCCCTAAGTTTAGACTTAGGGGTCCCTTAAAATAATTAATTATTTTAATTAATCACACTTTGAGGAATTTTACAAACGATTTCTCGGGGTTCTTGGAATACATGTGCCTAAAGTTTCCTACAAATTTTGAGACTTAGAGCACATCTAATGTTACCCAAATCGCCATCCCACCGAAAATATTATCTTCAGGCAAACTAAGGTACCAATCCCTAGCATTTCCATCAAGGGTTAAGGCAAACAACATCATGACTACATCTTCCTCCATTATCGCCTGGCACTCATTGCCCAATAAAACTCGTGAATATGTTTCTTTGTGGTGGCATTGGTACCATTGAACTTGGGCAACCACTGTGAATACTTCTCAAGTAATGGATGTGAGCCATTGTGTGGAGTTTGCTCAAACTAATGTCATGAATGCACGAAGATTCCAAGGGCGTGTGCTGAAGAAGGCCTTATGGCCGGGCAAGCTCGTGCGCATGATGTGCTAGGATGGATGGATATCTTCTTGCTTTGGGCTTCCAACGCTCTCTAAATCCAAGTTCTCCCAAGAGACTGGGTTTCCTTTGATGTTGTTTAATTTCTCATAGCACCACTTTTGTGTTTTCTTTAAATTTAATAAATATTTGTCGAGCTACCCACATTTGAGGTCTCGGGTTCCTTTCTTGATATGTGAGGAATTATGTCATCCTCACACTATCCAAAATTATGCAACTTTGCTTTCATATCTTTGAGTTTATGCTTCTCATTTAAGGTTTGATCTCAAGGAACTCACTGCTCTAACTCACACACATCCTATTTAATTATCTTATATTTAGAATCGTGGTAATTCAATTCTTCCATGGATTGAAATTTGTCAGCTCTATCCAACTCGTCTTCATATCGCAACCGCTTCAATGATGCCATCTCCACAAATCAACCATAAATCACAAAAAACCCAACTACAAAATTTTAAGAAAATTATTCTCATTTCGCTCGCAAAAAGTGAAACTTGCAAACCCTCAAGGATCTTATATCTCTTTTCGTAGTCTTCTATAATGCTTGATACTATGTTAAATTTCAAATACTAGCGAAATTTATTTTCTCACGACAATTTATTTTATTATTTCAACAATTATTTATTTAGCCAAATAAATGTCAATTATCGAAAATTAAAATTACTTGTATTTTTAACTTTTAGAAATAAATATATGCAAATCGAATTTAAATCGAGAGAACAACGTTATATTGCAAAATAATTCACCTGGGGCCAACAATTCTTCTCATCTATTAATCGGGGAAATTCATTTTTCGACCCACAAAGATACAAGGAGAAATGACACATACCTAACCCGTAACTCAAACCTCCCAAAATGAATTCGCTCCCTAAGAAATCGGCTCGGAAGAAATCAGCCTAAAGAAATTGGCCCAAATACTCAATCGACAAAATCGACTTCGCGCCCCTCCTTGCGTGCCATTATCAGCAAGACAAGGAAAAACTCGCCCTCCAACTACTTCTACTTCTCCAGACAACCCATCCCACTCCAACAACTCGACCATGCAATCTCCTTCACTTGGCCTCCTAGACTCACCCTCAATCCACTTGCACTCTTCCCCTCTCGCGCTCCAAATTCAATCGAGCCACTCGCTCTTAGAGAAAATCACTCTGTTTCGTGATGACTCGCCCACTGAGTTTTGTGTGTCTTCAATCTCTCTTACCAGGCCTCCTTTATAATCTTCACTAAGCCCAAATCCCTAACCCTAATCTCCTCTAGAATCATCTTGGAGATCAATGCTTGAGATTATTTCTAAGTCACTTAAATGGTTAAATTATTTATCCTTAGTAAATGATTTAATAGGTCCACAATAATTAATTGACTTTAATTACCGCACTTTTCTTAAGTTAGATGCAGGGAAAGAAGACATAAATCACATACTCCACCAAGCAAGCACCTAGAAGAGGTAAACAATGTCTTCCTCTACATGCCAAGACACAAAGCCTATGTAGAAGACCTTCCTGTTACCACTAGCTTCAATGGGGTTGTAATATCCCAAAGGGAAATAACTAAGAATAATACGTAAATATGCCAAAAGGACATACAAAATACAAATGCCGGAACCAGATCATGGAACAAGTACACATAGAATGCCGTAAAATCCAAGCCATTTTATTAATCTCGAGAATACATATAGAGGAGTACAAGATAATCGCAATGCACCCATCCCTTGCCCTAGGCAAGTGGAGACCCTCTCGTAACAAATAATGGCCGCAAATATGACAAACTGGCCCTACCGTCGAAGAATTCGCTATGAAGAACCGTCGTCGCAATGCACTCGAACTATAAGTCAGAAATCGAAAGATACCACTTAATCCTCTGCATAACCCTGTAATAGGTGAAACTGATACTCCACCACCAATCAAGCCCTCACGCCAATGAAAACGCCGTCTCGCTAGTGACAAGAAGACAGATAAACGCTGGCCACAAGTCCTCCAGATGAGATGATCAACTCCTCAAGGCTCTAAACACTCGAAAAATGTCGCCAAACCCCACACACAAGACCCCGCCCACCGACCGCCGTCCTCCTCGACCGGACTGCGTCCTCTCCGCCCAGACCGTCGGATTCAGGCCCCTATCCGCATTCTGCGGCTCCCACTGCTCCGCATCCGCGTCCTCCAAGGCTAGACTGGGCCGGCGGCCCTCTGCATTCGTTGGGCTCGATCTCTCCAGACTGGGCCTTCATACGCCGGATTCCGTCGTTATCTCTCCAGACTGCTGGCCCCTCCAAGGCGGATCGCCAATATCTCCGGGACTGCCCTCCTCCAAGGCCGGATCCGATAAGACTTTCCACTGCATCCTCCAAGGCTGACTGCGCCATCTCCCTGACCGCGCTCCCAAGCGCCGGATTCGCTATTTCTCCAGACTGCCCCTCCAAGGCCGGATCCGCTACTATCTCCCAGACTGCTGGCCCTCCAAGGCCGGATCTCGCCACATCTTCTCGGACTGCTGTATTTCAAGAAGGGGTACTTTCAAATCTCCACCAGATACTACCGCAATTTACCACCGAAACCGAAGGATGATACTAAAATAACCTTGATGAAGTGTGCACGAAGTCCCCCTAAGTTAAGGGTGAGATCTCCGACCGTGAGACATCAGCTTGCACTAAAATGTCAGCAGATCGACTAAACAACTTCGCCGTGTCAGTATAAGAATGTGTCTAGCTCTCAATATCAATATCAAATCATCAATGCCAAAATGAGGAGAACCCCACCTTTATAGTGCTAAACTCCTCCAAAACCTTGACCGCGTCCTCACTCTCCTTGGCCTCGCGCAGCTTAACCCTGGGCCGCCCGAGGCCTCCCTCATACACACATGTGGACCCCTAAGGCTCCCTCTAAGTTATAACGTCAATCAACTAGGAAAACACTTTATTTTATAAAGTGAGGTGACTAAAGTGAGGTGACTCTTATTTCTCAATTTTATTTATTATTTCTAGCTAAAGCGGCAAATAAAGCAAAATGAAATATTCCACTAGCAGTTACTCAAATGACACAGCCTTCCCCGCAAAATCATGGCTGTCCTCGTTAACCGAAGTGATGGATGCCGTAAGATCCTCTCATCCTCCCAAGTGGTATCCTCATCCGGCAAATTCTTCCATCTCACCAAGAATTCTCTCGATCCTCTCGCTCCTGCCGCTCTCCCTAGTGTCGATAATAACAGTTCTAAGCCGTAACACCCAAATGCCTCATCATCTCGTAGGCGTAGCTCCTCTAAGTGACTATCACATACACCTTAGCATCTTCTTTTCTTTTAAGGATACATGAAAGATGTTATATGGAATCCGCTGCTCCTGGGGGCAACTCCAACTCATACGCAACTCCGGCTCCGATCCCCGCGTATCACCCCGTATGGTCCATAAAAACGCAGGCTTTAGCTTCTCCGCCCCTCTCGCTTGAGCTGCAAGACTGCCTAGATACGTGTCGTAGGCAGACTCAGGTCCCCTACCTCAAAGTGTCTCTCCACCTCGACCCCACGCATACAACTTCGCCGATTCCCGTGCCGGCGATGTTGGGTCCTGAGAGCTGAGGATGTCTTGGCCTTCTGATCCATAACTTGGCCTGGCGCAGCCTCGCTTTAACACCAAACATCAAGGCCCCACAAAAGATAAGGAATGATATCCATACAAAGCATAGAAGGGGTGGTCATAACACACATATGGTGCTGTGTTTGTGGCGTACTCGGCCCAAATGTAGCCATTTCAGCCATGCTCGCGCGCCACCGACGCAGTTACGCAAGTAGCCTCCACCACTTGTTAACTATCTCCGTCCGCCCGTCCGTCCGGGGATTATAACTAGTGCTCGTGTCACTCCGTCCCACTAGTTCGAAGAGCTCCCGCTGCATCCGCCCATAAACGCTGTCCCCGTTTCGCCGACAATGGTCTTGCAGACCATGCACCAAACTCCTCCCCGAAAATAACCCCGCCACCCGTGCCGCCGTGATGTGGCCGAAATGGCGAAAGTGAGCATACTTCGTCACCGTCGACCACCCCACGAAGATGCAACTCTTGCCCCCGCACCTGTGGGCAACCCCGTGATGAAGTCCACGGGGCTGCTCTCCCCACTTCCTCCGAATGGGAAGAGGCCGCAACAACCCCGCAGATGACTCCCATCTCTCCCTTGTTTCGCCGGGGCAACTCTCACACTCCCGACATGCCGGAGTACGTCCTCCCGGGAGGCCCTTCCATGCACCCTCCTGATGGCCCCGTACGTCTTGGTGAACCCCCGATGGCCCGCCAATGGTGAATCGTGTGAAGTTCGGAGTATCTTCTTCTGAGCCGAGATCCCTCACCAAGAAGATCCTGCCCTCGTAATAGATGACCTCATCGCATCACTTGCACTGCGATTCAAGCACCGCCCCATCCAGAACCTCGCATGCAAATCTATCTTTGGAGACTAACCAATAATGAAATTTCCCGCCTACTGGCCCGGTGCTCATGAGAGTGATAACGTGGCCGTTCTTACGAGAAAGGGCATCACTACCACGTTATTCTTCCCTGACATAATTTTGTGTCAAAGTCGTAGGCCCGGATCTTGCCGATCCACTTCGCCGCCCCAACCGGCCGCTCCAGAAGTACCCGGCCGTTATGATCCGTCCCTCACCCCGACCGCCACCCACCGTTACCGCTCGAATTTGGCCAATGCACGCTGATGGCCGCATCCCTCGTCGTATATGGGATATAGCCTCTCGTGTGGGAAGGAGCTTCCCATTCGAAAGCAACGGGGATGACCATCCCGCACAACCGCACTAATCCTCCCGATGCATCGCACTCTAGGACAAAGGGCCGCGTGTAACCGCAACGCGACACGGACAACCGCCGGACACTCTCCCGAGCTTGTCAAAAGCCTCTCGCGTGGGTCTCTGACGCCACCACTGCCCCTTCCCGTCGATCCGTGAGGGGTGCGCAAGCCGAGAGAAGCCCTGACGAACTTCCCCGTAGTAGGTGCGTATACCAATAAACCCCCCCGAAGCCCGCCGCACTCCCGTGGCTCCCCCGCGCCCTCCCCGATAGCCCGATTTTCTCCTCGTGGACTCTCACCTGCCCACTCCTATAATGGACCCAGACACAGATTCCGCCATCCCAAACTCACACTTGAGAGCTTGGCATAGAACTCCGTCGCTCTCCAGAATGTGCAAGATCAATTTCAATATGCCGGAGATGTCCCTCCCAAGTCCTTGCCAGAGATATGATGCCATCAAAGAAAACCAAAGACAACTTCTCGATGATCCCGAAATGTGATTCATACAAGACTGAAAGTAGCAGGTGCATTGGTCAATCCAAATGGCATGATCAGAACTCAAAGTGCCCATAATGACACTCCAAAGCGGTCTTGGGAATGTCCCTCGTTCCCTCACGCGTATCCGATGGTACCTGAGCCCAACTAATCTTTGAGAAGAACTGCAGTTCTCCTTAACTCATCCATCAAAATTGCCGATCCCCGGGGAATGGGGCACTGTCGTGGTCTCTGTTCGTGGCCCCGTAGTCAATGCACATGCGTAATGTGCCGGCCCTTTCTTCACCAAGACAATCAAGAAGCAAAAGGACTAGTGCCGGGCCGAATGTGACTGCGCCAACTCCCGAATGGCTCGCTCTATCTCATCCCTGATAGCCTTGGGATGCCTATACGGTGGTAATCACAGCTCGTATCCCCGCTTCAAGCTCGATCGTGTGTCTGTACCCCGATCCGTGGCTGTCCCGCTGAATAATCCAAAACTACCGCATATCCGTCGAGAATAGACCGTAGATCGTGGTGCACCGTCCGTCCGCATCACTCACTCAAGCCCGCAACTCTATCGTCTAATTTCCCAGGCATTCTCTCCTCATGAAGTCGCTCCATGCCGTGTGGCCATAATTGTCTGGGTGATATGTCGCCTCTCTGGATCTCTCATGCTTCCGTCTTGGGATCATCCCACCGCCATCTCTAGGGCCTTCCAATCCGTCGTGACCTTCCCTTTCTTATAATGTCACCAACTCTAAGACAAGACGAGAACGGATGCCCACCACAAAGAAGTGATCGTCAATGTATAATTGCCCATCGTCATCGATAACTCGGGACATATCGAGCACATGCCATGGTCCGATCTCCCGGTACCAAACAAAACCCATCAAAGCCCTCCGTCTGCATGCCTCTCCGCCAACCATCCGGGCGTCACGAGTTGTGGGGTGGCCCCACATCACTTCAAGACGAAAATCCCGCCGTCCGCGCATCAGTCTCCGTACGCGCAGAAGTCAAATACTTGGGGACTCTCGCAATGTCGCTAGAGCTCCCGCAGGTGCGAATGATGCCCCACTGTCAGCGGTGTGGAGGTGGTACCTGCATCAGGCCGCATAACATCCTCCTCGCTCTCATCATCCTTCCACCCCTTCTCCGCCGCTTCCTCTGAGAAGACCTCATGAAATGTGCCTTCCCCACGCACATTTGTGTCCCTGCTGCCTCATGGCTCCTGCAAGTGAAGCACAATCGCTCCGCCTCAGCCTCTCTCCCGTCTCTCACACACCCGTCTTCGTCCCTGGATCAGCCTTGGGAGGCGGAACCTTCGTGTCCTTAACCTTAGTCAGTAAGCCCATTTAGATAAGGTGGCCGAGTCCTGGGCAAGACATCCCGTAAGTCTCGAGTCCACGGATGGCATCCCGTAAGGTCACGGCTACTGACGGACTAGGCCACGAAGGGTTCGACAGCCTCTCCACAACATAAACCATCCGAGCCGCCGATAAGTCAAAATTCATCACCGAAAACCCTCAAGAAATCCGAGATGTATGCCCGCACTCCTCGTCCGTTTGAGCTTGGGTCACTAACAAAATGCCGCTCCGGATCCCTCCCCGTCAAAATGCTCTACCACCCTCCCCCCCCCGGTAAACTCCAGATATACCGTCATCGTGGAATGCCCGAGGTCGCCATCCCATGAAACCACCAAATTCCGAGCCCACCTCTAAATGCAATGTAGCCACCTTAATGGCCTCTCGTCTCCGACATCCGGTTGCCGGGAAATAGATGTCCAAATTTTCCACCTAGGACTTTGCCGAATCATTTGATGAACCATCAAAACGTAGGCAAATGGAATCGCTAGCCGCGCTTGCGGGTCACGCGTCTTCTGCAGGTCCGTGCCCCCCGTGGCCGGTGCCGATCATCCTGGGTTTGATGCCATACCTAATATGGAGATAGCGCTCGAAGGGAGAGTATCCATAAATGCCCGTCCGAAGGCTCCGCCACTCTGCAAAAAGCGTCGCCCATCGAGCCGGGACTCAACTCTCCTTGCCGCCGATCCCTGTCTCTACTGTGAAGGTAGGCATGGTAGGTCGCGTGGGCGCCGGATTGTCCCTCCGTGCACCTCCCCTGCATTCCCCCGGCCCCCGTGTTCCTCCAAGAATGTGGGCATAAAGGATCAGGCGGGTACCCGAGTCGTCACAATGGGAATAGCATCGTGCACCGGTACGTGGCGAGACATACCGCATCCCTCATCATCCGAAGAACCTAGGGAGTTCTTTCCGACCGACTTCCCATGGCCACGAGCCTCCAGATTATCTCCCGCATGTGATGGAGGATCTCTAAACCTCACATCATCTCCTCGCCATCGGGATTACGCTCGCTCCGGGCCCTTCGGGGCCGTTCGGCCGAATCCGTCTCCAAAAAATTCGATCGTAATCACGCCCCGAAAGGAAACTTCCACCTCACGCGCCTCTCAAGGCTCTCTTCTGAGACAGGGGTTATCCCCGCCATAGGGACCGGCTAGCACCATATTGGGCCGAGCTGCATCTGTGTTTCGATAATTAATCGTAATATCCCCCAAAGGGAAATAACCAGAATAATGTGAATAGTTTTACTATATAAGCAAAATGGCTACGTCGGGAAACTGCATCATGGAACAAGCATTAACATAGAATGCTGTAAAAACTAAGTTACGGGATAATCTGAATACATATATATAAGATAACTTAATGAGGTACCTATCCTGCCTTGTGCGGGAGACCCTCTCGGTAACAAATAATGGCTGCAAATAAGGATAACGTCCTCAGAATGTCAAGAACGTTTATGAAGAACTGCCATTGCAATGTAATCGGAACTCATAAGCCTGAAAACGAGAAAGATGGTCAATTCCTCTAACTTCCGCATAACCCCTTGCACAGGTGAACTGATAATTCACCACCAATCAAGCCCTCAACAATGAAAACGCTTGCCTTTGCTGCATGTCGCTAGAAGATATGAAACGCCGGCCACAAGTCCTCCAGATGAGATGATCAACTCCGCCTCAAGGCCGGAAACACCGAAAACGCCGCCAAACCCCACACACAAGACCGCCCACGTGGCATCCCGCCGTCCTCCCGACTGATCTCACCTCTCTGTCATGGGGACTGGCCGGATTCCCGAGTCCTCTCATCCTGGACCAAGGCCCTATCACCTGGATTCCCATTCTTCAAGGCTAGATCATTATCTCTCGGGATTCTGCCCTGTCTCTCTGCATCCGCGTCCTCCAAGGCCGGATCTGCCGCAGGCCTCCAGACGCCCCGGGGCGGCGGAGCCCGCCAGCCCCCCGGACGGCCCCTCCAAGGCCGGATCTGAGGTTATCTCTCCGCACCGCGTCCTCCAAGGCTGATCTGCCACGAGTCTCCCGCATCTGTGTCCCTCCACAGTCAGATCTCACGTTGGTTTCTCCGCACCAAGGCCTCTCCGCGGTCGGGACTGCTACTATCTCCCAGATCGTGCGTCCTCTGGCCGGATCTCGCCAATATCTTCTTACATTCGCGTAGTCTCAAGCAAGGGCATTCTTCATGCAAACTTCCACCGTATACTACCGCAATTTTTACCACCGAAATCAAGGATGACACTTCCTGTGCTAACCTTACGAAAGGCATCAAGTCCCCCGGCTAAGGGTGAGACTTCCGACCGGGAGACACCCCCGGGCGAGACACTGCGTCAGTATTGCATCAGACAAACAATCCCATGCGGCCAAGTAGACAGTAAGTCTAAGCCCCTCACACACACAATATGAAATCATCAATGCCAAAATGAGGTGAGAACCCCACCTTTATAGTGCTAACTCTCCAAACTCTTGATCAAAGGCTCTTCACTTCTCCTGGGCTCGCGCAGTTAACTCTTGGGCCGCCCGAGGCTTCCCTTCAGCACACATGTGGACCTCTCAAGGCCCCCTGCTATAACGTCAATCAACTAGAAAAATATCTTTACTTATAAAGTGAGGGACGAAGTGAGGGACTCTCTCATTAATTTTTATTTATTATTTCTAGCTAAAGGTAAAATAAGAAAAATAATGACTCATCAGTGCTATGTAAATACATACAGTGAAGGGCTAAATAAAAGTACAAATTGCTGTGTGGTTTTTCCTGAATTGTTGAAAATTAGTTCTTACCATAGTTTAATGCCATGATTGTTTCAGATCTGTGGTTCACTTAGTTTTCCATCAAAGTCTTACCTTTAGCGTTTAGTTGATAAGGCATTGCAAGGTGATGATATTTTATTTTTCCTTTCGTGTGCAGTTTTACTACTTTTGAAGATCTCTCAACACAGCACCTTGACTAAATTGCTATGTTGTTGACAAAAATGACTATATTTATGACTTTGTATCCTTAACTTTATTTTTTCCCATTTAGTTTGTAATTATGTCTATTTATTTATAATTGTGTGTCATATGTGGTTGACTAGTCCTAGTTAGCAATGAATTATTCTATGTTAAAATGAAGTGTATAAAATGTTATCTCTTGACTTCAGTTCAGACTAATCTAATTGAAAGAGATTTGAATATGAAGGAAAGGTATGTTATGTTATATATTTTATTTTTTACATCAGGTTGTCTTCTACAAACATATTTTTTTTGCTTCCAGCCTATTCAAATAATTGGATGATAAAGGGGGTTGGAAGGACAAAGATAGATCATTTTATATAATTTTTATAAATGATAACCACAATGAGGTAAATATAAAGATGTTATGTTGCACAAGTTTCAGGGACATGGGGGATGATGACTAATTCAATCTCTAAATTTCCCCCAGGAGGAAAAATAAATCATTTCTAAAAAAATGAATATTTTTAAAGCTTCCCAAAATCTACCTAGGATACCTCAAAATTATCTGTTTTTTCTCTTACATGGCTATTTGGCACCAAAATAGATGGCCTTGTTTGGGCAGGGGACTAAAAGGGCACGTTCGATGCAGCCATCAACAATCCTGAGACTTACCCTGCCCATTGGGGATTTCCCAATCATGTCCCCTTGCCCTTAGCAATAGAGTAACTAGGGGAATTAGTCCTAATAGATACAAAGATGTGTCCTTGTGTAATATTGAAAAATATCATGACTGTTGTAGACTTCTAAAACCCAAAGACAAAAGAAACTGTTGGCTAAAGTGGTCTTGTTCTGCTTAGTGACAGGCTTTTATAAAGAAATAATCGTGGCTAGCAAGGGGAAAAAATGTGCTGATTGTAGTGACTGCATCATCAATCTTGATTCCTACTCAGTGCAAACTAGAATTTGTTTTATTTTCTTAAAAGCTGCCAAAGTGAAAACAATCTCTTTATGTAAATCAATGTCAGATTGAAATTTGTATTAGTTTGTAACTTTTGGCAAGTTAATTATGTTTGCTCGGTGAAGCACAATATGATTTTGTATGCAATACAATTTTATGTAAATGATATAAAAGATACAAACTTTTGTTTTTAAGTAAATAAAAGTATGCCTCATCTATAGAAGATTTTCTTGGCCTTAGATTTTTACCGACCTATTTCACAACTTGACGATATATCTCTTTGTTTGGATAATGTCTGCTTTGAATATTAGAAACTTTAATAATTTTTATGGTGACCAAAAGAAAGTGGGTTTGCAGGAATGGATTTGGCTGTTCGATTCTGTAAAGATGTGCAACACAGATCAGATTCAGTAAGGAATTGTTTCATTTTGTTGGGCTTATGAAACAGTTAAAACTTAAAAAAATGCTTAAATATGCATTTTAGGTGTCCACTATGTAATAATTTATGGTGGATAATTTACTAGCATTTTCAAGAGATGCTTCTAAGGTTTGAGGAATGCAATTCTGATGTTGAGCTACTTTAAGAAAAATGTATTACAATTTGTTCGAAATCTCCAAATTCATTTGCATCTGCCATTAGATTCTAGAAGTACATAATTACTGACTGCAGTACTTTTTCCTGGAATGATGCAGGGATATGTGGACTTTGGACATTTTACACCTTTAAATTACTTTTCCCATGGAACTGGAAACACTGATTTTGTTCAAGTATGTGTAAATGCATGAATGTAGAAATTTGGATATATCTTTTTTGTGTTGAATCTGTCTGAGTTGTATTGAGATATTCGGAATTGGAGTCATCATGTGCTAATGGAAAATGTTTACTTGATGGATTCCCAGTTATAGATCTCTGTTACCAAAGGTCCTTCTCAAAAGCTTCACCAATTGACAGCTCAATTGCTAGTTTTGATATTAGACACTTTTCTAGGTTTCACAATATTGCCACCTAGAAGGTACACTCAAAAGCTGCCTCTTGATGTTGTTTAGTACAAGAAGTACCTATGGCCATGTTCACTTGGCACACAAGTGACCACAGGAGCTGATCACGCCACAAGTAAGATTTAGGCGTAGGTCTTCTAGTATCTGGAATCATGAATGGCATAAAATTAATATAATCTTATTTAAAGAACTTGGGTTTAGGCATAGATGCCAACTCAAATGCTTTGAATCTATCCCTCCCACCCAATCATATTTCATATGAGATATTTCTCCATTAAACATGCAGAGTCCAGGTCATTGAATATCCTGCAGCCTAATAGATAAAAAGTTTTAGTTTGACTGTGGGGCCTGTTAACTGTGGCATCCATACTATGATATGCATTACATGTGAAAATTCACTTGAAATACAACAACTAGACTTTAATTTTTCTATCTGATAAAATTATGCAGTTTATTTTGTTACGACAAAATAATGAATTAATCACACTGCAATTTCTTCACACAAAATGCTACGGAAATAAACTAGAAAACTGAGGAAATGCTAGTGCACAATAAAATTTGACACAATTATTTTTGGACAAATGTCCTTTAAAACTCACGGGGAAACGGGTTCAGCATATGAGGGTTTTATTATTATGCAACAAAATTATCTGAGTACAAATCTGGATGCCCAACTGACAACTTCCAACAAAATGCATTGCCAAAATATTTGGAGGAATTTCCTCCCTTTGCCATAATAATTCAGTCCCTTCATCTAAGCTTTCCTTCGGGTGATCTCCCAGCCTCTGACAACTGAAACGACCTCTTCCCCGACACTTTTGCTGGGGTTTCTGGCTTACATTCTGCTTTCTCTCCTGGATGACTTTCCTGCAGAATAATCTCAGCCTCCCAGCTACAACTGCTCTGCTGCTAAGAATCTCTGTTGGAAATCTCTTCTTCTCTCCTATTCACTGTATTGCTACCTCGGTCAATACACTCGATCACTGGGTTTGAATTCTTCTCTAGCTGAACTTGTTCTTGAGAAATTTGATCTTCCTTGATCACTGGTGTATCTTCTCCAATCCCATCAACCTCTTCTTAGGACTGCTGGCTTAACCAACGACCATGATTAAAGACTTATTGATGGCCGCATCATTTTGAGTTGATCTGATGTGAGTTTCTAGAGAAATTCACTTTTCAATTTTTCCTAAGTAGACTTAGGAAAATAATTACTGATTAATTACCTTAATTGAGTTTACTTAGGTGGATTTTCCAAACGATTTTGCCTGGAGTTCTAGTGTTTCTTAGCTCTTGACCAAAGTCGAGATTAGAACACCATTTGATGCTACAAAACTAGCACTCCCTCTTAGTGAGAAGAAACACCTAATCTCCATAGTATCTCCCATACATCGCCGTTACATGTCCGGCAATCAGAAGTAACCGCTTACCTGCCTACCAAACCATTGTGAAATCTTGATCTGCTTGTTGCTCGAAGCAACTAACTTTGCATCTATGTTACGACATCGCACTATGCAAATTCCTTTAATGCCAACTCTACATCGCGCTACAATTGATCTCATGCCGTCGTTGTTGTTGTCTAACCGAGAAATGAATCAACTCAGGTCCTATGAGCTGCAACTTTCTCTTGAGAATTTGACTACTACTAGTTGCCGACTGCTCCTACCGAGAATACAGGCTGCCGGTGAATCGGGGATACCGTAACCGTCCTCAAGAACCGATCGCACCATTTGACCATCGATCCATCCGCCATCATCAGGCTCCGTGTAACAAGGTATGAGGGAACACCCGTCTAATGCTATCCTCCATTGATCTTGCCCAAATCTCTCGCAACTCGAACTTTGATCTTACTCATACTATCAGCAGCACGCTTCCGTTGCTATCTCTCGCATTGCTGTCGCAACTACTACAATAACAGACGCCGATCTCCCCTGCATCCGTTGAATTTTAGTTAAACTGAGGGGGAGGGGGTGAATTAGTTTAACACATACATGAGCTTTTTAAAATTTTCATCAAATTTTATTTACAACTTACTTTTATAACCAACCTTAGTGTATAGCCTTAACATGTTAAAAGAAGTATTAAATTAATGTGATATCAAACTGCTATGAGAGCAAAGAAACATAAAGGATCAAAATCATCTAAGAATACGTACAACACGTATAGAGATAACATATAAGTGGAACCCATAAAGGAGAAAACCACATCTTATTATTGTTGTGACATGCAAAGGCAAGCTCCTACCTTTCTCACCACAGCTTTAACACATGAGCTTTTAAATTTTTCATCACTTATTTACAACTTACTTTTATAACCAACCTTTAGTGTATGAACAAATTTTAACATAAGTAAAGAAGTATTAAATTAATGTGACATCAAACTTATTATGAGAAGAAATAAACATAAAGTGAATTTGTAACCATCTCAAGATTACTTGCATAGCCATGTATAGAGACAACATATAGAAGTGAAACCCATAAAGGAGAAAACTACATCTTATTATTGTTGTAGATGCAAAAGTGCTTCTCCCTACTCCCTCTCACCACGTTTTCCCCATAGTATACCAACCCACAGTAGAGGCTCCAGTCCTCAATTCAAGTAGTTACAACTTGCAAGGAAGCTCCAACTCCCTTCAATTTTCAAGTGTGCACCAACTCATTGATACCAACCTCACAAATTTGAATCATTGTTCTTATCAGTTTCAACTTGATAGGAAGTCTAACTTCCTCAATTTATCAAAAGAGAAATGTTTTATTTGATTTACCTCAAAGAGAATGCTCTCCGTTCTATAGCATCCTTTCTCGCTCCTCTTCCTATCTTCTCCGCCCAATCTTCTTATACTTTGCATTCTCTATCCTTACTCTCTCTCACTTCTTTATGTATATCAAGTTGATATTTATATATAGAGTTCAATTGTTGATCACGTTTGTATTTCACAAGGAATTTGGAGGGAATAGCCAGACTTTTGATCTCTCAGCTTTCTGCTTTCTTTGTCCAACTCATTAAAACTATAACAATATGTACAAATTTCAATGTTACAGTTGGAGTTTTGTTTTTCTATCTGAGATCATTAAATGCATCACAAACAAGAAAATCAATTACAACATTTACATTCATTATTTTCAAGCATGAGACAATCTTACTCAGCCCATTTTCTCGTTTTTGGTTTGCTGGCTTTTATCTTTTTTGTCGTTGTCGTAGAATCGGTTTCAGCTTCTTCTACTGCAGTCTTCCATATTTTCCAGCTTTTCAGGCTTGTACACTGTTTAAATTCATTCCCTTGCATATTCCCCGTTCACCGTGATTGTGTGTCTTCCTGTGATAAGAGAATCATTGATCTAAATATGGGCAAATTCCAATGTTTTTGTTTCCATCAAGTGCTTTAAATAATCGATGCTTAGTGCTTTAATGCATGGTCATAAATCTAATATATGCTCTCTCCCCGTTTTCCTCTCTCGTTCATCAACAACAACCACTTTCTTTTTCGTTTCAATTTTTCGAGCATTTTCCTCGTTCATTGCAAATATAATCATTACTGTATAACTGTTTTTTATTCAACACAAATAACTCTCTGAGATATCATAATGTATTAACTCTGTACCCGCCTATATAACTTACATAAACCTTTATAATAAGCAAATTATCACCGCACTACCATTGAATATCAAACCATATATTAGATTAAAAAGTCGACAAATTATATTCAAGAGTCCGGCTCCCACTGTGACTTTTATCACCGCATTCACCTTTTAATGCTAAAATACATATATTAAGATCTTGGTTTTATATCAATAATACAACTATTAACTTCATGCTAGCTTAATGGTGGTAATCCCGCCTACAACATATCCATACTTGCTGACCAATTCAATGTACCTTAAGCTAGTCAAACCAGTTACCGATACATGGACTGTCCTACAAGAATATAATCAGTGGTTTACATTCCCATCATGGAGGGTTGCCTGGGTTGATGCATCCAATCCTGACATAGCAAGTTTCTCGCGTTAATTTTGGCCCCGAACTTTAACATCCCAAAAGCACGCAATACGTGGTTTTTGAAAGTCCACTTCAAACCACGTGTCAAATGCTCAACCGTATCGCTGCTGTTTCAATACAAAATTTTTTACCACCTTGATCACACGCTATACCGCCGGATTTAAGCCTCTAAACCACATCTACCGTTTTTATACCTCACTCTGCCTGTTCTTACCCGTGTCTCGCCTAACTTCATAACATATTTGTATGGCCTACACTCTAATACTTAAATCTTGTACGAGTAATCTTGCAAAGGTTCATTTAATGATAATGTATTATAACGTAGTCTTGAATTTGATTTAGCGCTAATGACCTTCCGGTCCCACAATTCACACGGAAGATGAATTTGGTTGTCTCAGCCCTTCTATCCGATCTACGAGGTGTTGTCGCGCCTCACTTCGGTGATCCGACGTCCCTAATCATATATCTCGCTACAGAATTACGCATTAGTCCTCTTAACTTGCGATGAGAGTGGTTTTACAAACTTGCTCAAGGACACGTGCGGCTCAATGGCATCGATCTCTGCTCAACTTGGGAATACAACTTTTCGTACAAAAGTTAAAAAGGTGGGGTTGGTTTCAACTTGGGGCACACATCAAGCCGCGCATCATGGTTCCTAGTTTGCACATGGTTCCGTCCCCGTTGCATTTAATGTACCATTTATTTGATTTATAACTTCGTTTCTTGCCTCTTCTCCCTTGATACATAGCTCCACCTTCTATTCTCGTTTTCATCGCTCTCGTTTGACGACCGTTATTCCGCGCAGTTTTATCTAACTCGCATTTTTAATCTCATGTCGTGGCTCGATCTCACCTGCAGTTTCAATATATGCCTTTGTTATATACAAAAGATATATATACCCTGCCTCAAAAAATTTTGTTTCTTATTTCTACTTTAACATAAAAAACGTGTTTCATTCTTACTTTTAATACGACGCTGTATACGAACCCCAAACTCAATAGGTTTTCACTGCCGTTTCCTGCCCACCTCTTATCCTCGTGGTTCCATCTTGACCTTTCAATGGTTTATATACACATTTTGTTAAATTTTGGTGCCTTTGCATGTGTTAAACTAATGGGCTTTATCGTAAACTCACGCATTCTGTGTTTGTATTTCGAATTCTTCGAAGCCCTTATCAGATTTCAGATGGTAGTCATTGCTTGCCAAATGTAAACATCCGGTCCTTTCAGCCCTATATGTATACTGCAGAGGCACCGCCTCTCATGCTTCCTTTCTACACATCTCAGCCATCAGATTCGCTTTACTTCTTTCTCACTTTGTTCTCCTCATGCTCCGCAAATATTGTCACTATATCCCGCTTGCCTCTCGCCGTCCTTGCCACTTGCTGCCCCGTCGTTGTCCTTGCCATCAATGACAACATTTCCAACAAGCCTTCCCTTTGGCATTGATGGCAATACACTCTCCGTTTGCCTTTTAGACCTCTTCCTCCTCGCTTGCTCTTCTTCCCTTTGACATCAATGGCAAGGGGTTGCCTATTTTTTCGTGCTTTCAACTCTCGCCATCGGGACCTGCCCCCATGCTCTCATACGACTGAATGATATTTTCAAGTCAGTTTCCCCGAATCTATGCTTTCTTCATATCGTAGAGCAGCATCTACAAGATACTACCCCTAGTCTATCTCTCAAATATTCAAATGGCTCTCTAGCAAGAGGTTTGCAAATATATCTGGTTGTCCTGTTTTCACGGCACATATTCCAACTTTTACTACCTTCGAGCCACTTGTCTCTGAGAAAATGATACTACATCAGATATGTTTAGTTTTTGAATGAAGCACATGATTTTGATATACTTATAGCACTTGTATTATCACATTTGATTGAGATAGGTTCATCAATGCTTACCTTCATGTCTTTCTAGTTTGCTTCATCCATGACTTGTGTACAACATGCCGTCGTCAGCTATATATTCCCGCTTTCATAGATAGAGAGATAGATGTTTGTTTCAGTTTAACCATGTACTGTGACTTTCTCCTAGAGTAGAATGCACTCACTGTGTTTTCTCATCCACATACCGTCTAATCTGCATCTGTATATGTTGTCAAAGTAGTTTTGCCTTTAGATACCAGTTCGTACTATGCGCTTCCTTGTAGATATCTCAATATTCTTTGATCGCAAGAAGGTGATTTTGTTTGTGTGTCGCTTGATATCTAGCCACTAGTCTCATCAAGCAAGATGATGTCTGGGTCTTGATGTCATTGATGTTAGAATTTGTGACTTCTCCATCATGGATCCTAGAGTTTTTTGATCTAAAGGGTCACAGATTCATCATCGACATAGCTTGCATCCCGTGATCATGGAGTTGACACAGTTTGCATTCTCCATTTTGAAAATTTTCAACATTTCTTTAGTATTTTTTCCTGTGAGATGAATGTACTCCCTTGTTCTTTGTCAATTTGAAGTCCTAAGTGATAGAAACTGAGCTTCAATCATGGACATCTCAAACTTTGATTTCATCTCCTCAAGAAACCTTTGTTAGTCTATCCTGTTTCCAAACATAATGTCATCAACATATACTACAATAATCAAGAGTTCATTTTCATGGGCTTTTATGTATAGATTGCTTTCATTCTCCTCTTAAAGCCATATTGGTAAATATTTATCCAAATTTCTGAGTACTGTGTACCTATGGAGTTTCTGTTTAGTCCATATAGAGCCTTCTTTAGTCCGTATAGCAGGCCTTTCTGTTAATGAGAAGCCTTCAGTTTGTTCTTATGATTCTTCTTAGATCTCCATTTAGAAATGCATTTCACATCCATTTGATATACTCAGTCTTGGTAGCATGCAAAGGCAAGAAACATTCGATAGCTTCCATTCCAGTTTACAAATGTTTCATCGTAATCAAGTCCTTCAATTTGTGAATATCCTTTGTAGACAAGTCTCGCTATTCCTCGATTATCCGTCCTTTCCTATTCATTTTATTTTGAGTACCCATTTTGAGCCTATAACATTTTTCGGTCTAGGAACTAGTTCTGTGTGTTGTTCTTCTCACGAAGTCCAATTCTTCTGGTCAACATTCACGCAAGACTTGTCCTCGTCGGCTTCTTCTACCCCTTGCTCTATTTGTGATAACATGGCTATGTGTTCTTCGGTTCATTCAGCTTGTTCCGCCTTCTTGTCTGACCCCTTTTCTTTTGGTCTCCTATGATCTCTGATCTTCGTGGATGGTTCTTCGAGGTATCTGTAGTTAGCTTTAGGTCTCAGCTTCAACGTCTTCGTTGTCTTTCCGTTTATCATCATCTTGGTTTTCTTCTTCATACATTGGTTCATTGGATCACAGTAGCTCGTATTCTTTGTATTGTTTGGAAGTTCTTCAATAAATCACGTCAATGCTTTCTACTATTTTTCAAGAGTCTTGTTGTAGCACTTGTAAATTTCTTTACTTTTGGAAGCATATCCTAGAAATATCCCTTCATCTGCTCTTGCTTCAAATTTCCCAAGATTTTCATCATTATTCTTTATGTAACACTTGCTTCCAAAGATTCTAAAATGTTTGATTGAACCTTGTTTCCCATGCCATAGTTCATAGGGAGTCTTGTCACCGGCTGGGCCTTAAGTGAGATTTATTAAGGATATGCACCGCCGTGTACTGCCGCTCTAAGGTTTGAGGAATATTAATTTCCTTGCATCATGGCTTTGGCAATTTGTTGTACGTATCCGTTTTGTCTCTCTACTCCATTCTGTCGAGGTGTCCGTAATAGTAAATTGTTGCTTTATGCCATGTTCATTGCATAGGGTCTCGCAAAGTCATAATCATGAATTCACCTCCTCTGGCTCGATCTAATGCATTTTAGTTTGCATCTTGTCTCGATTTTCTTCAAAGCTTTGAATATTTTGAATTTTTCCAGAAGCCCATTTATTCTCGAGAAATGCAACTCATGTCATTTCGAGAACTACTCATTATCGCATGAAGTAGGATTCTTAATTTGGTGTTTTAGTTCTCAGCAGTCCACATAGGTCCATGTGCACAAGTTGGAGTGGTCTTCTGTTGATAACTCATCTTTTGAAATTTAAATGATGTGCGGGTCGTTTGCCCAGCTTGACAAGATTTGCATATGGTATTAGAAGGCTTTATTTCCGGCATGTTCTGATGTGCCTTTCTTCTCTGTTGTCCTGGATGATGTGATTGAAGTTGAGATGTCCCAAATCTCTTTTATGCCATAAATACACTCCTCGTTTGCTAAGATGACATGCTTCATCTTCCTCTTCACAATGTAAACATTACCGTTCAACTCTTGGAGCGGTGAGTCTTACCCGTGGTGCTTGATCCGACTTCACAATCTTGTGCTCTAAAAGAACTTCACAAAATTTCTATCACACATCTGATCGACAATTACAAATTTTGCTGTAAATCCATCTACAAATAGTACATCTTGGGCCTTTCCTCTCATTATCTAGGTCAATCGAGCCTTTCCTTTTATTTTTCCCCGATGACATTGCCAAAAGTAACATTTCCAGATTTCTTTCATCAAACGTTATAAACTTGCTTTTGTCTCCAATATGTGTTTTGGAGCAACATCATTCAAATACCACTCTGCTTTTCAGTCTTGAGCAAGAGAGCCAAGTCACATTTGTTCACCTTCTTGTCCACTGCATAACTTTGTTTGGTATCTTTTGTGAGATGATGAACTACATCTTCTAAGAGGACATTTGGAAGGCATCTGGCCCAACTTCATCGTATACACAACATTTTATCATAATTTTTGTAGAATTGTGAGTATGAACAAAATTTCTTTGATTCATAACCTCCTTTGAGGTGTTGAACATCAATCTTTGTCCATACTTTCTACACTCAATGATTTTATGGCCACCTACAATAAAAACAAGAACTATAGAAACTATTTGCATACTGTAAGGTTGTCTTCTCCATTTGTTTGCGTGAGACAAATTTCTTCACCGTTTGCATCTTTGGTCGTCTGAATTACTCCTCCTTGCATATTTGGGTGATGTTGTAAAGAATGTGTTCCAGTTTGTATGCATATAACAGTGGCATTCTTCATAGGAGGGAATAGTCTCCTTTGATGGCTTCCAAATTTACATACTAGTATATGATCTTTTTCTCGTTGTCTTTAGTATTGTGAGCTTCTTACTTTGTTATTAGAGGATCTTTCCTGGCTCCGTCTTCTTACATGTTTCTTCTTTTGTAGGAATTATTTGAACTGGCTTCATCATCCTTCTTTGCTTTTACAAAAAAATAATTGCTTTTTTTCTTGCTTTTATTTGATTCTCCCTTTCATAGCCTATTCTAGTTTTACTGTGTATGATATCTTTGAGCATCCCGAATTTTCAGCTCAACTTAATGTGAGCTTGTTTGAGAAGAATTTATAGCTATTTTGGTGAATTTGGACACCAGTCCAAACTCCACTTTATGTCAGATAGCATCTCCAATATTTGTATTGATTCCTCTTTTCTCGAGAGGTAAAATCGATATAAAATTGATTATCCATGAGCAGAATATTTATTTTGAATTTATTATTTATACAAATTTAAGTGCAAGTCTGGCCTTTAAGGTTTTACACTCTACCATGTCACACACCTCATCGATGGATATAAATACAACCAACGTTGGAGAGCATTTCACTCAACAACACACATCTTCTCCGATTATCTACAAGCATATGAGAAGCGCTTCCCACGTGAGAAGAAGGACGAAATCTATCAGTAGCTTAGTTGGATGAAATTTGCTGCAACAAATTTTCTCAAGTAAGTAGGTTTTCAAGGTTGACCAACATGACTTTAGTCAAGGCATGGTCCGAATTGGTTGAAATTTTGTGGAGAGTTCCGATTTTTTGAAGTCTTACTCATTGGCATGAAATGAGGTCAAAAGGTTGACTCAAAGTTGAGTTGCGTTGACTTTATTGTTGGAGCCAGCTCGCGTTGACTTTTTTTTCTCTCGACTGCGTTGACTTTTTTGGGGTTGATTTTGAGTTGACCGGATGATTGATTTGAGGACCGACAGACACATTTTGGATTGACGACCAAGAAGACTTTGCCGGGTTGAATCATCCTACCGACCGTCGTAACGCACCAACACATTCTCCCGTTTATAGTTTGTCTTCTATAGGATCCACTGGGTATGTTCTACGCATTTTACTTAACTCCGTTTGTGTGATTGTCATATAAAAGTAAAATTGCATCAAGTATAGAACATCTACATAAATTTACATGGTATCGTAGCGTAGGTGAAGACAAGCCCTAACTTATAGCAATCACCAAAAGAGAAAAATGAGTTCCACAAGTTATGGCTTCAAGGGGAGGATGACAAGCTAACTGAAGGGATAAATTCCATGCTTGGAAGATGATACAGATCTCAAATTAGAAGACCATGATCTCATGGACTATGCACGGTAAGATACAAGAACCTCCATCCAATCGCTAATGCCGCTAAACCAAGTATAAGAAGGGGAGATCAAAAAGCTAATGATTAGGAATCCACATAAAAGTCTCGGTTTCCTACATTCAGTTTAGCACATCCAAAGAGATGTATGATAAGCCGATACAAATGTTCAAAGTAAACAATGCAAACTGTGTGCTATTCTTCAAGAATCAATTGAAGAATCTAAAAGAAAGGCAGATGAATCTATCCAAACATACTCTTCTGAAACGACCGAGATCAAGAACAATGGTCAAAGGCTGGGGAGACAATAGCCGATCGTGAGATGGTACTCACCGCACTTGAGGGTTCTACAAGGAATGGCAAGTATTCAACACTACCATTCTCAATAATAATACAATTCCTAACTTTGACGAGCACGTCAAGATGCATGCAAGAAGAGACAAGAATGAAGGAATACGAAAATGACAAATGCCGCCTACGCTGCCATTCTAGAAAGAAGAACTCGTGGTCCAAAGAACAAAGGAAGAGCAAAGCCCAAGAAAGAAGGGCAAGGTTTCACTTGTCATAGGCCCGGTCACTATGCTAGAGAATGTCCTTTTTCAAGAAGGATTCTCCATAGTGATGACAACAACAACAACCGGAGTGAATCGAAATCAAAGAAACAACAGTCCAAAGGAAAGAGGAAGGCTCCCTTGATGGGAAACAATCAACCTTTCAAAGGTCTAGAAACCTGCATGAGGAGTCAAATGTTGTTGATAAAGAAATGAATTACCTTCGTATCCGCTCTCTCTCGTCGCATCCACGCTCGACACTATGGATGTCTCGGGTCGATAGATAGGTGCCTCAAGACACATCACCTGGTTCAAGGAAGCACTCTTGACATGGTTGAGAAGGATACTAATCTAGAAATTATCCTTGGAGATAATGCCACATATCTCGTGAAAGGGACAAGGATCTGCACCCTCCATCACTTGTCTCTGACAAGTTCTACATTTGCAGGATGTACTCTATGTACCAAAATTGAAGAAGAACCTTGTGTCTATATCGCCCATGGAAGACAAAGGTTTCAATGTGGCATTCATTGATGGAAAGGTGCGCATGAAAAATAATCTCAAGGAAGCTATTGTATCAAGGTTTCTGAGTTGGAAGACTTACTGTGTTGAAGGAAGTCCACCGGGAGCTAGACATTTGATACTATCCTAACAACCAAACTATGGTAATCGAGGTTTGGACACCTTCATTACAAGGCCTTCCTAAAGCAAGGAAGGTGGTGATTGTGGATGCCCAATTTTGGAAATAATCATGAAAGGTGTATGTAAGGGTTGTGCCGATGAGCATACAGGGACCTTTCCCCCTCAAGTGTCACAAGACATTTGATATTTTGCAACTAGGGTCCATCTCCCGATCTATCTGCATGCTACTCGTGACATCCTGTGGAGGATGTTCTTACTATATGACATTCACCGATGACTTCTCTCGCAAAACTGGATATACTTCTTGAAGAAGAATGATGAGGCTTTCATGTGGTTCCATACCTTCAAAGCCTTGTGGTGTTAAGGACAGGGAAGAAGATCAAGATTTTGAGGACCTAATAAATAATCAAGAGTCAAATGAGTTCAAGGAATTTTGCAGAGAAGCCGGCATTAAGAGGGAGACTACTACCTCTATACCTGGTGCTGCACGGCGCTACGAACGAAAGAACAGACCATTGTGAAGCCGCCCATGCTATGCTATGTGACCAGGGTCTACTAAGTTTCAGGAGATCGCCGGCTAATACCGTCGTATACATTCAAAACCGAGGCCTCATTCGCCCGGACTCCAAAACTCCCAAGAGGCTTTCACCGGTAAGAAACCCGACGTCTCACATTTTAGAATTTTTGGATGTCCCCGTTTATTTCATGTGCCAAAGGAAAAGAGAAGTAAGTCGGATGCTTTGGGAAGAAGTGAATAAGCAGGGACAAGGGCCGAAACCCTCTAAAGCCTAGAGTCTATACCGTAAAAGGGAAGGAGAGATATGCCATGATGTCACTTTTGACGAAGATGCTTCCCCGAAGAAAGTAGTAGATCTTCCGAGACTGAGAAAATCAGAAGGCATGAAATCAAGTAAAGAACTATAGGATAGGATAATGTTCGATGTTGAAGGACCAATGGACCTAATCGATCCATCTCCTTCAATCGAGAAAGAGACCATCATGGTCTGTGTGAGACTTCGAAGATGTCGAGGAGACAACCGCCCCGAGGGGGACATTCCGAGAAAGTAAGAGGCCGGCAGGCATACCAAGGGTATTCCGAAGGCTATGAGTACTATTGTACACCGAACTCCTGGATCTTTTGAGGAAGCCGTGAAGCATCAACTGGAAGGATGCTATGCAATCTAAGAATATGAGTCCATAATGAAGAATGATGTCCGGGATGTGGTTCCAAGACCGAAGGACAACCGCCTGTCACCACGAAATGGCTCTACAAGATCAAGCATGGATCCGATGGAAGTGCCGAAAAGTCTGGCAAGATTTGTTGCCCGTGGCTTCTCTCTGTAAGGAAGGAATAGATTATGATGACATATTTGCACCCGTGGCACGATATACCACCATTCCGATCAATCATAGCCCCGTTGGGCTGCGCGCAAGGATGGAGTCTTCTCATCGATGGATGCCGCACTACCTCTTCTCGCATGGTGCAATAAAGGAAGAGGTGTATGTCGAACAACCTCGGGGTTTGAAGTCCGGTGATCGGGACACTCATGTCTCGGCAGTTGAAAAAAGCCTCTATGGGTTGAAGCAAGAACCCGTAGAGTTTGGTATGAGAGGATAGATAGCTACGATGAAGCCGGGCTCCACTGGCAATGCCGATCCAAACCTTTACTTCAAGGTTGTCTGTGGGAAGCCGATTCCCTGGGTGTGGCCGTATGTGGATTCCACTTCTCGATTGGGGCGCCGACCCTCTCATTCATCAATGCAAGAGGGAGCTCGCCGAGTTCGGGAGATGAAGGACCTAGACCGATGCACTACTTCCTAGGCCTAGAGGTCTGAGATTCTGAGAGATTTTCCTTTCAAGGAAAATATATCAGAAACTTCTAGAAAGATTTAAAAGGGATTGCAAGTCCGTGTCAACAATGAAGGGAACTCAACCAAGAAGTTGGAGGAGGCTACGGGCTGGCTCGTATTGGCAAATCCTACCGAGTATCACACTCGTAGGGGCCCCGATGTTCTTAGTGAACACCCGTCTGCATATATTACTTTGCAAGTAGAACACTTGAGTCACCGTATGGCTGAACCTCATCACTTACTTAGGTTGTGCTGTGAATCTTATGAGATACCTTCTGGGCACGATAAACCATGGGCTGATACACCGCCGGGAGCGGACACTCCGTGGATATACCGATGCCATTTGGCCTGGCAAAGGTGGTGGATCGTACGAGTACACGGATGTTAGTTTCAATCTTGGTTCTCGCTTGATTTCATGGATGAGCAGAAGGTAAGGCCTGGGTGTTTTGAGCACCACAAGAGGCCGAATACATTTGCAAAGAAGGATGGCTTGTCAGAAGTAGTTTGGTTGCAAAGCTCTTTAGTGAGCTGTTTGGACATGTACTAGATACCACCGTGATACTTCTATGATAACTAGAGGGGATTCGCTTGACTGAGAATCCCGTGTTCTACAATCGACCAAGATGAAGATATCGTACCATTTCATCCGGATATGGTACACAGGCGCCTGCCAGCTCATCATATAGAACTATGAGCGTGTCGCGGGATATTCTCACTATTCCCGGGGAAGGTCAAAGTTCCTAACCTTCGTGAGACTTGGTATCGTGGAACGACCCTATGATGTGGGTCCTCGTTGGACGATGAGCTCGAGGAGCTTTGGGGGCTGGGGGACAACCTTCTCTGAGCTATGAGCAACCATAAGGCTAGGCTTGCCAAACCTGTTGGTGTGCTCGGGACTTTAATCGTTGTGATTATTGAGTTGGTTCACCTTTCATTATCTCAGGCTCCCGTATGCATCCTACCCATTGAGTCTGTGTGGCTCATGGGAAGTACCTCTCATTGGCCAATGAGATGGGAAGGAGACACCAGAAGAGCACTCCATGGACGCATCGGGGAGATTGGCTGCATTTCTATCTATAGATGGCACGGCCCAACCACTTGACTGGGATCAAGTCTAGTGAGGTCTCGTACTCCCCGCCCACTGGCCGATGAACCAACTTCGTGTCGGTTGGAGACTTCTGTATCTGGATTGAGGTTTCTACCCCGGGGCTGAATTGTCACTTGGACAGATGTCTTTAGACCACCCACTTTTGTTCAAATAAAGAGGCCACAAAGCAAGTTACGATCATGATGACGACGATGTTTGATTGCACGGTGGATGGGAGTTCTCCCTAGTTGAGAGGGAGGGCACTCTGGATAACTTGGTCCAAACTCCATCTTGTGATGCTTCGATGAAGATTCCAATATTTGTATCGATTCCTTTGAGAGGTAAATCATATAAAATTGATTTTAATCATGAGAAGAACATTTGTTTTGAATTTATTATTTATAATAAATTTAAGGCAAGTCGGCCTTAAGGTTTTACACTCTACTGTATGTGTCACACACTCAATGATGGATATAAATACAGCCAACGTTGGAGAGCATTTCACTCACCAACACATCTTCTCCTTCCCATTTATCATGTTAATTATAGCTGCTTTCACATGAGAAGTTGAAGGATTTAGCCCCATCATAGCTAAGAGAAATTCTACTGCAAATACAAATTTTCTGTAGCTAGGGTTTCTGGGCAAGTTTGACCAACATGTTGACTTTGGTCAACACATGGTCCGAATTGGCTGTACTTTAGGAGAGTTCATTTTTGAAGGTCGTACCTATCAAGTAATAAAAATCAGAGGTCAAAGGTTGACCGGTTGGAGCTTACATGGACTAGAGTTGAAGGCCGCCTTGCGTTGATTCTTTTTTCCTCGACTCCATGGATTCTTCGTGTTGGATTTTGAGTGGATCGGGATGATTGATTTGAGGACCGTACACATTTTGAAGCCACGACCAAGAAGACTTTGTCAAGTTGAAGCATCTTGCCGACTGCCGTAACGACCAACACATTCTCTTTGTTTCGGTTTGTTTCTGTATCCACTGGTATGTTTTATCAGCATTTTACTTAACTGTTTGTGTGATTGCTGTTATAAAAGTAAAATTGCATCAAGCATAGAACATCTACATAAATTTACACATTTTATTTTGAGCATTTTCTAATTTCTTCCTGAGACATACTACTTCTTCTTCCAACTTCTCTTGTTCCCGAGTTTTCTCCTTGATTTGCTTAAGTAACATGTCTTCTATCTTCTTGGCTTCTTCAAGCTCTACCTTTAGCTGCATGAGGACTTCTGAATTTTGCTCTTCTCGTACATACTTGAGAAGAATGTCCTTTTGTTTTCTGCATTTCAGTTTGAGTCTATCAATCTCCTCCAGAGCACTTCTTAGCTCCCCCTCAAGGTCGACTTCACCATCTTCTTCTTCATCTTCTAGCAGGAGTCCTTCAAGTTCTTCTATGGCCATCAATAAAAATTCACAGGTTCCTTCTTCACTTGAGGGTTCATCTGAGTCTTCAGATGCACTGCTGTCTTGTTGAGCATAGAAGGATTTTCTACTAAATTTCTTTCCTTTCTGCCAGTTTTTTGATGTATTTTTCCCTAATTCTTGAGCCTAATTCTTTACTTTCTTGTGAGGACACTTAGCAGCATAGTGCCCAACTCTTCCACAGTTAAAGCATTTGAAAGGAAGTTTACCTTTGTATTTACCTGAGCCTCTATCCAGTTTCTTGACAAATTTAGCCTCTTTTTCATTAGAGGAAGAACATGTATCTTCTTTTTCTTCTTTCTTCTTTTCTGTTTTAAAAGCTACCTCCCTCGTACTTGGTTTCTCCTGTGGGAGTCTCATCTCATAGGCTGTTAAATTCCCAAGTAACTGGTTCATAGTCAAGGTCTCCCAATCAGCTGTTTCTTCTATTGCAGACAACTTGGGATTAAACATGGATGGAAGAGATCTTAGAATCTTTTGCACAATTATACTTTATGATATGGTTTCTCCAAGAGCTTTCATATTGTTAACAATTTCTGCAACTCTTAAGAAGAAGTTGCCAACATCTTCATCATCATTCATTTTTAAATTTTCAAACTAGGCTCTATATACTTGAAGTTTGGCAGTCTTTACCTTTTTATTTCCCTCATGGATATTCTCTAGAGTGTCCCACATATCTTTGGTAGTCTTACTGTGCATTATTTTGATAAATTCAGCCTCACAAAGTCCACTTAAGATTGCATTCATGGCCTTTGCATTTGCTACAAATTCTTGTTTAGCTTCTCTTTCTGGGTCAGTTGTCTTTGGGGCATATCCAAATTCTACAGCAGCCCATACCTCTATTCCTAGAGACATTATGTATGCTCTCATTCTGATTTTCTAGAAGGCATAATTAGCACCAGTGAAGAAAGGGGCTTTATTGGTTGAGCTTCCTTCTTGACTAGCCATCCTGGGGGCCTAGGATCTCCTTTCAGTGGTTAAAATGGTACAAAAGGAACCGACTCTGATACCAATTGTTGAAATCTTAGTTAAACTGAAAGGGGGATGGTGAATCAGTTTAACACATACATGAGCTTTTTAAATTTTTCATCAACTTATTTACAGCTTACTTTTATAACCAACCTTAGTATATGAACAGTCTTAATATGTTATAGCAAGTATTAAATTAATGTGACATAAAACTTATTATGAGACCAAAAAACATTACTCAGATTTGGTAAATCATCTCAGCACACAGGCAACACAAATAGAGACAACAGATATAAGTGGAAACCCATAAAGGGAGAAAACCACATCTTATTATTGTTGTGATGAAAAGGCAAGCTCCTACTCCCTCTCACCACTGTTTTTCTGTAGGCACCAACCTACAAGAGGCTCCAACCTCAGTCAGCTACAACTGACAGCTATCAAGCTTCAACTTGATAGGGAAGCTCCAACTTCCTCAATTTATCAAAAGAAATGTTTGCTGATTTACCTCAGATATCAGCTCTGTTCTATAGCATCTCTTTCTGCTCCTCTCTTCCTTATCTTCTCTGCCTCAATCTTCTATACTTTGCATTCTCTATCCTTACTCTCTCTCACTTCTTTATGCATATCAAGTTGATATTATATATAGAGTTCATCACATGACTGTTTGTATTTCACAAGGAATTTGGAGTGAACAGCCATGACTTTTTGACTTCTGCCTTCTCATTTCTTTGTCCAACTCATTAAAACTATAACAATATGTACAAATTTCAATGTTACAGTGGGAGTTTTCCTACTGGAGAGTTGCCAATGCATCACAAACAATAAAAAATCAATTACAACATTTACATTCACATTTTCAGTTACATGAAGACAATCTTACTCAGCCCATTTTCTCGCTTTTGGCTTTGCTGGCTTTGTCTTTTCTGCTGTTGTCAGGTAACTGTTCTGCCTTCTTCTGCTCACTGTCTTCTGCATATTTTCCAGTTTTCCGTGCTTGTACACCTGTCAAATTCATTCCTGTGCATATTCCTGTTCACCGTGATTGTGTGTCTTCTGTATATATATAACTGCTAATCTTTAAATATGGGCAAATTCCAATGCTTTGGTTTCCTTCACTAGCAGTTTAAATAACTGGATGCGGAGGCTTTAATATCGCCATGGTCATAAATCTAATATATGCTCTCTCTGTTTTCCTCTCTCGTTCATCAACAACAACCACTTTCTTTTTCGTTTCACTTTTTCATTTTCCCTGTTCATTGCAGTTGTATAACTGCTGCCTGTACAACTATCTTTCAATCAAACACAAATAACTCTCGGCATATCATAATGTATTAACTTGCACCAACTATATAATCCACACATAAACCTTTATAATAAGCAAATTATCACCGCGCTCACCATTGAATATCAAAACCATATATTAGATTAAAAAGTCGGCAAATTATATTCATATCTAGCCCCACTGCACTTTTATCACCGCATTCACCTTTTAATGCTAAAATACATATATTAAGCTCTTGGGTTTTATATCAATACCGCAACTATTAACTTCGATGTTAGTTTAATGGTGGTCCTTCCCCACAACATATCCATACGCATGACCAATTCAATGTACCTTGGGCTATCAAACCAATGCCGATACATGACCGGTCCCACAACAACATAACTCGCGCTTCACATCTGACGGTGAAGGGCTTGTCGCGTTGGGTTGGATGATCCAACAGACATAAGCAAGTTTCGCGTTAATTTTGGCCCCGGACTTTAACATCCCAAAAGCATGCGAAATACGTGGTTTTCGAAAACCACTTCAAACCACGTGTCAAATGATCAACCGTATCGCGTTGTTTCCCTCAATACAGCTTACCACCCTTGATCACACGCGATACTGCCGGATTTAAGCTCTAAAACATGTTGACTGTTTATACCTCACGGTTCCGGTTGCTCTCCTTACTCCAGGTTCTGCCTAACTTCATAACATATTTGTATGACCTACACCCTTAATACTTAAATCATGTACGAGTAATCTTTGCAAAGGTTCATTTAACGATAATGCATTATAATGAGTCTTGAATTTGATTCTAGCGCTAATGACCTTCCGGGTCCCACAATTCACACGAACATACCTTGGGTTGTCTCGCCCTTCTTATCCGACAGCGGAGGTGTTGTCGTGCTC
The DNA here is from genome assembly GCA_034641835.2 of Pinus albicaulis. Classification (NCBI taxonomy): domain Eukaryota; kingdom Viridiplantae; phylum Streptophyta; class Pinopsida; order Pinales; family Pinaceae; genus Pinus; species Pinus albicaulis. The sequence goes on from CM076576.1 coordinate 162,862,869, forward strand.
ACTTCGGTGATCCGACGTCCCTAATCAGATTTCGCGCGAACTATTACGCGTGAACTTTAACTCGCGATGAGAGTGGTTTTACAAACTTGCTCAGGGACACGCGGCAGCCGATGGCATTGATCGCATTCAACTTGGGAATAAAGCTTTTCGTACAAAAGCGGTGCGATATGGTGGGGTTGGTTTCGCAAACCCGCTATCACTGTTCACAGTACTCATGGTTTCGGTTTGCACATGGTTCCGTCCCGCGTACTATCAAAAATTCATTTATTTGATTTATAACTTCTCGTTTCGGTTCTTCTCCCTTTGATACATAGCTCCACCTTCTATTCTGTTTCCTTCATTGCTCTGCCACTGAATCGTCATTCCGCGTAGGCTTCATTCAACTCTGCGTTTTTAATCTCATGTCAAGGCTCGATCTCACCGTAAAGCCGAACATGCCTTCGTTATATACAAAGATATATATTCTCCATTCAAAGATTTTCCTTCTTATTTCGGCCTTAACATAAAAAACGTGTTTCATTCTTACTTTAATATGACGCTACCATAAGATTTAACCCCAAATTCCATTAGGTTTTCACTGCTCGAAGCTCGGTTCCACCTCTTATCCTGAGGGTTCCGTCTTGACCTTTCAATGGTTTAGTATACACATTCTGTTGCACTCTTGGTGCCTTCGCATGCTAAACCAACAGTTCTATCAGAAACTCAATGCACATTCCAGGTTTGTATTTCGAATTCTTCGAAGCCCTTACTGTATTTCCTGTATGTGCAGTCTGCTGCTCTGCCAAATGTAAACATCTGTCCTTTCATGCTCTATATGAATAGTCTTCTGCAGTAGTGTAAATCTGCTCCTCATGCTTCCTTTCTACACATCCTGTCATTGTATTCTGCTTTGCCTCTTTCTCACTTTGTTCTCCTCATGCTCCTGCAAATACTGTCACTATATCCTGCTTTGCCTCTACCGTTGTCCTTTGCCACTGTTGCTGTCCTGCTGCTGTCCTTTGCCATCAATGACAACATTTCCAACAAGATCCTGAAGCGATAGCTTCCATAAGGCTGCTCTCTCTAAAGCTAGACTCCTTTTGAGCCTCGATCTCCCTATGGGAAATCTCTCTGCTCCCTCCTGGCAACTCGTACTGTCCTCCTGCACTGGAAACTGGATTACGTAGCTCTGCGCTGGGAATCTTCTGGCTAGAATTGCACCTGCATGTTGCAACTGGGAAATTCACACTGCCTGTGTCACTGCAACTAGCTCTGCAACTATCTCACATGTACTGACTGCAACTAGCTCTGCAATTGCCTCACGTGTACTGACCGCAACATGATGGTCCCACTGCAACAATCTGAAGCTGATCTGATTGATCTCGTTGTTGCAACTATGCTGGACCCTGCCCATCTAACACACTGGAGTCTCACACTCCTCTTTGATCTGGTGCCCCACTATCTCCTTTTGAGCCTAGTCCATGGCCGGGACCCTTTTTCGCTTTGCAACTCGCACTGGATATCATACTTCCTCCGACACTTGTCTCAGGCAAGTGGAAGTCGATCTGTTTCCCAAATCTCCATTATGGCTAACTCGCATAGACTGCTCTGGAAATCTCATACGACCATCTGTAGAAAGGTGCAAAATGTGTGAAATCTTATACGACCATTTGTAGAAAGCTGCAAAATCTGTGAAACTAAAAAACTAGGAAATAAATAGGAATCTCCTCCTTTTCCTGCCCGACTTCTTGTCATGAAATTCACACTCCTTTCTGGAAAGCACAGTCCTGCCTGCTGGTCTTGCCTCTGCAACTTGAAATCAAAGATTTCCTCTTGTAAATTGGATCTGGAAACCCTTTGAGAAAAAATCCCTCAATGTGTGCAATTTCTCTTCCACTCGACACTAATTCTGCCACTGGAAAACTATTGCAACAAACACTGTGCCCAGATCAAGAATCCACTCAATGAATTATCTTTTCTGCTTCACCGAAACTGCTTTCCAGCTTCACCATTGCTTGTTGGGACTACCACTGAACAAATCGATCTCTTCTTACAACCTGCAACTGGAAAGTAGAGCCTTTGTTCAACAATTCCATTTGCTTGGCTAGCTTCTGCGCAAACCCTGAAGAAATTGTGCTGTTGCTCCCTCTGAGCTGCGATTTTCTCCCTCTTCGTATTTGAGCCTCTTATCTTGTCAAACTTGCTCCGATACCATGTGAAAATTCGCTTGAAATGCAACGATTGAAATTAATTCTTCTAACTGATAAAATTATGCAGTTTATGGTCTTACGACAAAATAACGAATTAATCACACTGCAATTTCCTCATAATAAAAACGTGGAAACAAACTAGAAATTGTGAAAATGCTAGCACACACAATCAAATTTGACACAGTTATTTTTGGACAAATGTCCCTGGAAAAATCCATTATGGGAAAACCGATGCAACAAATGAGAGTTTTATTATTATGCAGCAAAATTATCTGAGTACAAATTTGGATGTCCAACTGGCAATCCTCCAGCAAAATACGTTGCCAAAATATTTGGAGGAATTTCCTCCCTTTGCCAAAATAATTCGACCTCCTTCCGGCCTGCTCGCATTGCCTCACTGCTGCTTGCACTGTTGGCCTGAGCAAGTTGTACAACCTCTGGAACTCCTCCAACTGAGTCGTCTAGCCTCCCTCTGTCATTAAAAATAAGTCGCTCTGCCTTTTGGGTGATCTCCCGACCTCTGACAACTGAAACAACCCTCTTCTAACACTTTCGATGGGGTTTCTGGCTTACTCATTCTTCGTGGACGACTTTCCTGTAGAATAATTCGGCCTCCTAGCTACAACTGCTCTTTTGTTGAGAATCTCTATTGGAAATGTCTCTGCTGCTCCCTCCATCACTGCGTTGCTCCCTCAGTCATTGCCACTCGATCACTGGCTCAAATTCTTCTCTAGCTGAACTCCGCTCTATAAGAAATTTGATTTTCCTTGATCATTGGTGTGTCTTCCTCCAACCCCATTGACCTCTTCTTATAATCTCTCTTTGGTGAACCAACGACCATGATTAAATCCTTATCAATCGCTAGATAATTTCTGAGTTGATCCATGTGAGTTTCTAGAAAAATATCACCTTTCTCAACTAATTGCTGTTAATTAATCCTTTCCCCTAAGTTAGACTTAGGAAAAATTTAATTACTAATTAATTAACTTAATTGAGCTGCTTCTAGGTGGATTTTCTAGAAACAATTTATGGGTTCTGGAGTTCTAGTGTTTCTTAGCCTCTCTGACCAAAGTCGAGGCTAAAACACCATCCAATGCTACAAAAACTAACATTACAAGGGTTGGATGGCGGGAAAGATAGATATATCTTCCTCCCAAGGGGCCACAACAAATGTACAAAAGTCGAACTCTTTGCTGTTTAATTCCAAGTGCATAAGTGCTTCAACGAATTTGTGGTTTCCATCGAATTTGAGATAATCTTGAAGCTGATCCTTTAAAACTATGTTACCAGATTTGTGGGGTTGGATCTGCAGATACCTGGATTCTGTATGGGTTCAAATCCTCTTATGATCCTCTCCATGGCACTGTTACTCTAGTATATGTGAATTTTGGCATGGTTACTGTATGCTTCGAAATGCATAAGTGCTTCAGTGAACATGTGGTTTCCATTCAATCTGAGATAATCTTGAAGTTATGTCACCATATTTGTGGGGGTGGATATGCAAATCCTTGGATTGTATATGGATTAAGATTTGCCTATGGCATGGTTATTCTAGTGCGTGTGAATTTTGAAACACCAGTGCCCATTGAGATTGTAGCTTGGAAGGTGATTATGCATGGATTCCGTGCCATGACATGCAGTGAGTCACCTTAATTATCTCCTACGACAATTAATTTATGAATTTCTCAAGTCAAGACTTTAGACGACAATTTGATTTAATTGTTGGTTACCGTTTTACTAAAAATGCAAAGTCAATGAAAGATTAAGTTGTAGCCATTGATCTTAGTGAGTTGAGATCTAATCTCAATCATTGAGATTCAGGAATCCACTTGAGATTAGGGTTTAATCTTTTTAATAGGAGGTTCGAGGCACATGAGAGACACAATTGATTGGCATGAGTTGGGATTCAATGGAGTGCAATATTTTGAAGCGAGAGCAAGAAAACGCTAGTTTGAGATTAGCTAGAGTGAGACTAGTAGAGAGGCTGAGTTATCTTTGTTGAAAATTGTAACTAGGTTCGATCTTCATTATGATATAATTGTAATCATGACATTGTATATTCTTTATAAAGAAAGAAAAATGAAAGAAAGAGAAATTTTATTTTATTTTGGAGTATGGATTTCATACACAAGTTTGAGTCAAAAGCATGTTCTTCATGCTTTTAGGTCTTCTAGGTCATTCTATGTCTTTCTAGGATAAAGAATAATATTGGTCATGTGTCATAGTCTCATTTGGACTTGAAGAAAAATATTTATTTTATCAAGAAAAACCCATGGATAAGCCCAAGACCAAGTTGGCCCAAGAGCAAGATCAAGTCGGCCTAAAGGAGGGCTATTCGACCCTCAAGAAAGGCTATAAATATAAGGGAGCTCGACCTCATTTGGACACAACTCAGGCAAGTTCGATCTGCAATAGCGAGGGTAAAGAAGAGTAGCTAAAGGACGAAGAAGAGGAGCAAAAGTCGAAATTGGTTAAGGGTTATATTTCTCTTTGTCTCACTAGGTTTGTGAAGTTGCCAGTTGCAGTAGGCTGAAATTCTAAAGTTGTTGCAGGGGACCAAAGTTGCAGGGCCGAAATTCTGTTGCAGGGGCCGAAGTTGTAGTATCGAAATTTTGGAAGTTGTTATGAAGCAGATCTTGTTGGAGGCTAGCTTGGGGCTTGGAGGGCTCCTTGGCTTTGGTCTCTGGGTCTTGGAAGTCTCTTTGTAAAGCGGATTATAAAGAAGAAAAGAAGCATTTCCTTGGTTTTCCCCTTGGAGGGGTTTTTCCCTGGCTTGGAGCTTATATCTTGTGTACTCTGCCTCTTTGTGATCTTCTTGTTTTTTTGATAATTGCTGTTAGTTTTTGTAGCATTGGATGTGTTCTAGCCACAAAATTTGGTGAAGAGGCTATAATACATGAGATCTCCAAAACCCAGAAATATTTTCTGAAAATTCCACCTAGAGATGAATTAATTAGATTATTTGTAGATTTTAAAATATTTTCTAGGTCTAGACTTAAGAAATATAGCTAATTAATCAAAATTAATTAAGTCAAGGTGCGAATCATCTAGAAACTCACACAGATCGACTCCAAAATGATCCTAGGCATTGTTTAAGTTTTAATCTTGTCCGTTGGTGCTCCAACAGTGGATTATAAGAGGAAGTCGATGGGCACTTGGAGAAGATACACTAGTGCAAATACTCAGTGATCTAGACAGTTTGATTTTCTAGTGCAAGTGATTCAACAGGAGAAATAGAGTCAGAGGTCAAGTTGTAGGTGGCAGAGTTGTAGAGAAGCAAATTTTCTAGAGGAATTTACAGTTCCGAACAAGGTTACTTGGGAGCGGGAGCAGGAGCGACATTTTCAGAAGCTCCTGGTCTGGGAGCGAATTTTTATATAATATATATATTTTTATATTTTGATGCATATATGTCAACAAAAGCATGTAGAATGATGAATTAGATATAAAAACATAAAATCATAGATTGAACCATATAACATCAATCATCTAGAAGTTATAATCTTCATCAACCACGTCCACAAGTTAGAAACATACAACATATTGACTCTTGGGTCTCATGATTCATCAATCTTAATGTTTTAAGCTTTCAAAATTCAATATATAACATTTATCGTCATTGATCACCAAAGTTGTACTTGCAAGCTAAGTGTAACCACTACAACAAAGAATATCTAACATGAAATGAAATGTTATAAAATGAAGCGAAATGAAACGACTTTCAACTTTCATGAAGCATCATATTCATAATTCAAAATGAGTTATAAACATATAACTGCCAACTCCAAAGTTTCAAACTTCAAACTTAAATTGTCATATATTGTTTACAAAAAATATCATAATAAATATGAAAGCGTCAAGTTTCAACAGTTATAAAAAGTTAAAAACTACTAGAAACTAGAAAAGACTAGTAAATCTATTTTATCTATTGCTTGGCTCGTTGTCATGAGAAATGTCTAATTTTTGAGTAGATCGTGGTAATGGTGGTCTTCTAGCTATCTCCTCCCGCATAGTAGCATGACCAGAACTAGAAGGCACATGCCCTCCACGTGAGGATGTAGGTGGAGGTTGCGTTAGCAAAGGAACAATAGTTGGAACTCGAACACTGTTATTGCTATTGGATGGTGGGTGTGGTGGTGGCATGGTCACTGTTGCTTCATCCTCATCTCTCAAAAGTTTTGTTTCCAATTCTTCTAGATGTATAGTGTCATCATCCAAATTATAATCCTCTGGGTTGTTCTTCCAAATTTTATATGATAGATCCTCATAAGCCTGATCACACTAACGACTCAAAAACCTCAAGTTGTAGTGCACATAAACCAAGTTTTCTGCTCAGTTTTCATTGACTCTGTTTCTTCTCACATAATGGATGAAGCTGTAGGGGCTCCAACACCTCTGCAAAAGAAGTATTTACAATTTGTGAGAGAACTTTTTTTGCCAATTTTGGCTAAAGTCCCATGCCGCCATATGCTTCCCAACATGTGAGAGCATCAAATCTGTCTCTAGCTTCCATTGAATGCAAAGAACCAAACAAACCAGTGCAACTGAAGTATTTGCCTAATTCAAGACACATATTAACACACTCGTCCCTGTTAGGCACCAACTTGTCTAATGCTTTCATATATCCCTCTTGTACCTCTAGATTTGTATGGGGTTTGATCCTAACCTCAGCCCCAGGTGCAAGTTGGCCCAACCAAGATGGAGAGTAGTATTTTGGCACAATGATATACGCTAAGGCATGTAGTGGAACATTAAGTTTATTCCACCGTGCACACACACAATTATGAATCATTGAATACAAGTTGGGATCATTTTCCTTAACAACATCTTTTATTTGCCCCAACATGCTATCCATCTGCTCATACACCTCCCCAATCACTGGTTTATATGTATCTGCAAAGTGAATCATGCTATAAATGGGCTTGGTGAAATTCAAAATTTCCCTCACACGTGCCCAAAACAGACCATCAAGAGCGGTTTCCTCCACCTGTTCAAAACCTTGCCTGTCACCTATTGTTGCTGCACTGTCCTCTAATACTTGTCAGTGTGGGCTTGATACCATGCTAGCCAATGACTCTCTTACCTTCAAAAGGCGCTTGAAGGTGCGGTAATAGCTAGCAAATCTAGTCTTTGCAATCTTCAACAACTCCAATCTTGAGTGAGTGCGGAAAAGCCCATGAGTATTGCTATGATTTGTAATAAATCTTATCCTTTTTTTGCCTCTCTTGTACAAATCACCAATCCATTTGTATTGAGGTTGTTTGTTTTTAATTATATCATGCATCAAAAGGTTCATTGTGTGAACCAAACACCCAAAACAAAATATGTTGGGGTATTTATCCTCAATAATTGCTCCCACTGCCTTACAATTAGCAACATTATCAGTGATGACTTGGACGACATTATATGGCCCAATTATGTTCAATCGTTTCAACTAATGGTTCTGGAATGTTGATGCCCGTATTCTGAGTAATCATATGATGAAAGGAAGATTGCACCACTGACAGACACTACAAGAACACTTATCAATGGCTTGCCTTTTACATTTGTCCATCCATCAGATACAATGGACACCCCATGCTCATTCCAAGAATTTGTAAGTCTACTCAAAAGAATGAGCTATTTTTTGCATTTTTTATGATCAAGTCCTACAGTTCTAGCCTTGTCATACCTAGGGCTCTTGTATCCTTTGGGGCCATCATTAATGGCAGAAACCATTTCATGCCAATAAGGTGAGTGAAGAACATTGAATGGTACCCCACGCATAGAGAAACTGGAAATTTTTTGAATCCACATCATTCCTACACCCTTCGTTAAGGAAATATGGTTCTACGTCTTGCGAGATGTTTGTTCTTGTGCCAGGTGTGGCTCCATATCCACTGCCATGGGTGGAAGTTGATGGACTTCTTTGTGCATGATCTGATGGTGGAATAGGTTCTAAGAAACCCTTTGATCTTTTAGATTTGTATTGGGCTTCCTCGTCTTCCCTTATGTATTGGCTCTATATGTTGCTGACACACTTACACAAGTTTTGATTCCTATTTCATTATCTCCATCCCATGGCCTTTTCCCACAAAGGTGCCTTCTGGCACGGGTGTATGAACCCGTGTATTGTTTATTGCAATGGTGATAAAAAAATTTAGTGGTTCCACCCCCTTTCCCTGCTTTAGGCCTAGTAACATATATCCACAATGGTGTTTGGTCAATTTTAGTTGGTGTGGCCTCATCATCTCCACTCTTCCCTTCCTCCTCACCAAGGTACTCCTCTCCAAGATTTTCATCAAATCCACTATAACCCACTTCTTCATCCTCTTCTTCTTGAACAACCCTCTTTATTCTACTCTCCAACACCATAATAAGTTATAACAAAAAAAGGAACCAACAAAAAGAAAATGCGAAGCCATATAGTGGCTAGCCATGATGTTTCAAGGTTTTAGCCTCCAAAAATATGGAGGAATGCCAAATGGGAATGAGAAAGAGAGAAGAATTTTTTTTCATTTTGCAAAGATTCAACATATAAAAAAAATAAAAAATTCTAGATTAGAGTGTAGATCCTACCTCTTTGGCCTTCAATCTCAAGCTCCAATATCCCTTGCAAGGTCTCAATCTCCTTCCTCAACTCAATCTCCAAGCTCTCCTCTCCCTTGATCTCTCTTGCTCAAAATGCTCAATTCATGAATAATGAGGGGGAGGAGGGCCTTTTATGTTCCCTACCTGCTCTTTCCCTCCCTTTTTCCTGCTTGTTGGACGCCTTCCTCCGTCTGCCGGCCACGCTGCCATAACCAGTCGGGAGCGAAAATTGTAAGGGAGGAGCTATTGGGAGCGATTGCTCCCTCCTTAAAAAATTCGCTCCAGGAGTATATTATTTAAGGAGGGAGCGATTGGGGAGAGATTGCTCCCGATTGCTCCCTAAAACGGTCCCTGAAAACCATGGAGCGTTTTTTCCCCACGGGAGTGCGCTCCTGAGGTTGCTCCCTATGCGCTCCCAAGGTCGCTCCCTATGCGCTTCCGAGGGGAGCACGAATCAGGAGCGAGTTCGAGGGGGGGGGGGGTGCTCCCTCGCAACCCTGGTTCCAAAAGAGTCAAAAGAGAAGGCCAAAAATATTCTTCAGGAGGCAGCACATGGACTGTGCAGTGCCTCAAGATTGGCAGTTCGATTCAGCCAGAAGGAGGGTTGATTCAACTTCCAGAGGTCGGGGAATTTTCCAGAAGGTCGGAAGAATCATTTCCAGTTGCAGCAACAAGCTAGACGTCACATCAGAGGCATTTTCTTGGCCATACGAGTGAGGCCCGTACAGAAGTAGCGCAGAAGGCCGACACAAAGAGTTCCAGAGCCAGTTTTGAGGCTTAGTTTGTTGTGGGTTTGCTTGAGGAGAAGGGTATAATTCCTCAATTTTTTTTGCTAGTTTTTCTCTGTGATAGACATGCTAGTTTGGCATCATTTTATTGTACTGAGAATTTTTGCAGCTACATAAATAATAAAACCCTCAACTGCTACACCGATTTTCCCAAGTTGGGTTTTTCTTGGACAATTGTCCAAAAATAACGGTGTCAAAATTCTTGTGTGTGTGCTAGAATTTCTCAATTTCTAGTATATGATTTTCCGCAGTATTTTATGGTGAAAAGTGCAGCCATGATTTTATTCATTGTTTGCCATAGCAAATAAACTGCATAATCAAATTTATAGTTAGGAGAGTAATTTCTAGTTGCTGTAGTTGATGAAATTTTCACATGGTATCAGAGCATAAGTGATGATTCGAGAAGATCAAAAGCGAAGGAAGAATTTTGCTGCTCAGAGGGAGAAACAAGACGAAATTCTTGAGGCAACACAGATCCATGATAGGCAGGCCAAATCGCTGGGCAATAGTTTGATTTTCAGTTGGAGGTTGGCAGAAAATTCGAGTTGCCCAGGATAGTGATTCCAACAGTCAGAGGGAGCAACTGTAGCTTAGATTCTCGTTGAGCAGATTCTTTGGTGGGACGCAGAAGGTTTTGCAGCAGTTTTTAGTTGCAGAACCAATGTAGGAGGAAGAGGAATAACACATAGAATTGACCATGGATAGATTTGACATTTAGGGGGCCTTAGAGTTGTCTTCCAGATTGGAGGACAAATTTGCTTGCTAATTACGATCAACTTCATATGGTGTCTGGTATATAGACAGTGGGACGTCAGGTTACATTACAGGGGTTAGAGAATATATCTCTAGCTACAAGGAGCAGATGAATTTCCAGATCACAATGGTGAATAGAATGAAATGTACTCCAATAGGGAGAGGTACCATCGAATTTCAAAGCGAGTCAGTGTGAAAATTCCTACACTGGAATCCTATTGCAACAACTGATGATAATTCTTCTATTTGTTAATTCCTTGAACAAATTATTTACTGTGTTCTACGGTAAATATTGAAACTCATACACTACAACCTTCACAAATTAAACTGCAGATAAATAAATAAGTGTGGAAACAAGATTTGAGCAAGAATAAGCAATAGACGCACGACATTGTTATTTTTGGACTAATGTCCCCGGATAAACCCAATGCGGGAAAACTGGTGCAACAACTGAGGGTTTGTATTATTATGCAGAAGTTTTGAATACAATCTAGGATGCCTTACTAGCCATCGACACAAAGAATCTGACTGACAAAGAGCTAGTCAGGATTACCTCACGCTGACACTAGAAATCTGAACTGACCAAACACTGAGTTGATGAGCTCTACGTTGCCTCTGCGCAAATCTGTGTTACTCAACATGGGGACTGCGTCACCTCTGCTTGCTGGCTCTTCTGTTGGCTAGACACTGATCTCTGTCCCCTCCGATCTCACACCTCGACACTTCGACATTAGATTTGATTGATCCTCAGCTGAATCTCGGATCTCCTCAAGGCTGCCTCTGCGTGGCACTATGCTGCCTCTTCATAGATGTTACGTCGCCTCTTCTGTGTACTGCCCTCTTCCTTCTCTGCTGTGTATTCTCGGCTCAAGAAAAGGCCTTCCAAGTGGAACTATCACCGCCCCTCTCTGCAAGAATCAACTTGATCGATCTTCTCCCTGAGCAGTGCTCACTAAATAATTTCGATCTCTAGACTCTGTCAGTGTTTCAGTGTATCTTCCAAATGCCCCATCAAGTCCTTCTTATAATCTTCTCGTTGAGACTTCAATGGCCGAGATTAAATTGCTAATCAACGGCTAAGATTAACGTGACTTGATCTCCCTCTTTTCTAGAAGATTCACACCCTGTTTTAATTAAAATATCATTTAATTATTTTAATTTCCTAAGTTTAGACTTCGGGTCCAATTAAAAATAATTAATTATTTCCATAAAACACAATATGTGTGGAATTTCCCAAAACACTTCTTGGGTTCTTTCGAATACTTGTGCCTAAGCCTCCCTGCAAAATTTGAGACTTAGAGCACATTCGATGCTACCAGAAATCAACTCTCCCTCTTAGCGAGGAATGTGCTCTAGCAATACATCCAGCTGAAGTACTGCTCTGATTCTGCAACATCTCCCTCTGCGCTGCTGATGTCTGACACTGCTGCCCACAAACACTGCGCTGCTGCTGCCAACTTCTATTGCACTTCAACTCTGTTTCTCATTGCAATAGAAAAGCATCCAAAATCTTAAGTAAGTGTTCAGTAGGATGCATCTTGTACTGAAGATCTGACTGCTGCTAGTCTTTGCGCTGTCCCTCTGAAGCTGCTGCGCTGTTGTTGACTCTGCATTGTGCCTCCTTGCACTGCTTCTAACTCTGCTTTGCGCTGCTCAGACTCTGGCGCTCTCTACCTACTGCGCTGTCACTTCTGCACTCCTCTGCACCAACTGGTACTTGTCCATCCTGGTACTTTTGATTTGGGCTCCCGTAGCAAGGTGATGGTCCATGAGGTGGACACCTCAAGGATCCTGCCCAACTGTAGTTCTTTCGAACTACAGTTCTAGATAACCCCAATTCTCCCCTGGAGATATGTGGGTAATCATCGCGATGTCCTCCTTGATCTTCGCAGCTGTAGCCTGCGGATCATGCTTCTCATCTTTGTCCTTCTACTTGAGAGGACACTATTGTTATGAACCTAATTCATAACTTAAGTAATAAATATAGTCATTAATAGAATAAATAGAATAAATATAATTACTAATTAATCAAATAGTAATTATGTAATTAGTGACTAAGTTAGCTGAAAAGGCATGTCTAAAAGACATGCCCATTCGTGAAAAGGTACCTGCATAGGTATAAAAGCAGGACCTCATTGTAATCATTCAATCATCTTATATCATATCAATAAATATTTATTATTATAAATACCTCTTGTGTATTTTTATAATTAAAGCCATTTTTGCTATTAAGCCAACAAATCTACAAGTCGTGCTGCTACAGAAACCAAATCTACAAGTTCCGCTGCTATAGTGGTATCAGAGCCATATCAGAGCCATATCAGAGCCTATCGAAGCCATCAGAGCCATGGCACATAATATCGTCTTACAAGCCTATGAGCGTAGTGTACGAGTCCGGGAACATTGTTTACCGTATAATGTGCCATTACGTGAAGATCCCAAAAAAATTGAGCAGATTAATAAAATTCTAGAAAAACTTCAGCAATTAGAGAATTCATGTGCAGAAGTCACAAACGGTTATAAAAAAATTTCTGCATGTTGTAAAAAAATTTCTGCAGTAATCTATAATAGAGAAGATGAACAATTTCATAAAAATGTAAAAAAAGAAAAAGATGAAAAATGCTGTAATAATGAGAAGGCAGTTAGTTATGCCAAGGGAAATTCAAGTAGAACATCTATGGACAATTCAAGCAAATATATTCCCCCACCAATGCGTAATAAAGGAAAAAAGGAAGAGAAATGTTGAAATGTGGAGACAAATATTTCACAGGACATAAATGTGCCTTTTATACAAGAGATGAAATTGCCACGGTTCAAATAAAAAATGAGAAGTTAGTTTCCAACCAAGCTCTTGAAGTTGGGAATGAAGACATACATGTAATGCATGTAAATGAATCAACGTGTCATTTTAATAAAAGCATGCCTTTCATTATATCCAATAATTCTCACGGACAGACTTGTAGTTTTGGCTGCTCTTCTCTGGACAAGGAAGAGTCTATAGAAGTGGAGAAATTCCCAGTTAAGAGTGACAGTCGTCTGCAGGATATTCAGGCGATGCAAGAGGCTGTAAAACCACAGAAACAAACTGTGCTTGTCCAAGATGAAAATCAATTGTTAGAAAATGGTTTGTGTACTTTGCTTCAGAAGCTGGTGGAAGCCGCAGTTGAGGCTGGAGATCCTGCAATGCAACATGGAGAATCCATTGCGGATGGAGAAAATAATTGTGGACTTATCCCCAAGCTTCTTGATATTGTCCTTTATCTTTGTGAACAAGATTTACCAGGGTCTCTTGGTGGTTTTGAATGCTCAGTTGTAATAGATGGAAAGCTCAAGAGTACTTCTCTTGGTGGGCAGTCAGGTGGGCATGAAAACCCTGGTGAAATAGGGGAAAACAGCCAGAGGGAAACCAAAAGTGATGATTCTTCTGGGAAAGACGACGATCTTATAAGTCATCGAATTATTCCCACTTTTGACAGCCATCTAGGAACCCTCATTCCCAACACCAGGATTGGACCTATAGCTAATAGACTTCGACATTTGGTGGACGCAGCGCCGCCCTCACCACCACAATGCAATCTTTTGTTTCGCGTGATCCCACATGTGCGGTTGGAAGACACCCTCATGATTGCAATGAATTTTATGGAGTGTGCCATCCGAGACAAGAGGTTGCCATGCTTCCCTCAACATAAGTGCACGACTTTGACTATTACACGTTAGTGGCGACCAGAAGAATTCCGTGATGGACGCCCCTGTGGTGAATCTTTTGTGGAAGCGATAGGAAATAAAATTATTTTCGGGAATAGCATTCATTGGGATAGTAACTTCTATTACATACTAAATTTAGGGCAGAACTCCCGTAGGTTTTTCCGGGTTTGGGATACTTCCACAATAGCTGGACAACTCCATGAGTTTTCTAATCGGATTAGGAAAGTAACAGTCGGAGATTTGTTGATAGTTTTGTTGGGTACCTGTAGAGGTGGTGCAACAATGTTGTCGTTAGACGTAAACTCTAAAAAGTGGTCACTTCTTCCAGAGTGTCCACGGATGTTCAACATATATCTTACACCCATTCCGTGGAAAGGGAAACTGTATTTAGTAGATATTGATAGCTGGGTACATACAGGCGCCAATGAGACTACCACACTCGTTCCACTGCACTTCGACTTTCAAAGAAATGCGTGGGTAGTGGGAAGGGAAGAGAATACAATGTTTGCTCGGATTTTAACGAAATTTCCTAGATATGCTCTACGTTCCTCCCCTAAATTCCGTAATTCTTGGTTACGGTGCTCTATATCTTGCAGACCAATATTTGGCCAAATGGTATCATATAACTTAGAGATATTTCATTCTTTATGTTTCCCGATCTATTTTGCTGTGGTGAAGTGGCATGGTATTAACAACGGTATAAGAAGCATCGTATCAAAGGTTATATCGTATCGAAGGGTTATATCGTATCGAAGGGTTATATCGTATCGACAGTCTAAAATAGTCGTAATATTTAAACATGGGATGTTTATTAATTTAATTAATTAATTTAATATTAATTAATTAAAATAATAATAATAATAATAATAATATATGTATATATATTATTTAGTTTAAAAATTATATATATATATATATGTGTGTGTGTGTGTGTGGAAAAGTAAAAGGGGCAATAGAGAACCCAGTTCAAGATAGCATTACTGGAGAATTATACATGTCAAGGTATTTGTGATGAATTCATAAACCCAAGATGACAAAATTCCAGATGAAGGAAATTGTCGAAAAGTTAAGCTTTGAGGACAAAGCTTTTCAAGAAGGAGGCAATGCTATGAACCTAATACATAACTTAAGTAATAAATATATTCATTAATAGAATAAATAGAATAAATATAATTACTAATTAATCAAATAGTAATTATGTAATTACTAAATTAGTGATTAAGTTAGCTGAAAAGGCATGTCTAAAAGACATGCCCATTCGTGAAAAGGTACCTGCATAGGTATACAAGCAGGACTTTTCGAGAAGGAGGCAATGTTATGAACCTAATTCATAACTTAAGTAATAAATATATTCATTAATAGAATAAATAGAATAAATATAATTACTAATTAATCAAATAGTAATTATGTAATTAGTGATTAAGTTAGCTGAAAAGGCATGTCTAAAAGACATGCCCATTCGTGAAAAGGTACTTGCATACGTATAAAAGCAGGACCTCATTGTAATCATTCAATCGTCTTATATCATATCAATAAATATTTATTATTATAAATACCTCTTGTGTATTTTTATAATTAAAGCCATTTTTGCTATTAAGCCAACAATTCTACAAGTCGTGCTGCTACAGAAACCAAATCTACAAGTTCCGCTGCTACAACTGTGTAGCGTAATGTCCCATCTCGCCACACCGGAAGCATTTAATCTTTGAGACATCCTTCTTTCGTCTCTGCTGCTCCTGCTGCCCCTTTGATGCAAGGGTTGCATTCTCCTCCTCCTCCTTGGGCTTTGTCCCACTGCTGCTGCTGCCATCAAGTTTACACTTGAGTAAGTCTCTCCTCATCTCTTCCCACTGAAGAGCTGCCCACATTCCTTCCCAGTTTGACAACTTCTCTCTGCCAAAGATGCTCTGGAAAAAGACTTGATATTCTTCGGACACAAAATTTAAGGCAAATTTGACCATCTTTGTGGCCCGAGGAGCTGCTCCCACAACTACTAGCTGATCTCAGACCTCCTAAAGTTTTGCAAGGAATGGGTCAACGTGTTCTCCCTTTTGCATCCTGGTAGACCGCAAATTTTCCTCTAAGAACATCTTGCACTGTTCGGAAGACCCCTCATACAGTGTAGCCAATGCTTCCCACATTTCCTTGGCTGTCCCTTTGCCGAAAATATGTGAAACTATGTGATCCTTCACTCCATCGAGCATCAACCATTTGGATTTTGCCATGCCCTTCTTGAAGGCTCTCAATGGTGTTGCATCTACCGGTTCAGCTACTGCACTGTCAATGAAGGCCTTGAGCTCATGCTCATCCAGAAGGAAGGAGATCCTTGCCTTCCAGATTATGTAGTTGGAGGCACCCTCCAACCAATCTTGATCACGCAACCCACTGACTGCCATCTCACCCAATCAGATGTCGAATTACTGCCTCTAACCCTCTGCGCAGCTGGCTCTACGCACTACTTGCTAGAGTAAGCCAAATAAATCACGATCTCGCTGCTTCTGCATGGGAAATCAGAATTTCTTGGGCAAGAAAATCTCTGAGGTCTTAATTCCCCCAAATGTGTCTTCTTCTTCCCTCTTCTGACGCTTTCTTCACCAACAACTGTTGCTACAAGAAAACTGCGTCCCACCAGCCAACTGCTGATCTGCATTGAATCTGTTGCGTTGCTTCCTCTACCTCTAACAAACTGCAAACTAAAAATTCCTACCTCTCTCTTGGCTCACTCAGAGAGAGCTTTCCTTGCAGATCTAGTCCTCTTGGCTTGGAAATCGATCTGTTGCTTACGCAACTCTTTGATCTCCTACTTTTTCTTCAACGCTGGATCCTTCTGGTCTACTCTCTTGCTCCTCCTGCACTGCTAAACATGCTCTGATACCTTGTGAAAATTCCTGCACCGGAATCCTACTGCAACAACTGATGATAATTCTTCTATTTGTTAATTCCTTGAACAAATTATTTACTGTGTTCTACGGTAAATATTGAAACCCATACACTACAACCTTCACAAATTAAATTGCAGAAAAATAAATAAGTGTGGAAACAACATTTGAGTAAGAATAAACAATAGACACACGACACCATTATTTTTGGACAAATGTCCCCGGAAAAACCCAATGCGGGAAAACCTGTGCAGCAACGGAGGGTTTGTATTATTATGTAGAAGTTTTGAATACAATCAGGGATGCCTTACTGGCCATCCACACAGAGAATTTGACTGACAAAGAGCTAGTGAGGATTACCGCAATGACACTGGAAATTCAAGCTGACCAAACACTGAGCTGATGAGCCCTACACTGCCTCTGTGCAGATCTGCATCGCTCGGCGTGGGGACTGCATCATTTCTGCTAACTGACTCTTCTACTGGCTGGATACTGAACTTTGGCCCCTTCGGTCTCACACTTCGACACTCCGGCACTAGATTTGACTGATCCTCAGCCGAATCTTGGATCTCCTCAAGGCTGCAGTGCTGCCTCTGCGTCGCTGTTACACTGCCTCTTCTGCGTATTGGCCTCTGTCTTCTCTGCTGTGTATTCTCGGCTCTGGAAATTACCTTCCAACCAGAACTATCACTACCCCTCTCTGCAAGAATCAACTCGATCGTTTTCCTCCCTGAGCACTGCTCACTAAATAATTTTGATCTCTAGACTCTGTTAGTGTCTCAGTGTATCTTCCAAATGCCCCATCAAGTCCTTATAATCTTCTCGTTGAGACTTCAACGACCGAGATTAAATCACTAATCAACGACTAAGATTAACTTGACTTGATATCCGTCTTTTCTAAAAGCTTCACACCCTGTTTTAATTAATATCCTTTAATTATTTTAAATTCCTAAGTTTAGACTTAGGGTCCCATTAAAAATAATTAATTATTTCCATAAAACACAATCCGGGTGGAATTTCCCAAAACACTTTCTGGGTTCTTTGGAATACATGTGCCTAAGCCTCCCTGCAAAATTTGAGACTTAGAGCAATTCCGATGCTACCAAAATTCAATAGTTAGGAGCAAGCACCAGTGCTACAGATGTGTTGCATATGCTAGGATTGGATATGAACCTAATTTTAGTATCCCAGTTGCAGGACAAGGGATATGATATCCATTTCGTAGGGAAGAAGTGCTTGTCAAACACTCAAGCTGGAAGAAGGTAAGACAAATTGGAGTTTGACGCAACAAACTGTATAGGTTGCCACTCGACTCCCCAATGGCACTAATAGGTAGTGACAGTAGCAGTGGGAAGGCACTTTGCATAGGAGAATGGGACACTTGCACCATGGAGCACTCAAGATGCTCAGGGAAACTGTAACAGGGGTGCCAAAAATTGGGATGGAACACGGTGATGTGTGCAAAGGATGCGTACTTGGGAAGTATGCTAAGGCAATATTCCCAAGAAGTGACAACAGAGCAGATGGCGTGTTAGGACTTATACATTCAGATATTTGTGGCCCAATGTCCACTAGAGCTCTCAGTGGTGCCGAATACTTCGTCACCTTTATTGATGGCCATTCCAAGAAAACCTGGATCTACTTTTTGAAGATCAAGGATGAGGTCTTTGATCATTTCAGGGAGTTTAAGGCTCTCGTGGAGAATACAACAGGAAAGAAGATCAAGGTGCTTTGCTCAGATAATGGTGGAGAGTATATTGATAAAGACTTCACAGATTTTTGTGTGAAGGAAGGCATTAGAAGAGAGTGGACAACTCCGTATAATCCACAACTAAATAGGGTAGCGGAGCGAAAAAACAAAACCATAGTTGGGGCTGCAAAAGCAATGTTATATGACCAGGATTTGTCCAAGTTTCTATGGGCAGAGGCATGTAACACAACAGTGTATATCCAGAACAGGACTCCTCGCAGAGCATTGGGGAAGAAAATGCCAGAAGGTCTTCATAGGGAAGAAGCCCGAGGTTAGTCACTTCAGAATCTTTGGCAATGTTGCTTATTGCCACGTACCCAATGAGAAGCGCACTAAATTGGATTTGACTGTAGAGAAGGGGTTTCTTGTAGGGTATAAAGAGACCTCCAAGGCACACATGATCTACATTCCTAGCAATAGAAAGATTGTAGTGAGACGGGATGTAAAGTTCATGGAAGATCGAGCTTTCAAAAGATCTCGTGAGATGCATGTGTGAAAATTCCAAGTCTAGAATCCTATTGCAACCAACTAAAAATACTTCGCCTACTTGTTATTTAATGAACAAGTTATTTACAGTGTTCTACTGAAAATATTGAAGCAAATTACTACTGCAACCTTCACTTAATTAATTAAATATGCCGAAACAAGAAACTGAGCAACAAAGAAAAACATCACACAGGACACTGTTGTTTTTGGACAAACGTCTTTGGAAAAACCCAATGCGGGAAAACCGGTGCAATAGATCTGAGGGTTTTATTATTAAGCAACAATAATTTCTAAATATATCTCTATATATCTCTATATATCTCTCCGGAAAATTCAGTTACAAAGAATATCATTGACAGAGAGATTAGTGAGGTTACCTCACACTATCACTACAAATCCCGACCGATCCGACCACTGAATGAGATGCCTATAATAGGCTGCGCTGCCTCTGCATAGTCACTGTGTGGTCCCAGTGTCAACCCTTTTGGGCACTGCGTCACTCAATTTGTCAATCGATCTGCTCCCCAGAATCTTCGATTTCTTCCTCCCGGTCTCACACCTTGACTTTCAGCTTTCGAAATTGATTCTTCAGCAAATTCTTCAGATTTTCTCTCTGCCCTCTATGTAGCCTTGCGTGGCTCTGCATCAACTTCTCTGTCTCTATGCTGGAGCTGTTGGATCTATGTCTGCCCTTCTCTGCTGATGATTCTCCGACCGAGAAATATTTCTCTTTGGAAATTGTCTTTGCCCCTCTTTGCTTGAGAATCTCTTGATCAAAGTTTTCCTCTGAGCACTGCTCACTTCAGAAAATTTGGTCTCTAGATCTCTCGGTGTGTTTTCCAAATGACCCTCAAGCTTCTTTAAATAATCTTCTCGTTGACATTCAACGACCCAGATTAGAAGCTAATCAATGACTAAGATCATTTTGACTTGATCCTTGTTTTCTTCTAGAAGTTACACTCACAGTTTAGATTAATACCCTTTAATTATTCTAATTTCGTAAGTTTAGACTTAGGGTCTCATTAAAAATAATTTATTTATCAAATAAAACTGTCTCCGGGTGGAATCTCCCCAAACAATCTCTGGGTTATACACGTGTCTAAGCCTCTCCACAAAGTTTGAGATTTCGAGCACATCCGATGCTACCCCAAATCAACACTCCCTCTTAGCGAGGAATGTGCTCTAGCAATATACCCTGCTGCATAATGCTCTGACTCTGAAGCATCTCCCTCTGCGCTGCTGATGTCTGACATGCTGTCCACCAACTACAACGCTGTTGCTGCAACTTTACTGCTGCTGACCTTGCCACGATCAACACTACATCCGTATTACAAATCCCTCTCAAATGCTGCATTTGTGCTGCTACTAGCACTGCCACTGCTACCTCTGCACTACAACTCAGTTGCTGCGAGAAGCAACTGAAAAACATCCAAAATTTGAACAAGTGTTCAGGATGCATCTCGATGCTGAAGCTATGACTACTGCTAGTCCCACGCTGTCCCTCTGAATCACTGTGTTGCTGCTGCTACTGCATTGCGCCTCTTTGCACTGCTGTCACTTTGCACTGCGCTGCTCAGATTTAGCACTCTAGCTACTGCATCTATCGCTCCAACACTCCTTTGCACCAACTGAAACTCCTCCAGCCTGCTACTATTGATTTTGGGCTCTCGTAGCAAGGTTGTGATCCAGGAGGTGGACTCCTCAAGGATCCTGCCCAACTGAAGTTCTTGCGAACTTATAGTTCAATGTCGCCCCATCTCCCTCCTGGAGATGCGTGGGCACTCATGGCATACTCATCTTCTTCGATCTTTGTGGATGTAGCCTTCAGATCATGCTTCTCGTCCTTGTCCTTTTTCTTCAAAGGACACTGCGTTGTGTAGTGACCAAGTTCACCACACTTGAAGCATTTTATCTTCGAGACGTCTTTCTTCCGTCTCCGTTGATCTTGCTGCCCCTTAGATGCAAGGGCTACATTCTCCTCCTCCTCTTTTATCTTCGACCCACTGCCGCTGTTGCCATCAAGTTTACACTTGACTAGGAACCTCCTTAGCTCTTCTTGCTGAAGAGCAGCCCACATCTCCTCTCAGCTCGACAGTCTTTCTCTGCCCAAAATACTTTGGACGAAGACCTGCCATTCTTCTGTGACTGCATTTAGGGCCAACCTTACCATCGCAATAGGCTGAGGTGTGGACCCCACGACTGTTGATTTTTGTAGCATCCGAAAGTGTTCCATGTCTCAAACTTTGCAGGCAGGCTTGGACAACGACATTCCAAAGAACCCAGAAACAGTTTGTGGAAATTCCGCTCGGTTTAAGACTTATTAAAATAATTAATTATTTTAATGGAGACCCTAAGTCTAAACTTACGGAAATAAAATAATTAAAGGGTATAAATAAGTCAGAGTGTGAATCTTCTAGAAAACATGGATCAAGTCAAGATTTAATCTTAGCCATTGATTAATCTTTTAATCTGGGCCGTTGGTTCTCCAATACGTAGATTATAAAAGAAGGCTTGAGGGTCACTTGGAGAATACGCCGGGTACACACTGAGTACCTGAAGGAGATCCATTATGATGTAGAATTCGATCTCAGTGGGAGAGTTGCAGGGAGAGAAGTTGCAGGAGTAGAAGGAGGAGGGTAGGGGTGATCGAGATCAGGGTCGGAGAGCAGCAGTGGGTCACTAGAGGCAGCTTGAGGTTGCAACGCAGAGACCCCACCCAATCTCCACGCAGATTCACGAATTCCAGCGCTTGGACTGCGCAGAGAATCACGCAGAGTGACGCAGGGGCTTGCAGGGGCTATTCTGGGTGTCAGAGAATTGTTCGAGTAAGCTGGATATTCAGTCTTAGGTGGTTCAGAGTTTATCTGCCGAATATTTTCCCTGTAAAGATATCATTTGCTGAAGAATTAATAAAACCCTCATCTGTGTCAACGGTTTTCCCACATTGGGTTTTTCCGGGGACAATTGTCCAAAAATAACTGTGTACATGTGATTGATTCTTGTGCTTATGTTCTCTGCTGTTTATTTCTCTGCATATATAATTGTGAATGTTGCCGTAGTATTTATTTTGATATTTGCTGGAAGATTTCTGCATAATAACTTATTGAAATAATAAATAGGAGAAATAAATCTATCACTGCAACTGTTTGTAATTTTCACATGGTATTAGAGCCAGAGATGAATAACAGAGAGGGAGCATCTATCAATGAACGAAGATCTACTATTGCAGCAACAGTGCAGAAGGGTTCATGCAGTTCTCTAGGAGGGGGAAGAAGCACGATAGAACAGATGGATCACGATGTGTCTGTATTGGCATCCAGACTAGAGGAAGATTTTGCTTGTGTATCAAGCACTACGTCCTCAGATGTCTGGTGTATTGACAACGAAGCCTCTACTCACATGATGTGAGTATAGGACTATTTTTCCAACTACCAAGAAGAGCAGGTTGAATTTCAAAATAACCATGGGTAATAAAGCAAAGTGCACTCCCATTGGGAGAGGTACCACAGTTTTTCAGACCGAGGCAGGGAACAAAATCCGGGCCACTAATGTACTGCATGTGTCGGGTTTGGGGATGAATCTACTCTTAGTGTCACAACTTCAAAACCGAGGATATGACATCTACTTTATTGGCAATCGAGTCTACGTCAAGCACCCTAGTTGGAAGAAGAAGGCACAAATCGGGGTAAGAAGCAACAAGCTGTACAAGTTGCAACTTCATTCCCCAATGGCACTAGTTGGCAGCGCAGATGAAACGGATCTGAATGAGCTATGCCACAGAAGAATGGGGCACTTGCATCATGGGGCGTTGAGAACTCTGCAGAAGATTGTCATAGGTGTTCCAGAACTAAGCACCAAACGGGATGATGTCTGCAAGGGGTGCGTATTGGGGAAATATGCCAAGGCAGCACATCAGAGAAGCAACAATAGGGCCAAGGGTGTGTTGGATCTAATACACTCAGATATCTGCGGGCCAATGTCCCTTAGTGGCGCCGAATATTTCGTCACCTTCATTGATGACCATTCCAGGAAAACCTGAATCTACTTCTTGAAGACCAAGGATGAAGTCTTTAGTCGATTTAAAGAGTTTAAGGCTCTGGTGGAAAATCTGACAGGGAGGCAGATCAAGGTATTGAGATCACATAATGGAGGTGAATACATAGATAAAGAATTCACTGGATTCTGCGCGAGGGAAGGCATCAAAAGAAAATGGATAGCTCTATACAATCCGGAACAGAAAGGAGTGGCAGAAAGGAAGATCCGGACTATTGTTGAAGCAACCAGAGCTATGCTGTATGACCAAGACATTCCCAAATTTCTATGGGCTGAAGTGTGTAATACAACTATCTACATTCAGAACAGAACTCCTCACACTGCACTGGGAAAGATCATGCCAAAAAGTGTCTTCACTGGCAGCAAGCCCGAAGTGAGTCACTTTAGGATCTTTGGCAGTACAACTTACTGTCATATACCCAGTGAGAAGAGGAAGAAGTTGGAGATGATTGCTGAAAATGCGTATTTATTAGGATACAACGAGAATGCAAAGGCTTATCGCATCTACATTCCTGAGAGCAAATTCATGGAGGAGAAAGATTTCAGAGGATCACGAGAGCTGCCTTCTGCTACGCATTTAGAGGAAGAGCCTCTGGTCCAGCCCCAACAACCAGCAACGGAAAATTCAGTTGCCTCTCCAAGGCATAGTGATCCAAAGGATGGGTCTCCCGAGGATTTGCAAGAAGGAGAGCCGGTAAATCCACCCACCACCAATGGAAGAATGAGTAGGGAACTTAGACAGATTTTGAAGCATGCAGAGGATTTTGTCGGAATTCCCCGGAATGAGAAGAGACAACGGAAGCAGCCTGAGAGGTATCAAGCCTTAGTTGCTCAAGTCGGAGAACCTTCCAGTTTTTGGGAAGCAACTCAGCACCAGGTGTGGGTTGATGCAATGGTGGAAGAGTACAGTTCCATTGTGACAAATTATGTCTGGGAAGTGGTACCTAGACCACAGGAGATATCATTTGTAGGATCCAGGTGGACCTACAAGATCAAGTATGCTACAGATGACAACATCGAGAAATTTAAAGCCAGGTTTGTGGCTAAGGGGTATGCTCAGAAGGAAGGAATAGACTATGAAGAAACCTTCACCCTGGTAGCCAGATACACATCTATCAGGTCCGTGATACCCCTTGCCGTGCAGATGGAATGGGAAATTCACCAGATGGACGTTAAGACGACATTCTTGAATGGTGTGATAGAAGAAGAAGTGTATATAGAACAACTAGAGGGCTTTGAGACACATGATTAGAAAACTCATGTGTGCAGATTGAAGAAAGCATTATATGGATTGAAGCAAGCTCCCAAAGCATGGTATGGTCGGATTGACAACTACGAAGATGGGATTCATCAAGAGTGATGCAGATCCCAATCTCTACTATCTGAGAGTAGGGAGTGAGCCATTGATACTGGTATTGTATGTGGATGATCTGTTCTTGACAGGATCATCAAGGCTCATCACAGATTACAAGAAGAATTTAGCTGAAGAATTTGACATGAAGGATCTGGGACGGATGCATTATTTTCTGGGGTTGGAAGTTTGGCAGCAGAATGGGGAGATCTTCCTTGGTTAAGGAAGATACACTACAAAGATTCTGAAGAGATTTCAGATGGAGGATTGTAGGCCCACGACCACTCCAATGATTACCAATTGGAGGAAAATCGACACGTCCGAAGTTGATGAAACTGATTCTACGCTGTACAGACAGCTCATAGAGTCATTGATGTATTTGGTAAATACAAGGCCAAACATCTGTTATGCTGTTAATACCCTAAGTCAGTTCATGGTGGAACCGAAGAGGGCACCTTGGGCAGCAACCAAACATGTTCTCAGGTACCTTCGAGGGATAGTTGAGCTTGGATTGAAGTACACTCGTGACAATGATGTCAAGTTGAGTGGCTTTACTGACGCAGATTGGGCTGGAAGTTCTGTTGATCGGAAGAGTACCAGTGGGTACTGTTTCAGTCTGGGATCAGGAATGACTTCCTGGTGCAGTAGGAAACATAAATCTGTGGCACTGAGTTCAGCAGAGGCAGAGTATATGGCAGCTAGCACAGCTTTGTGCAAAGCCATATGGCTTAGGAAACTGTTAGTAAATCTACTCAAGGAGAAAATGGAAGCGACCAACATTTTATGTGATAATCAGAGTTGCATAAAGCTCTCTCAGAATCCTGTGTTTCATGATAGGTCGAAACATATTGACATCCGGTGTCACTTCATCAGGCACTGTGTACAACGTGGAGCTGTTCGGTTGCAGTACACTCCAACAAGAGAACAAGTGACAAACATCCTCACCAAGTCTCTGGGAAAGACAAAGTTTGTCTACTTCAGAGAGAAGATGGGGATGATGAAGAATCCCTTCCAGTAGTAGGAATGGAGGACTCAGTATTCAGAGGGAGCTGTGGTACATATGTAGCAAGTGATAGTAGCAGTGTCAAAGGCAACAATACAGGGGTCAGCAACGCAACTGATAAGAGGAGCAAAATCCTGAGATCAGCAGTGCAGAGGGTGCTTCAGAATTAGAACAGCATGCAACATGCATATTGTTGGAACACCTTTCTCGCTAAGAGGGAGTGTTGATTTTTGTAGCATCCAAAAGTGTTCCAAGTCTCAAACTTTGCAGGGAGGCTTGGACAACAGCATTCCAAAGAACCCATAAATAGTTTGTGGAAATTCCACTCGGTCCAAGACTTATTAAAATAATTAATTATTTTAATGAAGACCCTAAGTCCAAACTTAGGGAAATAAAATAATTAAAGGGTATTAATAAGTCAGAGTGTGAATCTTCTAGAAAACATGGATCAAGTCAAGATTTAATCTTAGCCATTGATTAATCCTTTAATCTCAACCATTGGTTCTCCAACAGGTAGATTTTAAAAGAAGGCTTGAGGGTCACTTGGAAAATAAGCCGGGCACACACTCAGTACCCGAAGGAGATCCATTCTGATGTAGAATTCGATCTCAGTGGGAGAGTTGCAGGGTGAGAAGTTGCGGGAGCAGAAGGAGGAGGTCAGGGGTGATCGCGATCAGTGTCAGAGAGTAGCAGTGGGTCACTAGAGGCAGCTTGAGGCTGCAGCGCAGAGACCCCACGCAGTCTCCACGCAGATTCACACAGTCCAACGCTGGGACTGCGCAGAGAATCACACAGACTGACGCAGGGGCTTGCAGGGGCTATTCCGGGTGTCAGAGAATTGTCCGAGTAAGCTGGATATTCAGTCTCAGGTGGTTTAGAGTTTATCTACCGAATATTTTCCCTGTAAAGATATCATTTGTTGAAGAATTAATAAAACCCTCATTTGCTGCACCGATTTTCCCACATTGGGTTTTTCTGGGAACAATTGTCCAAAAATAACTGTGTACATGTGATTGATTCTTGTGCTTATGTTCTCTACTGTTTATTTCTCTGCATATATAATTGTGAATGTTGCAGTAGTATTTATTTCGATATTTGCCGGAAGGTTTATGAATTATAACATATTGAAATAATAAGTAGGAGAAATAAATCTATCACTGCAACTGTTTGTAATTTTCACATGACTGCTTATCATGAGTTTTGTGAAGCCTCGAGAGAAACAAAATAATGCTCTCCCCCTTCTGCATCTGTCTGCCACAATTTCTGCTCTAAGTACATCTTCCGCTGCTTAGAAGATCCTTCTTACCATGATGCTAAGGCTTCCCACATTTTCCTAGTTGTGTCCATGCTAGCAATGTGGGACACTATGTGATCCTTGACTCCATCAAGGAGCAGCCTCTTAGCCTTCGCCATATCAGCCTTGTACTTCTTTAGCAGATCTGGATCTGCACGCACAACTATTGTACTATTCACGAAAAGCTTGAGATCGTATTCATCTAGAAGGCATGAAATTCTCGCCTTCCAGATTACATAGTTGGAGGCTCCCTCCAACTGACCCTGATCTCTAAGCTCATGAGATTCCATTTCTGCCATCAAGAAAATGTCGAATCTTCTCCCTCTCTTTCTCCTCTGTGCAGCACTGGACTGGCTTACGCACTCCTTGCCAGAGGTGGTAAATCAACCACCCAGATCTGCTGCTGAGATCTTGAAAAATAGAATTCCCCGGCTAGGAATTCCTTGAGGAAGAAGGTTCCCTCACTGTGCTTCTTCTCTTTCTTTTGATGACTTCCTGCCAAGCAAAAGATCTGCCTGCAAAAAACTGTGTCCCACCAACACTAACGCTGAGGCTCTGTGCTTCTCCCTCTGCCATGACAAAATTTCGATCTGGCAGCCCTTCCTCTCTGTCGACTCACTCAGAGAGAGACTTTCCTCGAAAATTCAGCTCTCCTGGCCTGGATTGTGCAATCCCTCTGGAGAGTCGAACTGCTGCCTCTTGCAGCTATTCGACCTCCTGCTCAGCACTGACTCTACTCTTCTTGTCTCACCTGCAACGCTCTGATACCATGTGAAAATACCAAGTCTGGAATCCTACAACAACCGACTGAAAATACTTCACCTACTTATTATTTAATGAGCAAGTTATTTACAATGTTCTACTGCAAATACTGAAGCAAATTACTACTGCAGCCTTCACTTAATTAATTAAATATGCCAAATAAGAAACTGAGCAATAAAGAAAAACATCACACAAGACACTGTTGTGTTTGGACAAATGTCCTCGAAAAATCCCAATACGGGAAAACTGGTGCAACAAATAAGAGGGTATTTCTATTATGCATCACTAATTTCTGAATGCATCTCTGAATGTCTCTCTAGACAATTTAGTTACATAGAATATCACTAACAGAAAGATTAGTGAGGTTACCTCACACTATCACTAGAAATCCTAGCTGATCCGACCACTGAATGAGATGCTGCCTCTGATAGGCTTTGCGTTGCCTCTACGCAGTCCTAAAGTCAACCCTTCTGGGCATTGCGTCTCTCAGTTTGTGGATCAATCTGCTCCCCAAAATCTTCGATCTCTGCCCCTCTGTCTCACACCCCTCCTTCCCTTTCTGGAATTGATTCTTCAGCAAATTCTTCAGATTTCCTCTTTGCCCTCTGCGCAGCCTCTACGTAGCCCTGCTTGGTTTTGTGTCAGCCTCTCTGGCTCTGTGCTGGAGCTGCTGGATCTCTCTTTGCCCTTCTTTGTTGATAATTCTCCGACCAGGAAAGATTTCTTTTCAGAAATTGTCTCTGCCCCTCTCTGCGTGAGAATCTCTCGATCAAAGTTTTCCTTCGAGCACTACTCACTTCAGAAATTCGATCTCTTGATCTCTCGATGTGTTTTCCAAATGACCCTCAAGATTCCTTAAATAATCTTCTCGTTGACATTCAACGGCCCAGATTAGAAGCTAATCAATGGCTAAGATCATTGACTTGATCCTCGTATTTTTCTAGAAGTTACACCCATAGTTTATATTAATAACCATTAATTATTCTAATTTCCTAAGCTTAGACTTAGGGTCTCATTAAAAATAATTAATTTATCAAATAAAACTGTGTGCAGGTGGAATCTCCCCAAACGATTTATGGGTTATGTGGAATACATGTGTCTAAGCCTCTCCACAAGTTTGAGACTTAGAGCACATCTGATGGTCCTCCAAATCAACAACATGCAACTTTGCAAGTGATCAGAATCAACCAACCGAAGTTCCATTGGTCCTGTAGCAAGGACAGCTACAGGGGAAGCTAGTGGGACCATTGGTGGGACAATCATAGGGATCCAATACAATAACCAGTACTATCATTTCCTCAGGAGCAGGGAGCCCAGTGAGATCTCAGGAGACAGTGCAGCGAGGCAAGATGAGGAGGAGCTGGTTGAACCTCCCTCTACTAGTGGTCGAGCCTGCGGAGAGGTCCGTTAGACATTGGGAGATGCAAAGGAGTTATTGGCACTTTTAGGACAAACAAGAGAGAGCGCAAAGAGCTCATAGATATCAAGCTTTGGTAGCTCATGTTGCAGAACTTTCCAGTTTTCAGGAAGCTGCACAACATTAGGTGTGGGTAGATGCCATGGTAGAACAATACAACTCTATCATGACGAATGATGTTTGGGAGGTAGTGTCGAGACCTGAGAATAGGTTAGTTGTAGGATCTCGATTGATCTACAAGATTAAGTATGCTGTAGACAACAGCGTGGAGAAGTACAAGGCTAGGTTTGTGGCAAAGGGGTATGCACAAAAGGAAGTGATAGATTAGAGAAGACCTTCGCCCCAGTTGCTAGTTACACTTCTATTCGGTCAGTTATATCCCTAGCAGCTCAGATGGGATGGCAGATTCACCAGATGGACATCAAGAAAACATTCTTGAACGGGGTTATAGAGGAAGAAGTGTACATAGAACAACCAAAAGGCTTCGAGACTCATGAGCGGCACACTCGTGTGCAGACTGAAGAAAGCTCTATATGGGCTCAAACAGGCTCCTAGGGCATGGTATGGTCAGATTGACAACTACTAGCAACAAATGGGATTCGTCAAGAGTGATGCAGATCCCAACCTTTACTCTTTGATGGTAGAGGGTGAGCCACTCATCCTAGTATTGTATGTGGATGATCTCTTCTTGACAGGATCATTAGGGCTCATAGAGGACTGCAAGAGGAACCTTGCAGTAGAATTTGATATGAAGGATTTGGGGTTGATGCACTATTTCCTAGGATTGGAAGTATGGTAGAAGGACAGGGAGATCTTCCTTGGGCATGGAAGATACGCTACAGATATTCTGAAGAGGTTCAGAATGCAGGATTGTAGACCTGTCACCCATGTCTACGCTCATGATCACCAACTGGAAGAAAATAGATGCATCATATGAGAAGGATGTCAACCCCACCTTTTATAGACAACTTATCGATTCTCTCATGTATTTGGTCAACACTAGGCCAGACATTTTCTTAGCAATCAATACCCTCAGAGAGTTTATGGTAGAATTGAAGAGGGTGCATTGGGCAACAACGAGGCATATTTTGAGGTATGTACGCGATATAGTCGAGTATGGGTTGAAAAATACCTGAGGGGATGACGTCAGACTATGTGGGTTCACAGATGCAGATTGGGTAAGCAGTTTAGTGGACAGGAAAAGTACCTCTGGGTACTACTTCAATGTTGGATCAGGAATGGTTTCTTGGTGTAGCAAAAAGCAAAAGTCAGTAGCATTGAGCTCTGCAAAAGTAGAGTATATTGCAGCAAGCACAACCACGCGTGAAGCTATATGGCTTCTGAAGTTGCTAGTAAGACTGTTCAAGCAGAGGATGGACGTGACCAATGTCTAATGTGATAATCAGAGTTGCATTAAGCTCTCTGAGAATTCAATGTTTCATGACAGGTCGAAACACATAGATATTCAGTGTCATTTCATCAGAGATTGTGTGTAGCGTGGAACAGTCCAACTATAATATGTTCCCACAGAAAGGCAGGTTGTAGATATACTCACAAAAACTCTAGGGAGAGCTAAGTTTGTCTATTTTAGAGAACAAATGGGTATGGTGGAGAACCCATTTCAATAGCAGGGACATAATATTTTGGATGTTTCTCAATTGCAGTTGCAACAACAACATATGAGAGGATTGCAGTGCAGATGCAGTGTTGGTCTGAAAATTTCTGAATATTACTTTATGGAGAAACCCTACTGTTAGATCCGGTTATACTTATCCTACTTAATTAAGTTATTAATACTGAATAATAGATTAACATCGAAGTAAACAAATAACAGTTCTTCACCGATTCAGATCTAAGCAAAAGATACATGCACACAGACAAAGTGACACACCAGATTTTCTGGACAACTGTCCCTAGAAAAACCCAATGCGGGAAAACCAGTCTTCTGGCTGCTGGAGGGTTTATATTATTAAGTATTTTCTGAATACAAAAAATCTGGGCACCTTATTGGTTAACCCGACAAAGAAAAATAGATCTGCAGCAATACCTGCTGTTCTGGAGACTGAAAACTTGACTGAGCCACACCCTCAAATGAGATTTATAGAACTCATCCAATTTCTGCCTCTAGATACCCCAGCGCTACCCTTGAAGCTGCCTGCGTCAACCTTGCTAGCCTCTGCGCTGGCCTAGAGAGGGTTGCGTAACCCCAGACTGGGTGACGCAGTCCCTACGTTGCCCTGGATGGCCTCTGCGTAACCCTGGGGGCCTCCTGCTGGCTCAACGCTGACCTTTTTGGGCCTACGTAGCGGCTGAAGCCCTCTGCGCTGCGCAACTGCTGGTGCTTGTGAAATTTTCAATCTGAAAACTATACAGTTGCAGTGATAGATTTATTCCTCCTACTTATTATTTCAATAAATTATTTTCATAAATCTTCTGGCAAATATCGAAATAAATACTACTACAACATTCACAAATACATATGCAGAGAAATGAACAGTAAAGGACATAAGCACAAGAATCAATCACATGTACACAGTTATTGTTGGACAATTGTCCCCGGAAAAACCCAATGTGGGAAAATCGATGCAACAAATGAGGGTTTTATTAATTCTTCAGCAATTGATTTCTTCACAAGGAAAAAAATACTGGTAGATAAAATCTAAAACCCCCGAGACAAGATTCCCAACTCCTTCCAACAAATCTTTGACACCCTGATCAACCTTTGCTATCTCCTGTGCTTGTCTGCGTGTTTCTCTGTGCAGTCCCAGCGCTGGACTGCGTAAGTCTGCGTAGGGCCTACTGGGTTCTCTGCGCTACAGCCCAGAGATGCCTCCAGTGGCCCACTGTTTCCTTCTGTCTTTGACCTCGATCACTAGCTGACTCCCTCCTCCTGCTTTTGCAAAATCCTCGCCCTACAACTCTCCCACTGAAATCAAATTGTCTTGCTTCAGAATCGATCTCCTTCGGGTATTGAGTGTATGCCCGGCTTGTTTTCCAAA
The DNA here is from genome assembly GCA_034641835.2 of Pinus albicaulis. Lineage (NCBI taxonomy): Eukaryota > Viridiplantae > Streptophyta > Pinopsida > Pinales > Pinaceae > Pinus > Pinus albicaulis. The sequence goes on from CM076576.1 coordinate 162,894,868, forward strand.
TGACTCTCAAGCCTTCTTTTATAGTCCTCTCGTTGGAGAACCAACAACCCAGATTAGAAGTTTAATCAATGGCTAAGATTAAAACTTGGCTTGATCTTTGTTTTCTAGAAGATTCACACTCTGACTTATTAATACCCTTTAATTATTTCATTTCCCTAAGTTTAGACTTAGGATCTTCATTAAAATAATTAGGTATTTTAATAAGTCATGAGTCGAGTGGACTTTTCACAAATGGTTTCTGGGTTCTTTAGAATGTTGCTGTCCAAGCGTCCTTGCAAAGTTAGAGACTTGGAACACTTCCGAATGCTACAAAAATCAACACTCCCTCTTAGCGAGGAAGGTGTTCCAACAATATACATTTTGCATGGTGCTCTGCTTTTGAAGCACTCTCTGCACTGCTGATCTCTGGAAGCTGCCCCTCATCTGTCGCGCGGTTGTCCTCTGTACTGCGGCTTTTAACACTGCCACTGTCACTGCTGCATCTATACAACAACTCCCTCTGAATACTGATCCTATCCATTCTTGCTACTGGAAATGATTCTTCATCATCCCCATCTTTTCTCTAAAGTAGACAAACTTAGTCTTCCCTAGAGCTTTTGTGAGGATGTCTGCCACTTGTTCTCTTGTTGGAGTGTATTGCAACGGAACAACTCCACGTTGTATACAGTCCCTGATGAAGTGACACCTGATATCAATATGTTTCGCCGATCATGAAACACAAGATTTTCAGAGAGCTTGATGCAACTTTGATTATCGCATAAGATACTGGTTGCTTCCATTTTCTCTTTGAGTAGATTCACTAACAGTTTTCGAAGCCATATGGCCTCACATGAAGCTGTGCTGGCTGCCATATACTACGCTTTTGCTGAGCTCAGTGCTACGGACTTTTGTTTCTTGCTGCACCAGGAGGTCATTCCTGATCCTAGACTGAAACAATACCCACTGGTACTCTTCTAATCTACTGAACTCCTAGCCCAATCTGCGTTAGTGAAACCACTCAACCTGACATCATTGGTACATGTGTACTTCAATCCACGTTCCACTGTTCCTTGAAGGTACCTGAGAACATGCTTGGCTGCTGCCCAATGAGCCCTCTTAGGTTTTACCATGAACTGATTGAGGGTATTTACAACATAACAGATGTCTGGCCTTGTGTTTACCAGATACATCAACGATCCTATGAGATGCCTATATAACATAGGATCAACCTCATCGTATTCGGACGTGTCGATTTTCTTCCAGTTGGTGATCATTGGAGTTGTCATGGGTCTACAATACTCCATCTGAAATCTCTTCAAAAGCTCTGTAGTGTATCTTCTTTGACCAAGAAAGATCTCTCCATTCTGCTGCCAAACCTCCAACCCCAGTGTTGACCACTATGTGTCAACAACCCTATAGTAGTACACCCACATTTTTGCAAATGGGACTTATCATGTTCGAGGTGTTCACGCCATTCAGATTTCATCGACAGACGATAGTTTTATAAATGATGTAAACCCATTCTGCATGTTTATGATGTAAATGATCTAAGTAAGACCACCATGTATGTAACAACCAAGGTAAGCCTAGTATTTTGGTGATGATTTCTATCCTAGGAGATTTTTTGTCTCACTGATTCATTTGTGTTTCTCGACACAAGTGATTGACAGAGTTTTCCCCTCCAGCCTCACCTCAAAGCTAGGGTGGATTTTGTCATCAAGATGCTAAGTGAGTTCTAGTGTTTTCTATTGAGTTTTTGTAAAAGTAGTTTGGGAATAACCCTAGTTAATTGGCTAGATTATTTTATTACAAGCTGCTTGGTCTACTAGATCATGTTTTGAGTCGCAGAATTGGGTAGCCTTTTGAGGGTCTATACGAATGGGTATTCCCCCTTTATGTGTCTAAATGTATTTATCTTATGTAAATAGAGTTGGAAAAAATAATTAAATCCCCTCTCAGTCAATTAATTAAATTTTCTGGCCAAATTAATTAAAAAAATCCTAAACTAGAAATTTAATTAATTTTAAGTCCTAGGTGAGATAAAATTCTTCAAAGGCAAAATTCGTGGGTCCTTAAAAAATAAATTTTTAAAGGTCCCAAGCCAAGAGAATATTGAGAATTTCAAGAAATTTTGGACCCTTGGGCCTTGGTGGTTAAGTCAAAGTCAAAATTTTGATGTAATTAACTCAAAAATAGTATTTTTGAGTTAATTAAAATGGAATTAAATGATAAATTCGAATTTCCTCAAAATTATAATTTCGATGGTCCAGATTAAAAGATAATTAAATCTTTTCGACAGTGGAGATTATTTTGACAAGGATCAACTGAACTAGCCGTTGGAGATTTTATCTTATAAATTAGAGGTCTTTGTCAGTGTTTCAGTCATCTGATCTTGGAATCGTGCACTTGTTCTTGGAAGCTCTTGTAATATTTTTGGTGAATAAAGCATAAAGACTTTGGGGTTACAGACTTTGGTGTTCCTTTTCCAGATCTATGTGGTGATATTGTCTCTAAACTCTGCTACTTTTATTGGCATTTTGATGGTTGATGGCCTTTATGGATTGATCCGCATACAGGTATCTTGTGGAGTTTTCTGGGTTTCTAAAATTGCATTTTGATTTAACGGAAATATTAGTCATGTATTTTTCTGAAAAGTCTCATGTTTATTTTTTAAATTTCTATCAATCTAAAATTCAGATGTAAGTGTGCAGAGATCATTTTTCAAGATTTGAGTGTTTGGGGAAGTCTTCAGTTAGACTAGCCAACTCTCAGATATCAGAAAATCTGAAAAAGCTCATTGTTTCCTAATTCCCAAAGTTATCTTATGAAATTTTGTTTTTGTAGCGTTTTCTTGGGCTTGTGCCTATTTTAATCTCTCTTTTTATTAATCGTGCAGAAATGGTTTTAATCTGGCCATAACGGCATTTTATCTATAAAATAGCACTGTAAATCTGCAAATATTTACCAGGGTTTGTTTTCTGTGCATAGTTTTGGGTTTGGATTTCTTGTTTTTCTGGTTTTGTGCAGGTTTTACAGGGAGATTCTCAGGATTTTTTTTAGATCTGAGCTAGACCTAGGCCCTAGAGGGTAAGATTTGGCCTCAGGATCAATTTGGTTGCAGATCTAGGCAGAATTGTGCCCCAAAATCAGGATTTTTCAGAAATATTCAAGTCAAATTCTAAAGCTGAGTTTTTGAGTAAGTTTTACTGCTGGACAGAAGGAGAAATTTGAAAAATCTTCGTTGCTGTCTTCACACTGTCTCAGCTCTCATTCATTCTCTGCGTCCTCCTTCCCTCCATCCTCATTGCCTTTGATCTACGCTCCTCTCGCTGTTCACAGCTTCCCTTCATTCTTCGCTTTCCCTCTGCCCACATACCCTTACCTACAACCGGCTTCACTTTTCATTTTTATTCATTACACTGTCCCATTCCCTGTACGCTGCCTTTTTGCCCTCTCTTCCTCCACGCATTGCATTGCTTGCCGTCGAGCCTCTCCCGTAGCCGCCTTCAATTCTGTTCGATTTCCTTGCCACTTGCTCCTTCTGTTCGACTCTCTCTTTCATTTCTATGCTATCATTTTTCATTTTTTATCCGTCGTCCAACCTTGACCCTCGACTGCCCTCATCGCTGGCCTTCACCTACCCTTGGCGTCTCTTTCGTCTGGCCTCTTCAAAGTGCAAACCCTCTGCGTCCTGCCATCATTCTTCTTCCCACGTGAACCTGTGCCCGCTCATTTTCCTCACGCTGTTCTGCCTCATGCAGCCATCTCCCTCCTTTACTGTACGTCCATACACCTGCACACAAGAAACAAAATCGAAAAAAAAAAATTAATGCATTTTTGTTTTATTTCATTAGCTTTGGTTTTTTCCTTTTTTTTGTTTAGGTTACATTAACACCTACGCTTACTTCATTTTTTTATTTTAGTTTCATTTTCATAAAGTTAGTTTAGAGTTTAGACTTTTTTTTTTAAAATTTGCTTTAGCTTTAGTTTTTAGACTTTAGTTCTTAGTTTTATTTTTAGTAGATTTTTTTTTTAGAACCTTTAAAAAAAAAAAAACTTTAATTTTTATTTTTATTTTTTGGGACTTTAGATTTAGTTGTATATATATATTTCATTTTTTTTTTTTTTAAATTTTAGTTTCATCAACTTTGGACAAGAAACAAAAAATATAAAAATTTAAAATTAAATTATTTGAAATCGGTAATTAATTGTTTAATTCAACTTTGGGAATATTTAAAGTGATGATAAATTGCATGTCTTTAATCGAACATTGTTAATGCATAATTGTGAGGGTGTTTTATTGAATATCATTGTGGTGGATTGATTTTTCATAGCAGCAATTACATATCAATTACTTGACTTTAATTTCATAACGGGATATTTTGACTCCACAAGGCACTGGTTTTAAAGTTTCAAATCTAATTGAATCTGTAAAATTTCGTTAGTCTTAAAAAGTAATTGGTCATCTAGCTGTGTCTCTTGAATTGGTTGGTTTTCAACCATTTCTCCTTCTTCATTTTCGTTAGGGTCTACCTCCCTTAGCTTGCAAGGAGACAACTTAGATAGAGAGATTGGGGATCAGGGTGACAGCCCCCGATCTGAGCCGTTGTCGCAGTGCCTAGACATTCTGTGCGACAACACCCAGAAAATAGTGCATCCATCCTAGATCCTTCATGTCAAATTCCTCAGCCAAATTCTTCTTGCAGTCTGTAATGAGCCCTGATGATCCTGTCAAGAATAGATCATCTACATACAAAACCAGTATCAGAGGCTCACTCCCTACTCTCAGATAGTAGAGATTGGGATCTCCATCACTCTTGACGAATCCCATCTTCTGCAGGTAGCTGTCAATTCGACCATACTAGGCTTTAGGAGCTTGCTTCAGTCCATAAAATGCTTTCTTCAGTGTGCACATATGAGTCTTCTCTGTTCTGATCATGTGTCTCGAAGCCCTCCGGTTGTTCTATATACACCTCTTCATCTATCACCCCGTTCAGGAATGCTGTCTTGACGTCCATCTGGTGAATCTCCCATCCCATCTGCGCAGCAAGGGATATCAGGAATCTCATAGAGGTGTATCTGGCTACTGGGCGAAGGTTTCTTCATAATCAATCCCTTCCTTCTGAGCATACCCCTTAGCCACAAACCTGGTTTTAAATTTCTCGGTGCTGCCATCTGCAACATACTTGATCTTGTAGATACACCTTGATCCTACAACTGATCTCTCCTGAGGTCTGGGGACCACTTCCTAGACATCATTCGTCACGATGGAACTATACTCTTCCACCATTGCATCAACCCACACTTGGTGCTGAGCTGCTTCGCGAAAACTGGAAGGTTCTCCGACTTGAGCAACCAAGGTTTGATACCTCTCAGGTTGCTTATGTTGTCTCTTCTCATTTCGCGGGACTTCGACAAAGTCCTCTGCATCTTTCAGAATTTGTCGTAGTTCCCTACTTGTTCTTCCACTGGTGGTGGGTGGATTTACCGGCTCTCCCTCTTGCAAATCCTCGAGAGACACTTCTTATTCTGCATTCTCACTATATCCTACCCTCGAGAGACACATCTTATTCCCTCTTGCAAATATGCCTTTGCATTCTCACTATATCCTACCAGATACCCTTATTTTGCAGTCATTTCCAACTTCTTCCTCTTCTCACTGGGTACATGAAAGTAAGTTGTACTGCCAAAGATCCTAAAGTGAGTCACTTCAGGCTTACTGCCAGTGAAGACACTTTCCGGTGCGATCTTTCCCAATGCAGCGTGAGGAGTCCTGTTCTGAATGTAGACAACTGTATTACAAGCTTCAACACACAGGAATTTGGGCATGTCTTGGTCATACAACATTGCCCTTCTTGCTTTGACAATAGTCCTGTTGTGCCAAAAGCTCATCCCTAATTCTTGCTATCTTTACAAAGAAGGAGGCCAATGTGTCTTCATTAGTCATATTTGTAGTCCTTAGCTCATTTGTCAAAGTAGCTACTTGACCAATGTTCTTAATAGTGAATAACTTTGATAAAACTTCATACATTTCCTGAGCATGGTCAATGCTAGCTATGAATGGGACAAGGTTGTCCTTTATTCCTTTTAGCATTAGAGTCATGGCTACAAATTCTAGTAACTTGAATTTCACTTTGTCACCATCACTGCAATCCTCCGTAGGCTTCTTTACTTTTCCTTTGACCAAGTCTAGTACCTTATTCTTTTCAAGGATGAGGTCATTTCTCTTCTTCTAGGACCTCTAGTTTGAGGCTCCTTCAAGTTTGTTTTCTCCCTTGATTGTGTTTGATATCTACCTAGAGTGTAGTAGATTCCTTCCTTGAGATGATCCTTTGAATGGTTCTTTGATCAGGTGCTGAAGACTGCCATTTTCTTCCTTATTCACCAAAGCTCTGAAACCATGTTAGAAAATCATAAAGGAAGAAAGAGTTTCTTATTCTTGATAATTACTTGTGATGTTTCTTGTTATTACGATTCTTTATATCTTGTTTGTTTTAGTTCATCAAGCAATTACCAAAGCAGCAACACATAAAACAATAGACACTGGATGTAGGCACTATGCCAGGGCAAAACCCAGTCAAGATAATTCTTCCTTTCAATAGTATTCTTTGAGACTCTTCACCCTAGACAGACACCAGACCTTCCCTCCACACCAAGTCAGCCTCCCATATCTTTGACCCCTTTCCAACAACTTTGACTAGGCCGCAACTTCCAGCAGCAACAAAACTTGGAAGACTTCGATCTCCCAATCTAGGGTACGAAACAGGGATAGAGAGGCACCAAAATTTCATTTTTCTTCTTCTCATTAGACTTCCCCAAACTCACACTACTTTCGGCTTCCTGGCAACGAACTTCAAACTTTTCCCAGCTACAAGATATATTGAACTTGCTGTGAGAGAGTGTGCTCCAAATGAATTCAATTTCCTTCCTTTTATAGGCTTCAGGTGAGGTCGAATAGGTGTCGCTTAGGCCGACATGATCCCCTTTAGGCCAACTTGGTGTGGAGGTCACATAATTCGTATTTTACTCAATATTAAACCTTTTTACATGATTCAAAAACCCAAGAAGGGTCTCTTTAAATGTACAATGACTCTATTAACTCAGAATAAATCCTAGAAGTCGTTAATAGGGGCTTTGGCCTAAAACATAGTGACCCAAGCATGAAACCCATGCTTTAATAAGTCACAGTAATAATAAAAATTCTCTTATTTATTCTTTTGTCAAGTACATTACAAGATGACTCAAGTACATTAAATGAAGACCGAGCCTAGTTACATTTTCCAACATAATCTTGGTCGTTGGTGCTCCAACAATGGATTATAAGAGGAAGTCGATGGGCACTTGGAGAAGATACACCAGTGCAGATACTCAGTGATCTACACAGTTCGATTTTCTAGTGTAGGTGATTCGGCAGGAGAAATCGAGTCAGAGGTCAAGTTGCAGGTGGCAGAGTTGCAAAGAAGCAGATTTCCAGAGGAATTTACAGTTTCATAAGAGCCGGAAGAGAAGGCCAAATATATTCTTTAGGAGGTAGTGCAATGCCTCAAGATAGGCAGTTCGATTTAGCCAGGAGGAGGGTTGATTCAACGTCCAAAGGTCGGGGAATTTTACAGAAGTCCGGAAGAATCACTTCCAGTGGCAACAACAGGCTAGACACCTCATCAAAGGTAGTTTCTGGGCCATACGAGTGAGGCCTGCATAGAAGGCTGACGCAGAGTGTTCCAGAGCCAATTCCGAGGCTCAATTTGTTGTGGGTTTGCTTGAGGAGAAGGGTAAAATTCCTCAAATATTTTTGCTAGTATTTCTCTCAGATAGAAACGCCAATTTGGCGTCATTTTTTTGTACTCGGAATTTATGCTGCTGCATAAATAATAAAACTCTCAACTGCTGCACCGGTTTTCCCAAGTTGGGTCTTTCCAGGGACAATTGTCCAAAAATAACGGTGTCAAAATTCTTGTGTTCTAGAATTTCTCAATTTCCAGTATTTTATTTTCCGCAATATTTTTATGGTGAAAAGTGCAGCCGTGATTTTATTCATTGTTTGCCATCGCAAATAAACTGCATATTTAAATTTACAATTAGGAGAATAATTTCCAGTCGCTGCAATAGATGAAATTTTCTCAATTGCTTGATGAACGTAATTAAAGAAATAATAAAGAACCAACTAACATCACAAGTAATTATCATGATAAGGAGCATAAGTTCTAATATACAATTTTCCAAATTTTCCAACATGGTTTCAGAGCTAAGGTGCAAGGAGACTGCAGATCACAATCTAGCTAACACTATGACAAGGGTTATGAAGAAGAGTTTCAAGCTTCTTGGAAATCTCGCTACATCTATGAAGAATTGTTTATTGAAGATCATCTCCAAGCTCGCAAAAGAATTAGCAGATGGAAGTTTGTTCTTCGCTTTATTCAACACATTCAAAGGTGAGAATATATGGGTTATTGACAGTGGTGCTGTTGATTTTTGTAGCATTAGAAAGTGTTCCAAGTCTCAAAATTAGTAAGGAGGCTTGGACATCAGTATTCCAAAGAACCCAGAAACCGTTTGTGGGAATTCCATTCGGTTCATGTTTTATTAAAATAATTAATTATTTCAATGGAGACCCTAAGTCTAAACTTAAGGAAATTAAATAATTAATGGGTATTAATAAAACAGAGTGTGAATCTTTTAGAGAATGAAGATCAAGTCAAGTTTTAATCTTAGCCATTGATTAGACTTCTAATCTGGGTTGTTGATTCATCAATGAGAAGATTATAAAAGAAAGCTTGAGGGTCATTTGGAAAGCAAGCCGGGTATACATTCAGTAACCCGAAAGAAGTCGATTATGAAGGAATAGAATTCTATTTCAGAGGGAGAGTTGCAGGGCAGAGGAAGCAAATGGCGTCAACAGTGACAGGGGTCTAGGAAAGAAGGAAGCAGAAGGGCGGTGAAGGCAACACAGAGAGCTCACGTAGGGTGATGCAGTCTCACGCAGGCACTGCACATAGAGACACAGAGAGGAGCTATGAGTCTCCCGAGCATTAGAAATTCTGTAGAGGGTTCGTGAGAATTTATCTCAGGTGTTTTCCAAATTAGTCTGCCAGTCTTTTCCTTGTAAAGAATTTCATTGCTGAACAATAATATATATATATATTATAAACCCTCATCTGCTGCACCAGTTTTCCCGCATCGGGTTTTTCAGGGGACAATTGTCCAAAAATAATTGTCTATGTGATTGATTCTTATGCTTGTATTTCTTCTGTTCTTTTCTTTGCATATGCTTGAGTGAATGTTGCAGTAGTATTTATTTCAAAATTTATTGGAAGAATTATGTAAATAACTTATTGGAAATAATAAGTAGGAGAAATAAATCTATCACTGCAAAAGTATTTTCAGGATTGAAATTTCACATGGTATCAGAGCAAAGATGAGTAACAGGAGCAAAGAATCGACGATGGAACGAAGATCAGACGTTGCTGCAGTAGCAACTCAGAAGGGTTCGCACAGTTCTCCAGAGAAGAGGGAAAGCATGAAAAAGCAGATGGATCATGACGTTTCTGTTCAGGCATCCAGATTGGAAGAAGAATTTGCTTGTGTGTCAAGCTCTGCGTCTCCTAAGATCTGGTGTATTGACAGTGGGGTTTCTGCTCACATGACAAGAGTACGAGAATGTTTCTCAAGCTACCAAGAAGAGCAGATCAATTTTAAAATCACTATGGGCAATAAGGCGAAATGTACCCCTGTTGGAAGAGGTACCATAGTGTTTCAAACAGAAGCTGGTAATAAGCTTCGGGCCACCAATGTGATGCATGTTCCTAGTTTGGGGATGCACTTACTCTCTGTGTTGCAACTTCAAAACAAAGGTTACGATGTTTACTTCATTGGCAAAAGAGTATACGTCAAACACCCGAGTTGGAAGAAGAAGGCACAAATTGGAGTCAGGAGCAATAAACTCTACAAGTTACAGCTTGAATCCCCAATGGTGCTGATAGGGAACACTGATGAGAAGGATTTAAATGAACTATGGAACAGGAGAATGGGGCACTTACACCATGGGGCGTTAAGAATTCTCAAGAAGACTGTCATAGGAGTTCCAGAACTGAGCACCAAGCGAGACGATGTCTACAGAGGGTGCGTATTGGTAAAGTATGCCACGACAGCGTACCATAGAAGCAACAATAGGGCTAAGAGTGTGTTGGGCTTAATACACTCGGACATTTGTGGACCAATGTCCAATAGAGCTCTTAGTGGTGCCGAATATTTCGTCACCTTTATTGTTGACTATTCTAGGAAGACTTGGATCTACTTTCTGAAGACCAAGGACGAAGTCTTTGATCGATTCAAGGAGTTTAAAGCTTTGGTAGAGAATCTAACAGGAAAGCGGATAAAGAAACTGCGATTAGACAATGGTGGAGAATACATCGACAGAGACTTCACAAAGTTCTGCACAAGGGAAGGCATCAGAAGAGAGTGGACCGCTCCGTATAATCTGGAGCATAATGGAATTGTAGAGAGAAAGAATGGAACTATTGTCGAGGTTGCAAGGGCAATGCTGTATGGTCAAGACATGCCCAAATTCCTGTGGGCTGAAGCTTGTAATACAACTGTCTATGTACAGAACAAGATTCCTCACAGTGCATTGGGTAAGATCACTCCATAAAGTGTCTTCCCTGGCAGGAAGCCAAAAGTGAGCCACTTTAGGATCTTTGGCAGTCCGGCATACTACCATGTGCCCGAAGAGAAGAGGAAGAAATTGGATAAGACTGCGAAAAAGGGATATCTGGTGGGATATAGCGAGAATGCAAAGGCTTACAACATCTACATTCCCGAGAGCAGGAAGATTGTAGCACGACGAGATGTGAAGTTCATAGAGGAAAGGGCCTTCTGGAAATCCCGGGAGATGCCTTCTGCTACACAGTCTGAGGAGGATCCGCTGGTCCAACCACAACGACCTGCGGAGGGTAATACGAGTGCCTCTCAAAGGCATGGGGATCCAAGGGATACATCTCTCGAGGAGTTGCAGGAAGGAGAGCAGGTAGATCCACCCACTACCCGTGGTAGGATGAACAGGGAATTACGACAAATTCTGAGGGACACAGAGGAGTTTTTCGGAGCCCCCAAAAATGAGAATAAGCAACACAGGCAACCTGAAAGGTACCAAGCCTTGGTAGCCTAGGTTGGGGAACCCTCTAGTTTTCAGGAGGCAGCTCAGCATCAGGTATGGGTAGATGCGATGGTGGATGAATACAACTCCATCATGACAAATGATGTCTGGGAAGTGGTTCCTAGGCCTCAGGACATATTAGTTGTGGGTTCAAGATGGATCTACAAGATCAAATATGCTGTAGATGGCAGCATCGAGAAATTTATAGCCAGGTTTGTGGCTAAGGGGTATGCTCAGAAGGAAGGAATAGACTATGAAGAGACCTTCGCCCCATTAGCCCGATATACTTCTATGAGATTCGTAATATCCCTTGCTGCGCAGATGGGATGGGAGATTCCCCAGATGGACGTCAAGACTGCATTCTTGAATGGGGTGATAGAAGAAGAAGTATATATTGAACAACCAAAGGGCTTTGAGACACATGAGCAAAAAACTCATGTGTGCAGGTTCAAGAAGGCCTTGTATGGACTGAAGCAAGCCCCTAGAGCTTGGTATGGTCGAATTGACAACTACTTGCAGAAGATGGGATTTGTCAAGAGTGACGCAGATCCCAATCTCTACTATCTGAGAGTAGGGGATGAGCCTCTGATACTGGTACTATATGTAGATGATCTATTTCTGACAGGATCATCTAGGCTCATCAAGGACTGTAAGGAGAATTTAGCTGCAGAATTTGACATGAAGGATCTAGGGCTGATGCATTATTTTCCGAGGTTGGAAGTTTGGCAGCAGAAGGGTGAGATCTTCCTTGGTCAAGGAAGGTTTACTACAGAAATTTGAAGAGGTTTCAGATGGAAGACTGTAGACTCATGGCTACTCCAATGATTACCAACTGGAATAAAATTGACATGTCCGAAGATGATGAGACTGATCCTACCTTATATAGGTATCTCATAGGATCTCTGAGGCATCTGGTCAACACGAGGCGAGACCTTTGTTATGCTGTTAATACTCTCAATTAGTTCATGGTGGAACCGAGGAGGGCTCATTGGGCAACAACCAAACATGTTCTCAGATACCTACAAGGAACAATCGAGCTTGGACTGAAATAAACCCGAGGCAATGACATCAGGTTGAGTGGGTTTACTGATGCAGATTGGGCTGGGAGCCTAGTATATCGGAAGAGTACCAGTGGGTATTGTTTCAGTGTTGGATCAGGAATGACCTTCTGGTGCAACAGGGAACAGAAATCCGTGGCTCTGAGCTCAGCAGAGGCAGAATATATGGCAACATATGGCTTCGAAAATTGCTTGTGAACTTACGCAAGGAAAAGATGGAGGCTTCCTTCCCTGACTTTGGAAACTAGAAAACCACCTGAGAATTTCTCTGGAAATTCTCCCTGTTGCAAACCCTTATTGCTCTCCTTCCCTGGCTCAAACTGTGCCCTCACTAAAAACTGCGAACTAGGTAGCTCGATTTGCCTTGCTCACTAATCAATTGATGCTCGGTGTGTCTTTCTCCATCCCTTCGAGCCGCTCTTATAATCTCTCGTTGAGTCTTCAACGACCGTGATTAAATCTCTATCAATGACTAGGATCAATTAGAATTCATCAATAGAAGTCTCTAGAGCAATCTCAAACATCCTTAATTAATTAACTTTAATTTAATTCTTTTCCTATGTTAGACTTAGAAATAATTTCATTATGGAAATTTAATTTAACTAAGGTGTTTCCCAAGCTTATCTCGTGGAACCTCTTCTGTGTTTTGGAGATCTAGTGTTCTTTAGCCTCTTAGCATCATCTGAGAGTAGAACACTGGTCAATGGACTAAAAACCTTAATGACTTGGTGTATGTCTAATACAATCTCCGACTATAGGTGAAGCAAATAGAGAAGCCATTGGATGTGGATGCCATTTCCTTAGACAATATGGATGTATTGTCTAAGTGGAGGGTGGGGTCTTGGCTTCCCATCATGGAAGAGTCACTTGCATGGGGTTAGAGGAGGAACCATTAATAGTACAATAGCAGGGGCTACAAGAGGAGGACTCATAGGAGGGGCAATAACAGGAGGAGAAGGAGAATGTGGCAGCATCAACACCACCTTCTACAGATAGAGCACAGTTCCATACCCATTAGCCGTCGTCTGACATTGGGTGCAGGGCTAGGGCCTTCTAGTGCTAGGGGCAGGCCTGCTAAACAACCCATCATTGTTTCCCGTAAAAGGGGGAGAGGGAACTAATCTTGGGTAGCTAGTTGCTAGTTTTGTTTTTTTTGCAATTGTACATATATGATACATTTATATATGTGATGCTATTTTGTATTGGTTCTGTGAAAATCCTAAATCTGGATTCCTACTGCAACAAATCTGAATTATTTGTCCTATTATTTTTCATAATTATTTTATTACAATGAAATACCGAAGTAATTACTGAAGAAATCTACACAAATAATGCTGCCGAATAAATCTAAGTGCTGAAACAAACTAAACAAAATACAATGAAAAACATCCACATTTGACACAGTTATTTTTGGACTAAGTCCCTGGAAAAACCCAACTCGGGAAAACCGGTGCAGTAGATCTGAGGGTTTTGTATTATTAAGCAGCAGAATCTTGAGTACAACTCGGGTGCCAATATCTGGCTTACCCTTCAGAGAAATCTAGACAACAGATGAAAATGTGAGGTATACCTCACTCTGCAAATCCCCGGCTGATCTGAACAACGCTGGTGAAGCCCCTCTCTACCTCTGCATGATGCCTATGTTGCAACTGTGTAAGCCTGCATGGGCAAGCTCTGGAACTGCGTCACCTCTCCTCTGCAAATGATCAAGCTAATCAGAAACTGAGTTTTGGCCCTCCTGGCTCAGAAACCCTAGCTTCCAGCTATCTCCGGACTGATCACAAAGGTCACTAAGTCACTTCTTGTTGGAAATATTGTCAGTGATGGCAAAGGAGGCAGCAAAGACAGAGACAGGCAAAGAGAGCAGCATAGCAGCAAGATGTAGAGAGGGTCGAGCAGCAGAGACAGGGTCATTTAAAGAAGAGGCAGCAAAAGGAAAATGAAGGAGTCAAGGAGCAGATGGAACAAAGAAAGCAAAGGAGACAGGCGGAAGAGAATGTCGAAATGTAACAGTCAAACAGTAGAATGGAAGCAACGACACAGACAGAGAAAGAAGCACAGCTAAGGCAGAGGCAGAGTCGTGAACATAGAGGCAGAACCGTTATCACAACAGTAGAGGCAGAGGTCCAGCAACAGAAGCAGCTAAGGCAGAGGCAGAGGCAGCGCATATAGAGGCAGAGCGTTACATATAACATAAACACAAATTCTGGGAAACGCTACCCATGCTGGAGTATATATGCAACGCATTACATATATGTGCAGCGCATCATATAAACAAAGGTCATATATATAAGTGGAGCGCTTTATAAACAAATAACCAAAGTACCATAAGGTGGGACCCTTCCTAATCGCATCGGAGCATCGCAGTATGGGCATATCGCAATATCGCAACTATCGCAACATCGCAATATCGCAACAATCGCAATATCGCAATATCGCAACCATCGCGCCATCGCAACATAGCGCCATCGCAACATCGCGCCATCGCACCATCGCACCATCGCAACATCGCGAAATCACAATATCGCACCATCGCAACATCGCACATCAAAAATTTTACATTGCGCATTTTTTTTGTTTGATCCGCCGATTGCCGTTGCGACGTATTGTCCACCGTCGGATGTGGGGCCCGATCCTTTCATATATTAGAGGATGTGATCCGATTTATTGGATTGTAATATAAGACCAAAGGCTTAAGGTGGAGGGCAATTGTTAACGTAAAGTTGTTGCGATCATATTAAAAAGTGCCGCGTGGTCCGTGGGTTATATATCTATGCCTCGGCTTAATGGGAGGGCGATTATTAATATAAAACCATTGTAATGAACGTATGTTCCGCTTGCGGTACTCGCCACATCAACAAGACACTCGTGGCATGAAAAGGGTTGGAATTGCCCTGATTTAAAAGTCAGTAATTACATTTTATTTATTTAAAAGGCTCAGTTACACGTATGCAGCAATTACACCCCCACAGAGGACAGAAAAGAAAACAGAGCTGAAAGGAGATAAAACACAGTCACAGAAAAGACAAAGACAACCAGAGAAAAAAATAAATGCGTAGCGATTCAAAAGACTAAATGAGTTGAGCTGGAGTTCACATTGTAATTCGAATGTAAATATTTTAATTGTTTTTATTGTCTGTGATGCAAAGGCAAGTATCCTAAGGAAAAGACAAAATCCCACTGTAGCTTGGAAATTTGTACATATTGTAGTAATTCTAAAAAGGAGTTGGAAAATGGAATAAGAAGACAGAAGCCAAAGAGTCATGACTGTTCACTTCGGATTCCTTGTGAAATACAAACAGTCATGTGAGAATTTCTTTATATAATATCAATTTTGATAAGCTCAAGGTGTGTAAGAGAGAGAGAGAGGGAGAAAAAATAGAGAATGCAGAATATAGAAGAATAAAGTAGAAAAGATTAAGAGAAGAAGAGCAGATACATAACAGAGCTGATATTTGAGGTAAATCAACAAACATTCAGTTTGATAAATTGAGGAAGTTGGAGCTTCCCTATCAAGTTGTAGCTTGATAGCTGTTAGTTGTAGCTGACTGAGGTTGGAGCCTCCTGTAGGTTGGTGCCTGTAGAAAATTGAAGGGAGTTGGTGCTTCCTTGCAAGTTGTAGCTTGCAGAATTGAGGATAGAGCCTCCTGTAGGTTGGTGCCTGCAGAAAACAGTGGTGAGAGGGAGTTGGAGCTTGCCTTTGCATCACAACAATAATAAGATATGGTTTTCTCCCTTTTTGGGTTTCCACTTACATCTGTTGTCTCTATGTGTGTTTCTTATGTGTTGATGTGATTCTTTCAATCTACTTAATTGTTTGCTGCTCTCAACATAAGTATGGTGTCACATTAATTTAATACTGGCTGTAACATTTTAAGACTGTTCACATATTAAGCTGTAAATAAGTTTGGTGAAAATTTAGAATTGTTAAATATGTATTAAACTGATTCACCCCCCCCTCTCAGTTTAATTAAAGGTCCAACACTTCTGCGTGATTCCCTTCAGGAACTGCGTCACCCCTGTAGGTGACTGCACTGCCTTTTTGCGTCACTGTTGCCTCTCTCTGAAATGTACTCCTGGTCCTCCTGAACAGTTACTGCATCTGCCCCTCTCTGGCACTGATCACTGAATCGAAATCACTTAGCAAACCCTACCCTAGTGATTCGATCTTGATCAACAAACTGTGTTTCTCTCACAAGCTCGAAAATGCCAAATGCTCAATGTGTTTTTCATAGGCCCCTCACCCTCCTTCTTATATTCTTCCGTTGACCCTTCAACGGCCAAGATTAAAACATAATCAAGGGCTAAGATTAACTTGGAGGTGATCCATGACTTTATCTAGAAGATTCACACTTAGTTTAATTAATACCCTTTAATTAATCAGTTTCCCTAAGTTTAGACTTAAGAAAACATTAAAAAACTATTAATTAATTTAATTAAACCATCTCTAAGTGGAATTTTCCAAAACCATTTCTGGGTATTATGGAATACATGTGTCTTAGCCTATATACAAAGTTACAAGGCTAGAGCACATCCGATGCTACCATAAATCAACAAGTTCTCCACATTTGAGTCCTTGATTGGACAGTTATCAACAGGGTTTAGTATCACCTTTGATGTATCATTTTTATTTGATCACTACATCATATATATCCGTGCTTTCTTCATATTTATGTGCCAATGTGTTTATTTGATGCCGTTCTTGCTTTATATGCTTAAAAATATGAAAAAAAGAATATATTTTTCATCTTTTAATGTTTTCCTCGGTTTTCCAAATTTTGCGATGCCGACTTTTCAAGACCCTTGCCGATCTTTTGCCGATGCCGACTTTTTCAACACTGCTTCTAGGTGAAGTGAGGGAACAAGAATACATTCAAGATTGGTCAATCATCCAGTTCACCCCTTGATCCATATTAGTATGCCCAAAACATTATGTGAAATCACATGATTACAAAATGGTTAAAATACCGGTCGATGGATTACTCACCTTCAAGAAGGAATCGCTGGATGGGAGAGAGAAATCTGACTAGAGTGAGAAGTGGAGGATCCATGGCATCATGTCATGTGCTGATCAATAGGGCTGCTGGCTAGCTGGTTTTCCAAGGAGAAAAGTTTTCTCCTACGGGCTATCCACTTTTTGGTGGGTAGCATTCCACACCTTGGCTTCTCAAATGCCACGGTGTCAAGGCTCGAGCTCTTAGATGCTCTTTAACTTGGCTCTGATAGGATATAATTGTTGCACATATGCACATGTGCAGAAAATTCAGAAATAGAGAATAGATGGTTGATTATATTCTTCAATGTGCAATCACGAATACATTATATGTGATATGTCTCATGAGAGTGACATAACTTGGTGACAACCCCGGTACATAGACAAGAAGGTGACTCCATTAAAATCAGTGAAGTCGCTTTACTTTATATTTACTAAAACAAAAGTACAAAACTGCAAAATAAGACATTATGATATGGTCATTATTAAAACATAAATTCTATTAAGTTGGTTGCAGTTGCAATGCCTTTGCTCCTTGCTCTGATGGGCTGCAAGGTCTTCATTCCTCGCAATTGCATAGTTTTTATTTCCCAAAATATTTGATTGTGGGATCTTCATTCCCCACAATAGTTAGTTTTGGTTGCTTAGTCTTCCTCCAATAGAGTTTGTTGGGTCTTCATTTCTACCATTGTTTCTGCATTGGAGTCGTTGCTTGCAATAATAACGGCTTAGCAGACCTTTTACCTCCACAACATTATGTGGATGTGTAGCCATTGTTTCTTGTGATCATGGGTTGCAGGGTCTTTACTGTCCACTCCCCTGAATTTAGGGTAGCAGGGTTGCTACGTTCAACAATGATAGGTTGTGAGGTCCCAACTCTTAAGTCAATTTTGGTTTCTCTATGGGGATGCAACTTGATCAAACATTTCAAATTTGTTGTTTTATACATGATTTTTTTTAGTTGTTTAGATTTACAAATTAGATTCACGTGCTTATGTCTGGCAGGAATATTATTTTGGTGATTTGCAACATTGTGAACATTATGGATTTGACAAGATGGGTCGTAGTGCACAGGTTTGAAAAATATTTTTCTTTTATTCAACTTTATCTATAGATATACAAGGCTTTTTATAGTTAGTAGTTGTGTAACTAGGGAGTTGTGCGTTGTCATGCAACATATTTACTTTGAAAATGTACTTATGTGCAGGTCAATATTATTTGTGGAAATTGTTCAAATAGAGCTACTTGCAGAGGTGTGTATTCATTGTATGATCGCTTTCTTGATCATATAAAAATATGGGAATGAAATACAGTTAGGTAAAAATACGAAAACAAAATTGATGAAGGAAAAAAGGAAAAAATAAGGATGTTAGTTGTAATTTGTTTTGTACATAAGTAATGTAAGCTTGTCTTGTAACTCCATACTGCGGAACCTACATATCTATCAATTCTAAATTGCAGGACTAGCATACTCTGTAACCTTATGTTACATGACCAACATTCTCGATAATACTGTCTCTTAGACCAGGAGAATTGCCATTATAATCTGATTTTATGGAAAGGACCAATTTAGTTATGGTAGCCAACTGGACCGGATCATCTAGACCAGTTCAACCTCTGCAGTGCCAAGACCAGTCAGTTTGGATGCTGAACCAACCTACTCAGGCCTGTTTCAATATTGGCCAATCTCTCCCAGCCACACCCACCTGCATGGCATTTTAAACCAGAAACCCAGTTTGGCTGGTTTTTCAACCTGGTTTTCCAGCCAATTCTGGTCCTGGTCTGACCCTTAGCTGGCTCCTGTTCCTGTTCCAGTCTCAATAAATGTAACACAAAGATTGTGCATCTTAGCAGGCTTAAAGAAATCTTGCCGAAATTGTAGAGGTATAGGCGAAGACCTACCCATTACAGACCAATGAATAGTTGTAGGAAGTAAATGAAGAGGATTAGTAGGTATGACATAGGAAGTGAGTGGGACGTTTTAAAAGTTACACCTGAGCAACATGTTGTGTAAAATCTAGTTTCAATAATTAGGGTGGTTAAGAGTATTAATAGGGGTTTGGTGTTGATTATGATCAATTGCCTTTATCATATAAATATTGCAATGAAATACAGTTAAGGTAATGAAAAGAAAATTGATGAAGTAAAAGAATAAAATTTAGTCATTATTCGCTTGCTCCATAAATAATGTTTTAGTTCCAGGTTTGAAATGTTCAACGTGCAACCATATTTTGCTGGACAAGCATATCTTCTTATCCCATGTTGCATAACCTACACTTCTTTCAAACATAGGTTGAAGGATTAGGGTACTCTGCAACTCTATTATACAAAACTGACATTCTCCTTATTACTATGTTGTAAACTGGGAAAACCACTGATGTAATCTGGGGTTACAGAAAGGGCAAAAAGGGCCAAGTTTTAGCACAAAGTTGCAGAGATTAGAATGCTCATTTTTCTTTTCTTTTTTTCTTTCTGTACAGCTGTTACAGAACCCATTAAGGAGAAGCTAACAGTTGTGGGAGGCATATGAATCAATACGACATGGGAAGTGAATGGATAGTTCTAGAAGGCATACCTGAACAAGATCTTTTTGTATAAAATCTACCTACAATAATGATGGTCGTTCAGAGTACTAATACAAGGGTGCTATTTCATTGCATGATCACTTTCCTTATCATCTATTAATATCACAATGAAATACATTTGAGTAAAAATAAGAAAGCATAATTGATGAAGCAACAGAAAAGAATAGAAAAGAACAAGATATTTAATTAGATATAGTAGTATTAGATGTGCCTCTGGCTTGTGAAATGCTATTGTCACGAAAATGGATGGCGAATGTAGGCGGTGCTATTCAAATGGACTTATACATTACATTGCCTATTCACGAGGGTGAACCTGTTAAGTTGTATAGGGAGGCATATAGGATGAATCATGTAGAAGATCCTAGAAACCGAGACAAATAAGTCAAGTATGTTGAAGAAAATATGGGATTTTAGTATTTACATGGTCATTAGTTTTGATATTCCTCAAAGAAAGGCAAGTAATGGATTGTGGAGAATGAACTTCGACAGGGCTTCCTCAAAATATGGTAATGGGGCTGGGATATTCTTTACTTCTAGATGAAGAAATAATTCACTTTTCTCATAGATTGGAATTTAAGGCCACGAATAATGTAGCGAAGTATGAAGTGTTAGTGTTAGGATTAGATGCTGCTGAGATATGAGAATTTCATGTTAAAGGTTAGAGGAGATTAACACTTGGTAGTCTGTCAAGTAAAGGGTTTGCATGCCTGTAAGAATGAAAGGCTTAAAAGTGTGAAAATTTCTGAATATACTTAAACATAAACCCTACTGTTAAATTCTTGATTTACTTCTCCTACTGACATTAGTTATTAATCTGAAATATTTAGCATTAACATCGAAGTAAATACATTAATAACCTACACATACAGATCTAAACTGAATAACTTGCACAATGACAAAGTGACACACAAGGATTTTCTGGACAACTGTACCCGGAAAAACCCAATGCGGGAAAACCGATGCTTCTAGCTTCTGGAGGGTTTTTATTATTAAGAAGATTCCAAGTATGAAAGATCTGGGCACCAAACTGGTTAACCCAATAGAGAAATAAATATGCAGCTATACCTTTGTTCTGGAGACTGAAAAACTGATTGATTCACACACTCGAACGGGATTTACAGAACTCAACGCTTTTCGACCTCTAGAAACCCTAGCGTTGCTCTGAAGCCCTCTACGTCAGCCTTGCTGGCCTGCGTCAGCCTCTGCATTGCTTAGGAAGGGCCCGCGTCACCCCAGACTGGGTTACGCTACCCCGACGCTGCCTTGGTTGGGCTTGCGTCAGTCCTCCTGGGACTGCATCAACCCTCCTGACACTGCATCAACCCTCCTGGTCTCCTGCTGCCTTTGCGCTGCCCTTGCTAGGCTCTAGGCTGCTTTGCATAGTTGCTGCTTCCTCTACGCTACTCTGGTTTGCTGCTTCTCGGCTCTTGTTGTACTCTTGGCCTCGGCCTACACCATCCCCCTCGCCAATACTGCCCCTCGCTGCAGCTGAAACACTTTTGAAATTCTTAGCAAACCACGCCCTAGAATTCCAGCTTAGCTTCAGTGCTTTGCCGGTGTGTGTATTCTCCAACTGACCCCAAGCCCTCTTCATATACTTTTCTCGTTGAAACATCAACGTCCGTGATCTAATTTTGAATTGACTGCTAAGATTAGAAGATGCTTGATCCACGTCACTTAAGTCATTCTCATCGCAGGTTTAATTTAATTACCTTTAATCTTTTAATTTTCCTAAGTTAGACTTAGGGTCCTCAATTAAAAAGATTAATTAATTAAATATCTCTTAAACTGGATGGAATTTCTTAAACACTTTCTAAGTCTTGTAGATCTTATGTACTCTTGTCCCTCCACAAAATTTGGGAGCTAGAGCATATCTGATGCTACCACCCCAACACCCCAAAATCTCAACACTCCCTCTTAGCGAGGAATGTGCTTTAGCAAAACATTTCACCCCGAAGGCTGCTCTGATCTTTGGTGTTGGCCTCTACGCTGATGCTTGGCCTGCTGCCCTTCATCACTGTGCTGCTGCTGCTCTTCTGTACTACTGCCCATGACGCTGCCACCGCCACTGCCAGATCCATATTGCAGCTCCCTCTCAAATTGTTGCATCGTGCTGCCAACTGCTGCATTGCAACTCAGTTGCTGGGAGTAAGCAACTGAAGGATCCCTGCCCAATCTTTGACAGACAAGTCAGTTGGGCTGCATCTCATCACTGAAGCTCCATAGGTTGCTGCTTTGCGCTGTCTTCTGAAGGTTACTGCGCTGCTGTAGCTCTGCATTGCATAAGAAAACCTGCTCTGTGCTGCGCTATGCTGTTTGATTGAAGCCTCTACGCTGCTATAGCCACTGCACTACGTACCCTATGCTGCTACTGTATGTGCACTACACTGCTCCCTCATCAGCTTGTCTGCTTTGCCTCTGCATCATCCGTGATCCTCTGCACCCATTGCTCCACTTGTCCCGCTACTGTCTTAAAGCTCCCGTAGCACGGATGTGATTCAAGAGTTGGGCTACTCAAGAATCCCATCACCACTCTGTAGTTGCTCTACAGATCAAGATCGCCCCACTTTCGTGGTTCATGAGCGCTTGTGGCTATGTCATCGTTGGAGCCATCATCTGCTACAGCCGCCTTGGAACTAAAAGCTTCCTTGTCCTTTTTCCTTTGAGGACAATTGCTGGCGAAATGTCCAAGTTTACCACACTGGAAACATTTGATCTTCAATAGATCACGCTTCTTTTTCCCTTGCTGCCTCTTTGATGCCAAGGTTGCATCTTCCTCTTCCTTCTTCACCTTCCTCGAGCCGGTGCTGTACTGCCTCTTGGAGATTCGGATCTCTTCTTGTCGGAGGATAGTCCACATGTTGTCTCAGTTGGGAAGGTTCGCTCTGCCCAAGAGACTTTGGACAAAAGTTTCCTAGTCCTTGTGACTGCATTGAGAGCAGTCCTCACCATGACATTGTCATCCACCTTCACCCTCATGCTAGTCAGCTAATCTCGGATCGACTGCAATCTAGATAGGAAAGGATCGATTTCCTCTCCCTTGGTCATCATGAATAACCTCGGATGGTTCTCTAGAAGCATCTTTCTCTGGACGGACCTTCCTTCATACGATGTGGTTAGGGCTACCCACATCTCATCAGCCGTCACCTTCTCGACTATGTGTGGTACCACATGATCTTTGATCCCATCCATGATGAAGCGCTTGGCATGTGCCGCTGCGTCATTGTGCTTCTCCAGGAGAGCCACATTAGTTGGTGTAGCCAAGACTTTCTCTCCATACTCTCGTATATCGCAGGCCTAAAGGACTACGAGGATTTTAGCCTTCCAGATCACAAAGTTTGACTGGCCGTCCAACGTATCCTGATCACGCAGTCCGTGTGGCGCCATCTGCTCAGATATTTGTCGGAACTGATCCTCCTCTCTCTGCTAGAGACTCAGATCTAGGGTCCTTGGCGAGAAAGGCACCCTCTGCTCCCTCTGACAACTGACTCCCTCTCTTGGAAGTCTGCCAAACACAACGAATCAACTCTCTTCGATCCTCTGATCGATCTTCAAACTTCTTTGGTAGGAAATATATTGAGAAGCTGTTCTCCTCCCGCTCTTTGTCAACTTAGCTTAGGCTAAATTTTGCACTGGCAAAATCTTCACCCCACCAGCAACCACTGAAGGTCTGCACCTCAGTTTCCGGTTCACGACTCTTTGCACAACACTCAAATTCTGGACTACGTCACCTCGGTTGGCCTCTGCGTAGCGCAGGCTGCTCCTACGTCCCTTTGGAAGACACTGTGCTGTCTTTGCGTCACCCAGCTGGGACTGCGTTAGCCCCTGTGTGGCTCTGCTGCTGCGCTGCCCTCTCCGGTTTATTTGCTGCTGCTGCTACTTTCTCTGTTGTTTTCTACAACACAGATTCTTCAGCCTTCTTGCTGGAGATTCATCTAGATCTACAATCGCTCTGATACCATGTGAAATTTTTTGAATATACTTAAACAAAAACCCTACTTTTAAATTCTTGATTTACTTCTCCTACTGACATTAGTTATTAATCTGAAATCTTCAACATTAACATAAACGACCGTGATCTAATGCATTAACATCAACGGCTGTGATCTAATCTTGAATCGACGACTAAGATTAAAAGATGCTTGATTCACGCCACTTAAGTCATTGTCATCACATGTTTAATTTAATTACCTTTAATCTTTTAATTTTCATAAGTTAGACTCAGGGCCAACAATTAAAAAGATTAATTGATTAAATATCTCTTAAACTGGATTGAATTTCTTAAAATGCTTTTTGGGTCTTGGAAATCTTATGTACTTTGGTCCCACCACAAAGTTTGGGAGCTAGAGCACATCTGATGCTACAACAACACCCCAAAATCTCAACAAAAAGATATAGGCAGGCAGTCATAGGAGCCATAGATGTGTTTGATGTGTTCGCTAATGAAGCGATGCCAAGATCAATGAACACTATAGTTGGTTCATTGGCGGTTTCTGCATCAATCATGCAACTTGGTCCAAAATTAGCGAAGGGTTGCCAGATTGAACTCTTATACAGACCTTCTATTCTAGATAATGTTGAGAACGGTAGATCTTTGAAGGCGATGATCAAATAGTCTGATTTCTCAATGGAATAGAGGAATTTGAGGGAAACATGCTTGATTGATCCAAGGGATGAACATTCCAAGAAACCTTCACACTTAAGTAAGACTCCCTCTGGTTTGATTCCTTTGGAAGCATCTTTCAATAAAGATGGTGCATTCAAAGGCCAAACCAAATTGATTGGCAGGAACGAGTACAAAGTGATTAATATATGAACCAAGGCTGATCCCAAAATCATTAAATTCGAAAGTCACATCGCCCATGAAGAAAGTGATAGAATCAAGACATTGGCTTAATTAATCGGGATTAATTGAGACATATCGATTTTGCTGTAGAGACTTCTAAAAAAATTATTTTTAGAAGTCGATATAATCTTAGCCATCAATTGGAGTTAGATCTTGGCCGTTGATTCGTCAAAAAGAGATTATAAGAGAAGATTGATGGGACCATTGGAGATCATTCGAACAGTTCAGGTGAACAAATTTGCAGTGATAGCATGAGAGACACTAGCAGTAGTGATCAACAGAGATTGGGATTGATTTGTTGGAGAATAATTTTTCACAATGATTTCCAGATTCTCAGTGACAGAAGGAGATTGATTTATTTGCAAAGGCCGATTTCCTCAGGCTAGTGCGAATTGTTTCAGGGAGATCGAGTTGTCAGGGCAAGTGCGAATTTGCCAGGAGGTTCGATTTGCATAGGAGAAATCAAGTTTTGCCAGTGAAGGTTGAAATTCTAGTGGAGGCAGAGTTATTTTCCGCAATCAGAGCGAGTTTCCATGTTGAGATTTTGGGGTAGCATTGGATGTGTTCTAGCTCCCAAATTTTGTGGAGGAGCTGGAGTACATGAGATCTCCAAGACCCAGAAAGCGTTTGAAGAAATTCCATCAGGTTTAAGAGATATTTAATTAATTAATCTTTTTAATTAAGGACCCTAAGTCTAACTTAGGAAAATTAAAAGATTAAAGTGAATTAAATTAAACATGTGATGAGAATGACTTAAGTGACACGGATCAAGCAACTTTTAATCTTAGTTGTCGATTAGAGATTAGATCACGACCACTGATGTTTCAACGAGAAAAGTATAAGAGAAAGGCTTGGGGTCAGTTAGAGAACACACACATTGGCGGAGCATTGAAGCTAAGCTGAAATTCTAGGGCGTGGTTTGCTAAGAATTTTAGAAGCAGTTTGCAGTGCGGTGAGGGGCAGTATTGGCAAGGGGATGGTTTGATCCCAAGACAAGAGTGCAACAGTGGCAAATAGGCAACATACCAGGGCAGCGCAGAGGCAACCATGAGGTACACAGTCCAGCAGAGGCCACACAGAGGCAGCAGGAGCAACGCAAGGCTGACGCAGGCCCAGTCAGGGCAACGCAGTGGCAGCATAATCCCTTCAGGGGTGACGCAGGTCGTTCCAGAGCAACACAGAGGCTGATGCAGGCCAGTCAGGCTGACACAGAGGGCTTCAGAGCGATGCTTGGGGTTTTCGATGGGCTAGAAAGGGCTCGAGTTCTGTAAATCCTGTTTGAGGGTGTGAATTAGCCATATTTTTTGTCTCTGAGGATAGAGGTATTGCTTGCCGTATTATTTCTTTGTAGGGTAAACCAATTTGGTGCCCATAAATTGTTGTACTTAGAATTTGCTTAATAATAAAACCCTCCAGAGCTAGCTGCATCGGTTTTCCTGCATTGGGTTTTTCCGGGGACATTGGTCCGAAGAATCTGTGTCACTTTGTCATATGAGCATGTTATTCAGTATTTGATCTGTATGTGTAGGCTGCTAGTTGTATTTACTTCGCTGATTTACTGAATATTTCAGAAATTAACTTGTAACTTAATTCAAGTAGGAGAAGTAAATCAAGATACTGCAGTAGGGTTTTTTAGATTAAGAAATTTTCACATGGTATTAAAGCGATTGCAGATCAAGCTGGATCTCCAGTAGATCAGCTGAAGAAATTTGTGCTGCAAAGAGCAGCTGAAGCGACAGAGAATCCAGAGAGGGCAGCGTAGCACCAGAAGGACGTAGAGGCAACAAGAGCCACGCAGGGGCTGACGCAGTTTCAGTTGGGTGACGCAGAGACAATGCAGTGCCTTCCAGAGGGACGTAGGAGCAGCCTGCGTTGCGTAGTCACTAGGCAGAGGTTGCGTTGAGCCAGTCTGCTCACGCAAAGGCCAGCCAAGGTGATGCAGTCCAGTTTCGAGTGCTGTGCAGATTTGGCGTGGATCGGAAGCAAAGATTCAGATCTTCAGCAGTTGCTAGTGGGGTGGAGATTCTGTCGGTGTAGAATCGTGCCTAAGCTAAGTTAACAAAGAGCGGGAGGAGAACAACTACTCAACAGATTTCATTGCCAAAAGAAATCTGAGGATCAATCGTAGGGTGATCAAAGAGAGCTGATTCGTTGTGTTTGGCAGATTTCCAAGGACGAAACCAGTTGTCAGAGGGAGCAGAGGGTGCCTTTCTCGCCAAGGACCCTAGATCCGAGTTTCTGTTGAGGGTAGCAGCAGAAGCGGGGAGAGGAAGATCTGTTTCGATAGATTATTTCTGAGCAGATGTCGCCACACGACTGCGTGATCATGATAGGTTGGATGGCCTGTCCAACTTTGCTATCTGGAAGGCCAGAATCCTGGTAGTCCTGGAGGCATACGACTTGCAGGAGCATGTAGAGAGTGTTGTGGCTACACCAAGCAATGCTCTTCTCCTGGCGAAACATAATGAAGCAACGACACATGCCAAGCGCTTCATCATGGACGGGGTTAAGGATCATGTGGTACCCACATAATCGAAAAGAAGACGACTAATGAGATGTGGAAAGCTTTAACCACTGTATCGAGGGAAATCCGTCCAGAGGAAAATGCTACTGGAGAACAAGCTAAGGCTATTTATGATGACCAAGGGAGAGGAAATCGATCCTTTTCTCTTTAGGTTGCAGGCGATTCGGGATCCGCTGACTACTATGGGGGTCAAGGTGGAAGATGATGTCATGGCGAGGACTGCTCTAAATGTAGTCACAGAAGATTGGGAAACATTTGTCCAAAGCATTTCAGGCAGAGTGGACCTTCCAAACTGGGACGATATGTGGGCTATCCTCTAACATGAGGAGATTCGCCGAATGACCAAGAGGCAGACAAGCATCGGATCAAGCAGAGTGAAGGAGGAAGAGGAAGATGCAGCCTTGGCATCTAGGAAGCATCAAGGGAAAAAGAAGCGTGATCTATCTAAGATCAAATGTTTCCAATGTGGTGAACTTGGACACTTTGCGAGCAATTGTCCTCAAAGGAAGAAGGACAAGGAAGCTTCTAGTTCCAAGGTTGCAACAGCTAAAGAAGACGATGGCTCCGATGATGACGTAGCCATGAGCGCTCATGAACCATAGAGGTGGGGCAAAATTGATCTGTAAAGCAGCTATAGAGTGGTAGCGGGATCCTTGAGTAGCCCAACTATTGGATCACATCCGTGCTTCGGGAGCCTTAAGACATTATCAAGGAATGACTGGAGCAGTGGGTGTAAAGATCACGGATGAAGCATAGTTAGAGGCTGGGACACTGAAGAGGGAGCAACACAGAGCAAAGGAAGCAAAAGCGTAGAGGCAGCGACGCAGAGGGGCTGATGTGTCTTCAACAACGCATAGGGGCTGATGTGTCTTCAGCAGCGCAAAGGAGGCATGATTACACAATGCAAAGCTGCAACAACGTAGTGGTTTCAGGAGGACAACGCAGAGCAACAGCCTAAGGAGCTTTAGTGATGAAATGCAACCCGACTGACCTGTTTGTCATTGGGCAGGGGTCCTTCAGTTGTTTACTCTCAGCAATTGAGTTGCAATGCAGTAGTTGGCAACATGATCCAACAATTTGAGAGGGAGTTGCCGTACGGATGTAGCAGTGACATTGGGAGAGTCATGGGCAGCAGTACAGAGAGTAGCAGCAACGCAGTGATGAAGGGCAACAGGCCAAGCATCAACACAGAGATCGATGCCAGAGATGAGAGCAATACTTTGGGGTGAAGTGTATTGCTAGAGAAAATTCCTCGCTAAGAGGGAATGTTGAGATTTTGGGGTAGCATCTGATGTGCTCTAGCTCCCAAATTTTGTGGAGGAGCTAGAGTAAATGAGATCCCCAAGACCGAGAAAGCGTTTGAAGAAATTCCATCAGGTTTAAGAGATATTTAATTAATTAATCTTTTTAATTAAGGAACCTAAGTCTAACTTAGGAAAATTAAAAGATTAAAGTGAATCAAATTAAACATGTGACGAGAATGACTTAAGTGATGCGGATTAAGCAACTTCTAATCTTAGCCGTTGATTAGAGATTAGATCACGGCAACGTATAAGAGAAGGGCTTAGGGTTAGTTGGAGAACGCACACATTGGCAGAGCACTGAAGCTAAGCTGAAATTCTAGGGTGTGGTTTGCTAAGAATTTCAGAAGCAGTTTGTAGTGCAACGATGGGCAGTATTGGCAAGGGGTTGGTTTGATCCTAGGCTAAGAGTACAACAACGGCAAAGAGGCAGCATACCAAAGCAACGCAGAGGCAGCCAGGAGCTATGCAGTCCAGCAGAGGCCACGCAGAGGCATCAGGAGCCACGCAGGAGTGACGGAGGCCCAGTTAAGGCAGTGCAGGGGCAACGTAAGCCCTTCAGGGGTGACACAGGCCCTTCCAGAGCAGCGCAGAGGCTGACGCAGAGGGCTTCAGAGCGGCTCTAGGGTTTCCGGTGGGCCAGAAAGGGCTCGAGTTCTGTAAATCCTATTTGAAGGTGTGAATCAACCATATTTTCTGTGAAGCGAACAAAGTTCCTTCTCAAGTTAAATACTCAAGAAGACTTGGAATATGAAAATATCCATGAGGATACAAATATTATTATGTAAAATGTATGAAGAATGAATGATGATGAATGTTACAAATGAGGCCTACTTATATACCTAGGCAGGTGCCTCTTCACGGAAGGTCATGTCTTATTTAGACATGCCCTTTCAACCTATTTACTAATTAACTAATTAATCATTATTTATATTATTTTATTCATTACATTACCTTCCTCCTCAAAAAGCTTTGTCCTCAAAGCTTGTTGATGCAAGGCCTTGATTTCTTTTCCTGATACGAATGTCTTCTCGTCTCGGGGCAGTCATCCTTGTCGATACAAGTTGATATGATCCTCTAAGTGACAAACAAAATTGTCGCACTGAGAAGGGATCAGACCATCCTAGATTAATCTTCTGCGGAATCTCGCGATGACTGGCAACTTGTGATGAATTGTGTCACATGAGTGGATTGCACTGGCATTAGTATTCTTCGGAACATCAGCTTGTTGTTTCTATTCTGAATACGTAGCTTGATCGAGTTTCCTATTTTCGTGATTCAGTTGTCGATAGGGAACTTTTTTGGTTTGACTTTCCTTTATTAGGTGTGTTTCAACTTTTTGATTTTCTTCCGGCGAGGATGTTATTGAGTTGGTTACAGAACCTTCACTTAGAATGTTCCTTGTCTGAACTGCAACATCTAAGTTTGTATTTTCTGCAACTTGCTTGTATTCTTCTTGAGTTGTGACATTTACTGGATTAATGTTTTTCTTTTCTTCAACTTGAATTTCTACATTTGAAGGTTTCGACAATTCCTTTTCGACAAGTTGTTGCACCTT
The DNA here is from genome assembly GCA_034641835.2 of Pinus albicaulis. Taxonomy (NCBI): domain Eukaryota; kingdom Viridiplantae; phylum Streptophyta; class Pinopsida; order Pinales; family Pinaceae; genus Pinus; species Pinus albicaulis. The sequence goes on from CM076576.1 coordinate 162,924,864, forward strand.
GTTTTCTAATGACTTCTTGTCCTTCTTCAGTTTCTTAATTTGTGTTAGTAATTTTTCGTTGTGGTCCTTGAGGCGAACAACTTCTTCATTCTTATTAGTGGTGATTTTGTCAATTTCCTTTGCATATTTTGTATCACCTTTTACCTTCTTGAAAAATTACTTTTCAAATTTCTTGTATGTCTTTAGGCGTCACGGAGTTTGGTTTCAAGTTAATGTCCTGTAGTGTTATTTCCTTCTTTTTGTAGGAGATTGTTAAAAACTTCTTTTTCGTATTTAGGATAAATGAACCTAGGGTTTCCATCCATGGTGAACCCAACACAATGTCACTATCGTTAAAAGGTAAGGATTGAACAGAGAATTTCGATATGAATATATAATCCCCAATGTTTAACTGTAAATTGGTTATGTCATATATTTTGTTGCCAAAACAGTGTAATTTTTTGATTATATTTGACTCTGGAATCACAAATTGTTTTGCGATTTTAGGCATTATATAATTTGTATCTTCTGTGGGAGAGATAAAAATAGTAATATCTTTTTTGGCGAGAGTTCCTTTAATTTTAAATAGCACTTTAGCATAGCCGAATAAGGTTTCTAAAAATCTTTCGTCCTTTATTTCCGAGTTAGACTCCATTTTTGCTTGTTGATAATTTTTCATCAGCAACACTAATATATTCTTCCTATGGAAGAATCACATATAACTTGATCTTTTGCTTCTTTGGGATAACTTAGGGTTTTTTTTAAAAGTACCCCTTTTTACTTTTTTTCGAGATATAATCTCATTTCCCTTTATAGAACCTTAAATGTAGCTCTTCTTGCTCTTTGTTTGTTTTACTTTTAATTTCGCTGAAATAATATTTCAATGAAATTTCAATAAACAACTTCTTTTTATATCACATTAACTTTCCACTAACCTGTTAACTCTTAATCTTAGTCCATCCCCTTTTTATGTTAATACTATATCATAACCCTCCTCTCTAATAAATCCTTGAATACACTACACAAATAGCCATGACTTTTAATTTGGTTGTGACATTTGGTAATGGCTTTAGAAATTAATTCCTTTTAGACAGAGGCTACGCAAAGGTAGTTTCGATGGTGACGATGGCTACCAATACAGACGGAAAAAACTTGTTTGGAATGTTGGCGTACAAGAAGAAGGAGGCAGAATCTATTCTGACACAATCGACGATGGTCGGGCAATTGATAGAGAAGTCAACGTGGTGTATGGCTGTTCGAACGATGAACAGGGAATGCGTGTTAATCGACGGTTTGAAGTGGAAGTTTGAGCAGAAAATGACGGATAGAGTTTGGACGGGGGTTGTCGGAGACAATGGTGGAAATGGCAACAAGACGATGACAGTGAGGCGACAGGGTTTGATGGTCGAGCGACGGTGTTGTTGGGTAGACGTCAGCGATGGTGGTGGGCAGCCTTGCCGTTTGCATAACGGTATGGTGAAAGCGTGTAGCCTGGTTGGGTAGCGCGGAAGGTGGCACTGTCGGTTAGCAGGAAGGACGAGCAATTGTCAGGGGTCTTCAACTCAGACGATGGTTTCTTTTAAAAAAAATGGGTGTGTAGGTTGGAAGTGTTGCCAGTAGGGGTCAGGTTGTTTTGGTGCATGGTGGTAGAGGTCTACAATTAAGCACAATTGAGCGTTTGGTTGAACAGTTTGTGGATACGGCGACCAACGAATCAGACGATGGCCGCAAATTAGAGTGTGGATGTGAGGTGACTGTAGCTGCGGTGGAGGGACGTCAGTAGAAATTAGCGGAGGATTTTTTTTTTTAGTTGATTGTCAGGCGGACAACGTCGTGGTCGGGGTCGACGATTGTGGTGGCAACGTCTTGGTGAGTGTGATTTTTTTGTAAATTGTTTTTTGTTTATTGTTTTTTTATTTTTTTGTTTTTATTTCAATGACCCTAATAATTTTTTTCTTTTAATTTCTTATACATAAATTTTTGGTCTTTTTTTTTAATGAATATGTTTCAATTGTTTTAAAAAAATATATATATTTTCTCTTTTTTTTTAATCAATAATTTTGACCTTTTTCTTATATCCTTATTTTAAATTCTTTAAAAATGGCAAAGGGCCTCTAACGAAATCAGCGAACGGAGAAACTCCAAAAGTGTAGCGAAACACTTCAACGATAACAATGTTGATGAATTTTTGATGGCCAACAACCTGGATTGGAGAGCGTAGCTCTGTGCAACGATGAGCGGCCAGAAGATCGAACTGCTCTGATACCAAATGAAGCGAACAAAGTTCCTTCTCAAGTTAAATACTCCATAAGACTTGGAATATGAAAATATCCATGAGGATACAAATATTATTATGTAAAAGGTATGAAGAATGAATGATGATGAATGTTACAAATGAGGACTGCTTATATACCTAGGCAGGTGCCTCTTCATGGAAGGTCAAGTCTTATTTAGACATGCCCTTTCAACCTAATTACTAATTAACTAATAAATCATTATCTATTTCATTTTATTCATTACATTCTATCTCTGAGGATAGAGGTATTGCTTGCCGTATTATTTCTCTGTAAGGTAAACTAGTTTGGTGCCCAGAAACTGTTGTACTTAGAATCTGCTAAATAATAAAACCCTCCAGAGCTAGCTGCACCGGTTTTCCCACATTGGGTTTTTCCGGGGACATTAGTCTGGAAACATCTGTGTGTCACTTTGTCATATGAACATGTTATTCAATATTTGATCTATATGTGTAGACTGCTAGTTGTATTTACTTTGCTAATTTACTAAATATTTTAGAAATTAACTTGTAACTTAATTAAAGTAGGAGAAGTAAATCAAGACACTGCAGCAGGGTTTCTTAGATTAGGAAATTTTCGCATTCCAGAGAGGATGAGTTATTTGTCATAATGCACTATTTGGATCAATTTAGGGTCAAAGAGAAAGGCCGAAATGATTTAGAGGGGCCGAGTTGGTTCCAGGAGTTCAAGTAAGCTTGCAAAAGTGAAGAATTAAATTTTCCGGAGCTTTGCTGTTAAATGACAAGCAGTTTATGTAATTCTCATTTGTTATAATAAAAATCCCTCATTTTCAACGCTGGTTTTCCCTTTGGGGTTTTTCTAGGGACAATTTGTCCAAGAAATACTGATGCCAAATTTATGTGTGGTATTTTCTCAGTGCCTCTGATTATTTATTTGTGAAATTGCAGTTGTGTTATTTTTAGACTTTAGTATTTGCCGTAAATTAATTTTCCAGAAGAGAAGTAATCTGCAAAGATAGAAGATTGATAACTAGTAATTGCAATAGAATTTTCACAAAGATTAGTGATGGACTTCAAGGTTGCATTTGGCCGGTTATACAATGATTTGAAGGCTTATAAAGACAATTTGAAGGACTTATAAAGATGATGCGATCCAACACACAATCCCTTTAATTGAAGGTGCCAAGCGTTTCAGGTAGAAACTTAGGCAAATTGATTCGAAATTAGCACTTCTTCTGAATCAACAGCTAAAAAAGATGTTGAGGGTAGGAATCAGTGCTCCCTATAGACATACAACTTGGATTTCAAGCCTTGTGGTAGTAAGAAAGAAATCGGGACAAATCCGCCTAGTGCATAGATTTTATAATCCTATATGTGGCGTCTATTAGTAATAGCTATGCATTGCCCAACATGTAAATGTTGTTGTAGCAAATTACGAGATCCAAGGTGATGTCCTTTATTGATGTGTTTTTCAGATACTATCAAGTTTTTGTCCAGAAGGATGATAGTTCAAAGACATCATTCACAACTCCTTAAGATACCAATTCAGAAGAATTTCTGACACACAGGAGGCACCCTTCCTCCCTCTGCATCACTCTGCGTGGCCTTCTACGCAGTCACTGCGCTGGATTGCGTCACTTTGCGTAGAGGGCCAGTGCTGCTCCCTCTGCGTCTGCCTTTTGCCTTCTTCTTCGTCTGCTGACTTCCCCTTCCTCCTTTTGCGTCTGCAACTCCGCCTCTACAACCTCACCCTCTGAAATCGAATTCTCTTACTTCAGAATCGATTTCCTCCAGGTGCTGAGAGTGTGCTCGGCTTGCTTTCCAAATGACCCTCAAGCCTTCTCTTATAGTCTTTTCGCTGATGAATCAACAACCCAGATTAGATCTCTAATTAATGGCTCAGATTAAAAGATGACTTGATCTTCGTTTTCTAGAAGATTCACACTTTGCTTTATTAATACCCTTTACTTTAAAATAATTAATTATTTCAATAAGTCATGATTCGAGTGGAATTTCCACAAACGGTTTCTGGGTTCTCTGGAATACTGATGTCCAAGCCTCTTCCCAAAATTGAGACTTGGAACACTTGCCAATGCTACAAAATGAACATGTATAACATTATATCAACCATCATTGTCCTAGTGCAAGCCTTGACTAACAACCCCATCTCTCAACAAGACAATGGGCTACAATGCTGTCGAGACACATGACTTATAGACACCATAGTCATTGTCTCTCCAAGGTACATTCTCCACCCAGGTGTTCCCAGAGTATGACCTCTTGGACTATTCTTCTCTTGGGTAGCCAGCCCTCAAAGAATATATGTCCCCGACTACTCTTATCTTGAATACCCTATCACATTCTTAGAGACTATCGAATGCCAGATGATTACCCAATCTTCCATTCTGTCTTCCAAGTGAAGACCAAAATGATGTGTCTATCCATTCTTGAATCTCTCCTCATGGCCTTCATTAAGACTTATGGCTGTTAGTCCTGGTCTAGTGCATGACACATGTATTAGAGAATCATATATGTCACTCCCTCTTAACTCAGGAAGGACATATTTCAATTTTCTTCCAAGCAAGAAACTTACCACCGGGCTCCCTCTCAACCAGGGACTTGTAGCAACAATGGTGAGACACCCAACTGCTCATGAAGAATTCCTGCCCTCGATGTCATGGATTTCGATATTGAGGAATCTTCAACCTTTTGGCTCCATAAGGCATAGATCATCCATCACTATCGTCCACGAGTCATGTCAATATCAGAAAGTGATTCATCAGACTTCCTTATTTGGTCCACCTTTATGCCATGCTGTTTTCTTTCGAACCATCTCTCAAGGATCTTACATCCTTCTACATGATTGGCACCCCTGCATAAACTTATCCAGACAAACATATATAAATGAACTTTTAAATCAAAAATTACCTTGGTGATGATCTTTCACCATGACATCTTCCTGTAGGCATCGACGTCCTCTATTCAGATTGAAACATCTCCTAAAGATATGTCTTGTCAAGGGTCTTCTTGTTTACCAGACTTTTATCAAAGTCTACATGTCCTCCCAAGAGATCTCCTAGTCACATCTTCTTGGCTTTCGGATGATAACCACCTCTTTACATCGCTGCACTTCATGATCTCTTCAATTCTTTCTACGCACAACTTCATACCCAGGAACTTCCATTATCCAGTTCCTTGTTTGTATACAACTACCTCATATTCCATATGAGGACATATTTAATTTCATCTGTTAGTGGCAACCTGTGCACCATAAGATATCCTCCTACATAGGTCATACTTCTAAAGATAGAAGTCCATTACCTGCATCCATATGACATGACTTCACAGCATCCAGTGTCAGCATATAAATATATGTACCTCATACCTTTTCCCTTTGAGTCATCCTGTGGCAATTTTACTAGAATGAAAAACTTCATTCCCTTGACCTGCTTCATCAATATCCCATCATGTCCTAATCCTAGAATTCTGTAGCATAGAATTTTTGATGAAACCTTTCTGTTGTCTTGCTAACCAATGAATCCATAGAGAACTCCATTAGAAAATGTCAGCACCTATTTCCATATTGATTATTGAGTGATGACCCTTGATCTTGATGACTGCCTTCCATCGATGTTTTTTATCAGTGAGGTTTCTAGGAGCTTCTTCTTCAAGTGCTCCTCCCATGCTTCTATCTTGATGCTTTTAATATACGTTGCTTCCTATTTTACTATCTTACAACCATTAGAAATCACTTAAAGAGAAAGATGATCTCAATCATAATAAAGATCTTTCACTTTTCTTTCTTAGATTTCTTTGCATCAGGTTCTCCCCTTTCATCTGTGACATGGGCTTCTTCCTTTTTCCTCTTGTCTTTTCCGGAGTTAGGACAGACCCTTTTATAATGCCCAAGTTCATTACATCCAAAGCATCGTACTTTGTCCATATTTCTTCTTTTATTCTAAGGACCAAATTTTCCAAATCTTCCTTTCTTCCTGGACATGGCTGCAAAGGCTTGATTCCCTTCACTTGATCCTGTATCAGCTTTGGCTTTCAATCTTGTTTCCTTTATTTTACATAGAGACCATAGATCGTGGAATGGTGTTGCTTCTTTCTTCCCATATAAGCATGAAGTGAAGTTTCCCCATTCTTTCGGTAGAGCATTCAACACCACTATAGTCATTTCATTATCAGACATTACTTCTCCCAATCCCTGCAATTTATCTCTTATTTCAGAAATCTTGATAAAAGATGAAGTGATTCCTTCCTCTCTTGACAATTTCATTTTGTATAGTTCTTGTCTCAGAGAGATTGCTTCTCTTGCAGTACTCACAAAGAATAGCTCCACTAGTTTCTCATATATTTCTTTTGCAGTTTTCAGTTTTGATACATAGGGTATGAGAGAGTCCTTAATGGATTCTATGAGAATCTTCTGCGCTTTGATTTCTCCTTTCATGTATTTGGCATGAGCTGGAGCATCTTCTTTTTAGGGTTGAATTGTAGATCCTTCGATGTAGCCCATAGCTTCGTCTTCAATTAGATTCAAATTTGTCCTCTTCTTCCATGCACTAAAGTTTGATGACCCAACCAATTTGTTGCTCTCTTTGCAATAAGTCATTTTGACAGATTTAGATAAGGTGATAAATACTTACTTGAGTAGAGCGACTTCCTTCTTCTAGCAGCTTCCTTGATGAAGATAAAATCATGAACTTCCTCTTAGATTCAATTCTCCAATGTAGGAGTTCTTGGATCCTTGATGATAAAGGATGTCTTCAAAAAAAAAATGATGGCTCTCCCAACAATGTCTTGAATATAAATCTTTGATGGCAAAGATTATTTTTCTTGAAGAGTGGATCCTTTGAATGAGGTTGAAGATCTTTCTTGAAATAGCTTGAGAAACTTCCTTCAAAACTGATTTGAGTTTTCAAAGCAAACTTTGACCTTGACTTTGATTCTTGCTTCCTTGAGTGCCTCCTTGCTAAGTAGCCCTTGACTTTTAACACCTTACCTCTGATACCATGTTGAGAATTTGGGAGAGCGGTGATTAATTCAAATTCTCTACTTGATAATCACTTGTGAACTTACTTCTTTTACTTATGTCTTCTCTTCTTAGCTTATTAAGTCTTTCATCAAGTCAATTACCCAAAATACAAGAGACACAAAATTAGGCTCTTCGAGCCAGGGAAAAACTTCTCCCTCTTGGAGAGGAAAACCCGCAAGGAATTCTTCTTATAGACTTTCAAATGACAAGTACCATGACCAAGTACCTATGTATGCCTCCAGGACCTTCTCACTCCTCTGCACTATACTGCACCAGTACTGTACTCGGTTCCTAACTAATGTATTTCTGTTTGCTCTTTCTTCCTCGACCTTCTCCTAGAATCTCCTTATCTATCTACTATCTATACCTTTGATACTCAAGACATAGTCCTTGTACTTGCTGGTATATTCCTCCTCAACATTGAGCTTATCCGAGAGTATAATGGTCTCCTTAACACTTGAGATATACTTCTCTACGCTGTCAATATACTTGAACTATATCATTTTCTTCCACGATGATCCATCTCTTTACTGGCTTGATAACATTCCTGTATCTTCACACTTAATCTCAGATTTTTGACGTGGCAGATTGGACCCGAAACAGAGGTAAGATATCCTTCCTTTCTTTCGCTGTTCTGGCTTCCTTTCAACGAATCAACTGAACCTTGAACTCTTCCTTATATTTCCTAGAACTTCTGCACTGTGATCCGCATATATTATTGCAGAGATGTCCGAGATTCTTCCTGCAATCTTGTCCGAAAAACTCTGAGTATTGTGGAATTCTGTGTTTACTTTTCTGCGCAGCATAGGTAGGTATATATAGTTGTTCCAACCTGTATTTGAGCCGACTTGTCCATGTGTATTGAGGCCAACTTGAATACTTGAATATAGGCCGACCTGAATACTTGAATATAGGCTGACTTATAGAGAGTATCTTCTTGCGTGATGAAGGTTGACTCGAAGGGTTTTCCAACGCTGTTCTTGATCATCTTTTGAGTGAAATCTTCAAGGCTTATGTGACACAGTTTGGAGGCATACAAATTAGACTTTGACTCTTCATAACATGACACTTTAATTAATACAATTTATGACCAGAAGACAAATCCCTAATAGACATCAAGAAGAAGTATATTGACCTATAATAAAACCTTAGTCATGAAACCTATGAGTTACGCATACCAAACATATACATATTATCATCTTTTGTCTTCTTCTTCACATAAATACATAATTACATAATTACATAGTCAATATGAAGACCGATACTAGTTACACTTTCAAACACACACACCGAACTGTAATGTTTCCTTAGCTAGCAATCTGGGCTATTGCAGTGATAACAGTTCTTTGCAAGCTACAAGACAAAGATTCTATAGGTGACTTTACAAATGACAATCCAAGATCCAAGAATTCTGTGTCTAGTTTATCACAGCCAGCTGTCTCCACAGTGCTAAATGATCTAGGCTTCAAAGCCTTTCTATGGGAATGAACCTTGTAATTCCAGGGGCTATTTCAATAGATGCCTATTCAATCTTCAAAGCCACAACTTGAACTATTTCTTCACTGCTCAGATTTCTGTATAGAGTGATATAGTACGTATGTTCCAATTCAAATTTGCTTCTGAATTGTACCCACACAATTTTACCAAACAACGATTATAGGGCTTGAGGACTGATCAATATAATTATTATAGATCCAAATCAACAACGAATCACAGGTCCATGTGGCTTCATCACAGGTTCACCGAATCTCAAAAAGCATCATCACACATTCTCTTCATTGAACTAGGATTATAGGTCTAATTATCCCAAGTCATTGGTTTGATAGTTATGTTCCTCAATAACAATCTTCTTTGACGAATTAACACACAAATTTATTCGGCCCTGCGATAAATTCAACAGTCTAAATTTGTATTCTCTATGCAGTGGCCCCAAGAGCAGAGAGGTATGTCTAGATAAAAAAACGTGATGGGGCCGTCCACTATGGCTTCTCGCTTGTGGTTAATGGGATTTGACCTTTGGATACTCCAAACGCTCACGCCGCTACAAGCATCTTGAATTTGGTCCGAGGCAACTCCAGCCCGTTGATCCAAAACCCACACTGCCACCTTGACTTTTTTTCACGAAATGTGAACTATTTTTATCTCCTTGCTATCAAGTATATTTCTTCTTTGTTTTTTGATTGTTTTTCCAACGAATCCACTTGCTCTATCTCTCTCTCTCTCTCTATATATATATATATATATGCCAAGGGTCAAAATAAAATCATGTTAATTTGGAGAAGAAGCTGACATGTGAAGTGGAGCCGACCTATGCTTGTAATACGTCCAACGAGGGAATAAGTTGTGTTATATAGCGTTCCTCCTTTTTTAATTTGCAAATGAGCATATCGTGGGGGTATAATCATAAAGATTTTAAATTAATAAATTTGTTAGGTTAGATCGTTAAGCATTGGAGAGTTAAAAGGGTGTTTTGAGGGCCTTTCTTTTTAAATAATAAAATTTTATGAATAGCTTTTAGAGTTTTAGGATTTAGGGTTACGATTGAGGACTTAGGGTTGGGGTTTTTAGTTTTATATATTGACATTTAGGGTTTGCTTCTAGGTATAGGGTTTACTCCACGACACCTACAAATTGCACATGTAGTATTGAATTATGCCTAGGGTTTCATGGGCAATTAGGACTTCTTCATTAATGGCTTGGCATCTTCATAATGTAAGGGCATCTTTAGCACCTAGGGTTTACTTCATTAATGGCATCCTTATCACCTAGGGCTAGGGTATTATGTAGACTTTTAAGCTTCTAAGATCTCATCATGCTTAGGGCTTCCAAGATAAGAGCTAGGGTTCCTAGAATGAGTGGACATCATCAATAATTAGGGTTTCATGCTTCAAGGGTATGCTTAGGACATCAATGCAAGCATTTCATTAATACACATATGGTTAGGGTTAGGGTTAGGGTTTCCTTAGGGCATCATGAGGATCATTCGACATAGGGATATAAATGTAGCTAGGGAATTTTGTATATTAATCATCTTCATGCTAGGGAAACATCATGAAAGGGTTATTCAAGCATCAAAAGAATATTTTCCATCTCCAACAATGCCATATTGACATCAATGACAACTTTTACCAACAATCTTGGATGCATTTACCTTTCATAGGATGGTTGTACATATGACAAAGACCATTTTTTTTTCTTGTGAGCTCTAGTTTCATTCTCTTTTAGTTCAAAATGAATTGTTTATGTAACAATAAAATATTTCCTTACCTAACAATAAGTTTGCTTCCCTGTGTGCATATATATATATATTGGAGAGAGAGAGAAGCGGTTCTTAGTTGCAAATTGTCTACTGTATTACTGTTACTGAATCATGGAATTCTAATATTTTGTTTCTTAACCCATCCCTTAGCATAACACAAGAGGTATTTGATATTTGATGATGGTTCTAGGCTGTTCGTAGTTGCAAAATATAATTTATCATCTTTCCTCAAAGTTTTCTCATCGTTCATTGTAACTTTTCATAGTTCTTGTAGTTTAAAATAAAACAATTTTCCTTGATTTTGTGTGATTATTGCACAAAATAACAAATCCCTTCTTAATGTTCATCTTATTACTTATCGTCTATTAATGTTTATAGAGAACTATTCATCAGGTTTAATAATTTCTTGATTATATTTTGATGAAATATAAAATGGTGATGGGTACAGATGAATCTGGTTGCATTTGTAATGTGTCATATGATACAAATTGTAGGTAAGATTCTCCTACTTTTTATGCTGGATTGTTTTGTAGCTTGATTCATGTAGTTTTGAGCTGTTGTTTAGGTTAGTAAATGACTGTTATGCAATATATGTTAATTTTGATTTTACTTGTTCAGGGAGGTGTTCCATATACTAATTCATGCATTATATTTAAATTGTCTCAGACAACTAATTGCTTGAAAAAGTAATAAAAGAGTTTGTCCAACGAGATCATCATTGCATTCAGGAAAAATATTTAAAAATACGAGTGTTTAAACAAAATCTTCTTTGTTAATCACTAAAGTTTGAAAAGCTTCAAATTATTCTTTGGGGCCAACTCTTCACGGCGATAACTTGATTCAATGTGGCCTAAAAAATGATCAAGAACAGGAACATGACCTTGCTTATGCCTTTCTATGTTATTGGAAAAGTCATGGTGATCACAAGATGACCATCACAATTTTCCCTTTGAAATGGAAAGGGGGTTGTTAGTGGTCTCAAGTGTAATGAATATAACAGTTTATTACTGGAGTGTACATAAAAAATGAGACAATCCCATAAGTCCGAAGACAAATAGAAGAATAAATCTTGAGTGATATGTGATATGAAAGATAGGTAGTCAAGAAGACCTACCAAAGAGCCACCTCTATACAATTAGACACAACCCTGATCTGAGTTAATATAATTAATGTAATGCAATTTATGTTCCTTACATGTCACCCTTCCTCAAGATACTTCGCCTCTGAAAAGGTTCAAGAAACGAGACTACAAGATCATGTAATGTAATTTATGTTCATTACATGTCACCCTTCCTCAATATACTTCGTCTTTGAAGAAGTTGAAGAAACAAGACTACGAGGTCTTTGAATTTTAAACAATACTATCAAATTGTAGAAGGATGAATCAATTCTAGGTTGATGTTTGTGGCACAGTTTGTTGATAGGACTTTTGAGTGCAGCTTCTTGGATTGGGATTCAATCTTGAATCTGGAATCCAAGTTGTATTGTAATTCTGATGTTTTTGTTTGGAGTAATGTTGGAGTTGGTAAGTTGAATAGTCAATACACAGATTCTTGTGATTAGGGTGATAATAAGGTATCTTTGTATTTTGCTTCTTTATGATCTTGATTTTAGGATACTCTTGATTATTTTCAAGTTGCTTGTTTATGTAATGAACATAAAATGTACAAATAAACATTAAATAATTATAGTAATTATAATAATAAATTAGATAAGCTAAGGGACATAATCTAGCTAAGGGACATGACCACTTATTTTTATGATTGATCAATGGATATAAGTATACAGTTGCAAGGCATTGTATCAGATAACAATGTCATATCTTATTTATTATTCAATTATATATGTATGGTTTATGGATTTCAACCCTTTGTCCTTCTTATGTTGGATATTCAGTTAATGAACTATTGATCTTTATATTAGTATTGGAGCAAAGTCTGATCAAGGGCTTTGACCACACTTTTTTCATACCTTGTCTAATCTGACTTTTGGTCACCCTCATTTTATCAAAATTTCTCTAATTCTAGTCAATGATAAAAAATTCTCTTTTGGCCATTCAAAACACAAAAGTTTCATTAAGATCAATCCACTGCGAATAAGTATGTGCATATATGTAAACCTAAGTTGCACAAAACGGGGAAACGGAAACAAGTTTCCGAAACGGGAAGCGATACAAAACGCGACCTCCCCAAATTTTGGAAACAGAGAAATGCGGTATATATATATATATATATATATATATATATATATATATATATATATATATAATGTAAATTTATATTAGAATTTTGGACATTTAAGAAATATTATGTGAAATCATACAAGTTTAAAACATACATGATAAATCATAAATTAAAAGCATAAACTATTAGAAATTTACTCATGAATGATCATTGATAACAGACACATAATGAAAATAGCAATATCGAAATATCCAAAACCAGCCTTTATTATATATCAAAATTTCAAAATCAGCCTTTATTATATATATGAGGCTGCAAGTACAATAAAGTCAAAAGACTAATACTCATTATCAAAATCCTCATCAAATATAGCAACAGAAGCATGCTCAGCAGTGGATGGTGTAGCTGAAGAAGATGTTTGGCCAATTCCACTTCTATGATCCTGGTCCTCAATATTCAAGACAGTAAGAGAGAGATCCAAATCAGGATTTTTTGGATCCACATCCCACTCCATAGAAGGACCATTGCCATATTCTGGACCCCCACGAGATGCAAGCCGAAGGTTGGAGTGCACATAAACAAAATCCTCTGCCTTCTGTGAGCCCAACCTGTTGCGCTTCACAGAATGAATAAAACCATAGGTGCTCCAATTCCTTTCTGCTGATGAAGAGCTTGCCACTTGTGAAAGGAGGTGAATGGCAAGGTTTTGCAAATGTACACCATTTGCTCCATGAAAAATCCACCACCTAACTCGGTTCATGGTGCTTCTCTCCTCCAAAGATGATATATCTGAATAATCATATATTCCTGCAGCAAAACTATCAAATTTTTCCTTCACCTCCGTGTGTAGATGAGCTGGAAAAATTCTCATAAGGGCTTTTTTCACCCCATTAGCCACCTCTCTATCCTTATGGGGTGCCTTCCTCTTCCCATTGCTTTGAGCAATAAGTTCCTCATCATAACATTTTGGGTTCAAGGCATGTGCTAAAGTATGCAATGGAGTGTTGAAATTGTTCCAACTGTCAACAATGATTTTCTTGATTAATTCGACAAAATGACCATCTACAAACAAAAGCTGTGGAGACTCCTGTGAAATGATTTCCATAGTTTTCTCAACCATGGAATCCATGCCATCATATACCTCTCATAAGGAAGGTTGGTTGGTGTCAACATTCCGAAGAAGCTCAAATGCAGGGGTTGTGAACATTAGCAAGAAATCTATCTTGCTCCACCAATCCTCATCAAGGCACAATGTATGCACCGTAGATCCCTGCTCTGAATCTGCCTGTTTCACTTAGCCCACAGCCGACTCACCACCATAGACACTAATGCTTGCTTAACCTCAACAAGGCGATGAAACATTATGAAGTTTGAGACATATCTTGTCTCAGCAACTTTTAACAACTCCAATTTGGAGTAGTCTCGAAGTATTGCTTGAGACTGGTGGTGGTTGGTGATGAATTTAACAATTTCCCTTGCTTCCCCTGTGAGTTCCTTTATCCATGGAACTTTATTGTCGATCTCCTCTAAGATCATATTCAGATTGTGGACAATGTAGGGTATCCAAAAGATGTGGTCATACCTCCCCTCAATAATCAAATCTGCAGCTTTGCATACCGGTGCATTATCCGTGATAACTTGCACCACCTTGTTAGGACCAACTTGTTCAATAGATTTGATAATGACATTAGCAATGAATTGTGCATCTTTTACCTCTCCCGAACAATCTTCCGCCTTTAGAAACATTGCTCCTTTTGGTGAAGTGGCAATGATATTTATGAATGGTCTATGCCTTGTATCTGTCCATCCATTTGAGACTATGGTAACCCCAGAGCTACTCCAAGAAGAACGAATTGGTGATAACACATCCTCCACAAGATCCTTCTCATTTTTTAGAAGCTGAGTTCTAACTTTCTCATAGTTGGGCCCCTTGTACCCTTGAGGAGCTTTATTAATTGCCTTATCATATCTTTCCAGTAAGGAGAGCGAACGACATTGAATGGGAGACCACATGCATAGATGCACCGAGCCACTCTGGAATCAACTTCTTCTCTTCCTTGCACATTCACCAGTTTAGCAATTCTGCTATCTTGAACTGTACCAGATGCCCCTATGGATGGTGGTTGTTCTGGTTGTTGAGTGCCTCTCCTCTTTCTTGCTTCAACTACAATCCTTGGCTCAATGTTTGCTGGATTTTTAGCTTGACTAAGATCATCATTCTTTCTTTTAATTGCATCGGCCTGATCTTGCTCTCTTTGATATTCCCTCCTTGCCATAGGGTCTGATGTTTTTATGCAACCTGGAATCCCTTGTCCTCCATGCAAAAGATGTGCCTTCACTCTTGGGTAAGAGCCCTTGTAAGAATTATTGCAAAGAGTACACCGCCATTCCCATGAGCCACCACCTCCACATCTTTGCAGCTTCTCAACATGCCTCCAAAGAGGATAATATTCAACCCTTGGGTTGGCCTTGGGGTTTGCACTTGAACCTTGGATGGAAGAAGCCATTGCTGCAAAAAATTAAAAAAAACAAATCTATAAATAAAAAAAACGTTTTTTATAATTTTGGTAGCATAAACCCTTGAAAAATAGACAAAACAATGGGAAAAAACCAAGAAATTGAATGCTTCTTACCCAAATTAATTTTCTGTAGCTGAAGCTAATGCCAGAAAAAAAAAGAGAAATATGGCTGTAGCTAAGCCAAAAACCAAGAATGCCATATCTGGAAACTTCGCACTCCAAATCTGCTTTTCAAATCTCTTTCTCTTGTTGCTGAAATCTCCTTTGCTCAATGGTGAAAGCACCCAAGCTAAACCACTACTCTCTTCCTCCTTTCTCCTCGCCAAAATCGCTCTTCTCCAAGTGAAATGACTTGCTCAATTCGTGTGATGAGAGAATGAGGTGAATCACCTTTTTATAAGTTTAGAAATCCATCTAGAAGCATCCAAGAGACAAATAGAATAATTAAAATAATATTACATGGCACAAAAACCCAGAAAAATAAAAAAAATCAAGTTAATTAGCAGTTTTGGGAGGAAATGTGTTTCCGGCCGTACTAGCAATGTTTCCTGTACAGGAAACGTATTGTTTCCCGTACGGGAAACGTACCAGTATGGCCGGAAACACGTTTCCCGACCGTACGGTATGCGTTTCAGCGTTTCTGTTTCGTTTTTTTGCAAAAACGGGCCCTAAACCCACGTTTCCTGCAACTTAGATGTAAACAAAGGAATAGACACAAATCAATAGTGTCTATGAAGGTGCTGATACTATTGTGTAATTGTTAATTTTTCAGGTGCCAATTTTAGATTTAATGTCTCATGAAGTTATTTTACCCTTAGAAATTATTTTACCTAGTAAATGAATTTTTCTGCAGTAAATAAACTTGGAAAATTAGAAATAAAAATTTCTCTGTATAACAACAAAAAACATTTTGGAAAAATAATCCTAAAGAATCAGACAAGAACAACAATTATTTTAACTGTCCAATCTCTCATCATTAAATTTTTTCGTAGAAATTATAGGCTCTCTTACCGAGGAGAATGTGGTCCTCTGAAAATAGACAGAAAATACAGCTAATGGAAACTGGTGAAATCAGCCCCCGGAAATTCTTCTTGCACTTTGCTGGTTGTCATTCAAAAGGTCGACCTTCCTCAAGCTGCTTGACCCCTCCACGTGTGTGCCCTCAACCTTCTTGGCTATTAATTTTCCACTGTTCTATGCTGTTACAATAACTTTAGCCCAATTCTTTTCTTTAATTAGCAATCAATTTAATCTTCAAGTAACAAATAGTAATTGTAGATAGAATAGTAAATGAAATGTACAGTAGAAGACAATCAAGAGCAATGAAAAGAGACAGCAAATTTGGTCAAAGACTAGGGAGAAACCCCACAAGGGGGAAAACGCTTTCAAATTTTTCTTCTTATTAGGTTGTCATAAAATGTTCGGTAGAGAGATACAATGATCCAATTCATCAACCAAAAGTCAATGGTCAACATCTTTGATTTTCCAACAAACCAATATCCAAAATCCAAGAGAGGAGACCAAAAGTCAAATCTGGTCAAAGTCAACAGTAGTCGACAACAACCAAAGATGCTCTAGCCATTCCACAAGTCAATGGTCAAACAACCTTCAAATGAGCTCAATCAAATGTCAAAATATTTGGCCTTCCAAGTAGGTCAAACCTTAGTTAAAACATCCCCAAACATCCCCAAACAACTCAATCAAACTTGGTCAACGGAGAGAGAAAATGTTGATTTTTGTAGCCATCGAATGTGCTCTAGCCTCAAGATTTTGCACAGAGGCTAGGACACATGCATTCTACAATACCCAGAAATCGTTTTGGGCAATTCCTCCTGAAGAAGATCTAATTAAAATAATTAATTATTTTTAATGGATTCCTAAGTCTAAACTTAGGAAAAGGAAATAATTAAAAGGTATTAATTAGATCGGGTGTGAATCTTCTAGATGAAGACGATGATCGACTCCCAGGTAATCTTAGCCTCTTACTATGTTTTAATCTTGGCTGTTGATATGTCAACGAGAGATTATAAGGAGCTCGATGGGCATTTGGAAGATACATCGAGTGAGAGATCAAGAGATCGAATTCTCAAGAGAGTAGTGTAGCAGTTGCTGGAGAGAGATCGAGAAGATTTCTTGCAGTGAGGGGCAGGGATAGTTTGTCGGAGGAAGTTTTCCTAATTCGGTGAATACATTGCAGAGGCGGTATTGAGAGGTTCAGAGAGGCTATGCGGTGCCACGCTAGGCAGTGCAGAGCTACGCTGAGGCAGTGTAGAGCCTCTGAGGAGATACACATTTTTGCTGAGGAGTAATCCAGATCTAGTGCTGAGAGTCAGGGTGTGAGACCGAAGGGCTAGCGATCCGAGTTTCCAGTCAGTTGATCGATCGGCTAGAGGGGTGACGCAATCCCTAGAGGCTATTATGCAGAGCCAACACAGTGATTGCGCAGAAGCAATGTGGGGCTAGCCATTCAGAGGCTGGATCAGTGTCAGATCACCAGTGACAGTGTGAGATAATTTCTCACCATCTCTTTGCGAGTTTATTCTTTGTATCAGATTGCTAGTTTGGGCATCGAAAAATTTGTATTTAGAAACTACTGCATAATAATTAAAACCCTCAGCCGTTGCACCTGTTTTACCACATTGGGTTTTTTCGGGGACATTGTCCAAAAACAACGGTGTTCATTGTGTGGGTTTATTTCCTTCCTGCTCAGTATTTTGTTTCTGCAATATTTCTTATGTTGTGAAGGCTGAAGTAGTATTTATTTCGATGTTTACTGTGTAACATCCATAAATAACTTGATTTAGAATTAACAAGTAGAAGAAACAATATTAGTTGCTGCAGTCAACTGTAGTCAATCTCTGTGCCAAAGAATGCAGCCTTAAAAAACAGTCCAAAATTCTAAGTCAAACCAAGTCAAACTATGCTCAAACTCCAAGAAGTCAATGCTGGTCAAAGGCTGAACATAGAAAGTCAACGCAGAAAATAGAAGACACTTCTTTCCTTTGCACGTGTGATAAGATGACCTAACAATTTCAGATGTACGAACCAATCAAGAGAGGAGAGAGAGATGTGTGATGTGTGTCCAAATGAGGTGCCATTGGGTTGTATTTATATGCTTCTTTGGAGACCCAATTAAAAATATATTTTCCCTTGACCAAATTAAATTTTTCCAAGGGCAAAGAGGGTTTTCTCTGGATGAGGAAGGCTATACAAAGAAGGGAATTTGTTTATGAGTTGCCAAATTAACATCGACCTCCCCACACTAAGCAACACTCCATGAACTCGGCCTAGACCCTCCCAACCTCTCCTAGCTTGTGGCATACCTTGGCCTCACCATCAAGGGAATCTCGACCCTCCTCTTGTGCAGTCCTACAAAATTATGCTTACTCAAACTTCCAACTGTTGAGATTTTGGGTAGCATCGGATGTGCTCTAGCTCTGAAAGTTTGTGGAGGGGCTAGAACACATGAGATCTCCAAGACCCAACAATCGTTTTGAGAAATTCCAGCCGGTGGGAAAGTTATTCAATAAATTAATTATTTTAATGGAGACCTTAAGTCTAACTTAGGGAAATAAAATAATTAAAGGGAATTAATTTAAACATGTGGGCGAGAATGTTCTAAGTGACGTGGATCAAGTCTTTTCTAATCTTAGCCATTGATTAGAGATTAGATCACGACCATTGATTTCTCAACTAGAAAAGTATAAAAGAAAGGCTTGGGGTTAGTTGGAGAAGACACACAGAGCGGTAGCACTTGAGCTAATTCGAAATTCTGGGGCGTGGTTTGCTGAGAATTTTCGAGTGAGTTTACAGTGCTTGTGAGGGGCAGATCGGCGAGGGATTATTCTGATCCGAGGTCGAGAATACATAGGTAGAGAGGCAGATCCGTACTAGGCAACATAGAGACCCAGCAAGAGGGATGCATCCCAGCCAGGCTCACGTAGAGGCAGCGCAGTGGCTGACGCAGGGCCTTCAGGGTGACGCAGAGGCAGCGCTGAGCCCAGAGGGGTGATGCAGGAGCAACCTGTGCTGTATAGTGGCTACGCTGGGCAGGAGAAGCTGACGCAGAGGCTGGAGGAGCAGCGCTGGGGTTCCAAGGGGCCGGAAAGGGCTCGTATTCAGTATTTCCAGAGGAGTGCTTCCTCGGCTGAATCGACCATATTTTCTGTCTTCGAGTGATAGGTACATCTGCCGTGATTTCTTTGTTGGGCAAGCCACTACTGGTGCCCTTGATTGTATTCAGATATTCTGCTTAATAAACAAACCCTCTAAGAGCTACAACAACGATTTTCCCGCATTGGGTTTTTCCAGGGACATTGTCCAAAAAATATTGTCCTTTGTCATATGTGCATTATGGTTCAGTAAATGATCTATATGTATGTGTAGGCTGCAACTGTGTTTACTTTGATATTTTACTGAATATCTCAGAAAATAACTTGTTAATTAAATCAAACAAGTAGGAGAAGTAAATCAAGATATTGTAGTAGGGTTTCTATATTAAGAAATTTTCACATGGTATTAGAGCGATTGCATATCAAGCTGAAGCCATCAACATAGGGCTGAAGAATTTTTTGCTGTAGGAGGGCAGCTAAAGCTGAACAGATTCAGAAAGAGGCAACACAACACAAGAGGGACAGTGTAGGCCCTGTAGGGGTGACACAGAGCCAGTTTGCTCACGCAGAGCTGTTGCAGAGGCTAACGTAGGCCCAAAAGGGTGACACAAAGCCTGATAAGCTCACGCTGAGATGACGCAAGCCCAAGAGGGTGACAGTCAAAGAGGGAGTGACGCTGTGCTGTTTGTCGTGGCTGGAAGTTCAATTTTCTGATCTTCGAAGTTGCTAGTGGGGCATTGTTTCTGCAAGTGCAAAACAATGCCTAGTAGGGTTGACAAAGTAACGAGAAACAATCCCTCCGCTGATTTTCTAGCCAAGAAATCTGAGATTCGATTGGTGACGTGATCGTAGAGGGCTGATTCGACAGAATTGGCGAAGGATTTCCGGGAGGGAAATCATTTCTCAGAGGGAGCATATTCTCTAGAGGGTTTCTATCGCCAAGAAACCCAGATCTGGTCTTTTGCTGTGTAGCAGTAGAAGGGAGAAGAGAACTTGCTTTGACAGTTTGAGCAGAGATGGCCCCACATGGATTGAGAGATCATGATTGGTTAGATAGTGTGTCTAACTTTTCAAAACTTAAAAGCCAGAATCCTCTCTGTCCTTGAAGAATATGGCATCAGAGATCATGCTGAGAATGTCCCGGTTGTTCCAACTGATGCTGCTCTTCTAGCGAAGTTTAATAAAAATCAAGCGTGGGCTAAACGCTTGATCATGGATGGAGTGAAAGATCACGTGGTTCCGCATATTGTTGAGAAGAAGACAACAAACGAGGTGTGGATGACATTAATCACGTTGTATCAAGGTAGCTCCGTCCAGAGGAAGATGCTTCTGGAGAATCAGATGCAGTTGTTTCAGATGCACAAGGGAGAGGAGATCGATCCTTTCCTCTTTAGATAACAGACTATTTGAGACCAGCTGATTGCCATGGGGCAACTCGTGATGATGGACTCATGGTGAGGAAGGCCTTGAATGCAGTCACCGATGATTGGGAGACCTTTGTCCAAAGTATCTTGGGCAGAGCACAACCACCAAAATGGGGGCACATGTGGGCGATCTTTTGACAGGAAGAGATCAGGAGAATAACTAACAGGGAATTCAGCAACGGAGGGGTCAAGATTAAGAAAGAGGAGGAGGAAGATGCAGCCCTAGCATCTAAGGGATAGAGGCAGCAAGGGAAGAAGAAGGACCTATCCAAGGTCCGGTGCTTTAGATGTGGCGAATTGGGACACTTTGCTAATACTTGTCGTAAGAAGAAGGGCAAGGAAGATTCAGATTCCAAGGCAGCAACAACGAAAGGGGATGACGACAATGATGATGATGTGGCCATGAGTACTCATTTACCTCGAGAGAAGAGGTGGGGTGACATAGATCTGTAGAGTGAGCTATAAATGGTGGACGACAGGATCCTTGAGGTACCCAAACTCTTGGATGACATACGAGCTACAGGAGTTGTTAAAGATAGTAGCAAGATCACTGGAGTCAGTGGATGCAGAAGATCATGGAGAGGCACAAGGCAATGCTTAAACGCTGAAGACTGGAGCAATGCGAGGAGAAGCAACAACAATGTGGAAGCAACAACGTAGAGGCTGATGGGATTTCAGTAGTGCAGAGGTAGTGCTTACGCAGCAGACAACGCAACGCTTCAGAGGGCCAGCGTAGAGCAACAATAGGGGGTGCTTCAGTAATGAGATGTAGCCAGACTGACTTGTCTGTTAGTTGTTGGGTGATGTCCTTCAGTTGCTTACTTCTTAGCAATTGAGTTGTAGTGCAGCAAATAGCAGTGGCAGTGCTATGGGTAGCTTGATGCAACAATTTGAGAGGGAGTTGCAGTACAAATGTTGGAGTGACTATGGCAGAGTCATGGGCAACAATAAAGAAAGCAGCAACGCAGTGGATGGAGGGCAGCAGACCAAGCATCAACAACGCAGGGGACCGATGCCAGAGATCAGAGTAACGCTTTTGGAGTGAAGTGTTGCTAGAGCACATTCCTCGCTAAGAGGGAGTGTTGAGATTTTGGGCAGCATCAAATGTGCTCTAGCTCCGAAACTTTGTGGAGGGTCTAGACCACATGAGATCTCCAAGACCCAGAAATCCTTTGGAGAAATTCCACCTGGTGTGAAAGTTATTCAATAAATTAATTATTTTAATGAAGACCCTAAGTCTAACTTAGGGAAATAAAATCATTAAAGGGAATTAATTTAAACATGTGGGTGAGAATGTTCTAAGTGACGTGGATCGAGTCTTTTCTAATCTTAGCCGTTGATTAGAGATTAGATCATGGTCATTGATTTCTCAACGAGAAAGGTATAAAAGGAAGGCTTGGGGTCAGTTGGAGAAGACACACAGAGCGGTAGCACTTGAGCTAAGTCAAAATTCTGGGGTGTGATTTGCTGAGAATTTTCGAGTGAGCTTGCAGTGCTTGTGAGGGGTAGATCGACGAGGGATTATTCTGATCCATGGCCGAGAATATAGAGGCAGAGAGGCAGATCTGTACTAGGCAGCGTAGAGACCCATCAGGAGGGACGCAACCCAGCCAGGCTCACGCAGAGGCATCGCGGAGGCTGACATAGGGCCTTCAGGGTGACGCAGAGGCAGCGTTGAGCCTAGAGGGGTGACGCAGGAGCAGCTTGTGCTACACTGGGCAGGAAAATCTGACGCAGAGGCTAGAGGAGTAGCGCTGAGGTTCTAGTGGGCTAGAAAGGGCTCATATTCAATATTTCCAGAGGAGTGCTTCCTCGGCTGAATCAACCATATTTTCTGTCTCTGAGTGATAGGTACGTTTGTCGTGATTTCTTTGTTGGGCAAACCACTACTGGTGCCCTTGATTGTATTCAAATATTCTGCTTAATAAACAAACCTCTAAGAGTTGCTACACCGGTTTTCTCGCGTTGGGTTTTTTCGGGGAAATTTAACCAAAAAGTATTGTGTCCTTTGTCATATGTGCGTTATGGTTCATTAAATGATCTGTATGTATGTGTAGGCTGCAGTTGTGTTTACTTTGATATTTTACTGAATATTTCAGAAAATAACTTGTTAATTAAATCAAACAAGTAGGAGAAGTAAATCAAGATATTGCAGTAGGGTTTCTATATTAAGAATTTTTCACACCAACTACACACTTTTTTGATTTCTTGAGCTTGTGAATCTCTCACTCTCCAATTCTGCACTATGACTGATGCAAATTCATCAGAAAATATCTGTCTAAATCTCTCTTGTGTGTTATTATCTTCTCTGTTAGTTTCTCTTTATAATTTGTGGCCAAATCCCTAGTTTCCAAAGTGATTGAGGGATAAAATTAAATTTTAGCTTTTTTTGATCAACAATGGAGATTAGATCTAATCACTTAAATAATTATTTATTTATCTTTAGAAAAACATTTGCCCAAAGTCTACATTATTCAAATAATTAATCAATGTACTTCTCCTAAGTTAAAATGTAGGAAGGAGACCATATTAGTTGCTCTTCTTGAACAACCACCTAAAGAGGGCTTCTTCTCCTGCATGCAAGAAGATTCGGTAAATTTGGTCCTCAGAATAAAAGGAGAAATATGGACAAGGTATGATGCTTTGGATGTAATGAACTTGGGCATTATAAAAGGGATTGTCCTAAATCTGGAAAGGACAAGAGGAAAAAGGAAGAAGCCCATGTTACAGAAGAAAGGGAAGAATCTAATGCAAAGAAATCTAGGAAAGAAGAAGCGAAATATCTCTACTACGATTGAGATCATATTCCTCTTTAAAGTGATTTCTGTCGGTTGTAAAATTGTATGTTAGGAAGCATTGTACATTAATGGCATCATGATAGAAGCATGGAAGGAGCGCTTGTCATAGGAAGATGTCCGCAATAGAACTATGAAAGAAGTAGCTCCTGGAAATCTCATTGATAATAACATTGATGGAAGGAAGTCATCAAGATCAAGGGTCATCATTCAATAATCAATATGGAAACAGGTGCTGACATTTTCTAATGAAGTCCTCTCTGGATTCACTGGTTAGAAAGAAAGCAAAAGGTTTCATCGAGAATTCTATTGTGCAGAATTTTGGGATTAGGATATGAGACATATTGATGAAATAGGTCAAGGGAATCAAGTTCTTCATTCTAAGGAAATTGCTGTAGGATGACTCAAATGGATAAGATAAGGTACATATATGGAATATGAGGTGGTTTTATACAAACAAGGAATTGTATGCTTGAAGTTCCTGGAAATGAATGTAGAAAGAAAAGAAGAGATCATGAAGTGCAACCATGATAAGAGGCAGTTATCATCCAAATGACAAGAAGATGTGACTGAGAGATCTCCTAGGAAGATATGTAAATTCTGATGGCAGTTATCATCCAAATGACAAGAAGATGTGACTGAGAGATCTCCTAGGAAGATATGTAAATTCTGATAGAAGTCTGGTAAAGAAGAAGACCCTTGACAATACATATCTTTAGGAGATGTGTTAATCTGAATAAAGGATGCCGATGCCTACAAGAAGATGTCATCGTGAAAGATCATCACTGAGGTAACTTTTGATTTAAAAATTCTCATGTATATGTTTATCTGAAAAAGTTTATGCAGGGCTACCAACCATGTGGAAGGATGTAAGATCCTTGGGAGATGGTTCGAAGGCAAGCAAGATGGCATAAAAGTGGGCCATATGAGAAAGACTGATGAATCACTTTCTGGTAGATGACATGACTCATGGATGAAAGTGATGGATGATTTGTGCCCTATGAAGCTAAAGTTGAAGATTCCTCAAGATCGAAATCCATGACATCGAGGGGAGGAATTCTTCATGAGTAGCTGGGTGTCTCACCATTGCTGCTGTAGGTCCCTGGTTAAGAGGAAGCTTGGTGATAAGTTTCTTACTTGGAAGAAACTTGGTAATTCCTAAGAATGAGCTTAGGTAGGAATTAGTACATTCCCTTGTGGAATAGGTCCTCCCTGGCTGAGAGGGAGAGATAGACACATCATTCTGGTCTTCAACTGGGAAGATAGAATGGAGGATTGGGTAATCATCTGGCATCCGATACTCTTTGAGAATGAGATAGGGCATTCAAGATAAGAGTAGTCGTGGATCGATATTCTTTGAGGGCTAGTTTCCCAAGAGAAGAATAGTCTAACAAGGTCATACTTTGGGAACACTCGGGTGGACTATGTGCCTTGGAGATACAATGACGATGGTGTCTATAAGTGATGTGTCTCGCCAGCATTGTAGCCCATTGTCTCATTGAGAGATGGGGATGTTAGTCAAGCCCTTGCACTAGGACAAGCCTGGTTGATATGATTCTATACAGATGCGATTACCAATCCGATTCTTCTTATGAGATTCTTCAGATTGAAAGAAACCATGTACCATTATGAATACCTTCCTAGTTAAGAGGGAGTGTTGGAAAGTGTAACTACGTTTGGTCTTCATATTGACTATGTCATTATGTATTTATGTAATGAAGAAGACAAAGATAATAAAATGTATTTTTGTTAAGCTTGCTTCATGGGTTTCATGAGCAAGGAATTTTATTATAGGTCAAAGACTTCTTCTTGATGTCTTTTAGGGATTTGTAATCTTGTCATAAATGTATTAATTAGAGTCATGTATATGAAGTGCCACTCATGTAAAATCAGTCATGTATGCCTCAAGACCTTGTCATATAAGCTTGAAGACATGGCTCAAGAATGATGTTGATACCACTGCTAAGATCAACATAATACTTGATGTAAATACTCTTTAAGACAACCTAGAATACGCTGGAAGATCTCCTCAACAAGTCAACTAATAAACAAGCAAGTTGGCCTATAAATAGTGCACATGTCAGCTCATGAACCATGACACCCTTTCACTGGTTAGGTTGGCTTATTTATAGGCTAAGACAACTATATATACCCCAGAATACTGCGCAAAAAATAGAGACACAGAATTCAGATTGGTCTGTGATTTTTTGACTGAATTGCAGGCATGAATTCAGATAAGGATCTATGATATATTTTGGAGTTTCAGAACTGGAATAAAATGCGAGAAAAGGAGGATAGGGCTGCAGTTTGATGCGTAGAAGAGAAACATATCAACGAAGAAAGAAGTTTGGATATCTCTGTGGTTATCGAACTAGTCTGCAATTACAGTGCGAATCTTAGGGCTATCATCAAGTGAAACAAGGTGCTGGAAGGAGGCTGAAGGGAGAAGTCACTTGGAAAACTAAGGAAGAATATTATTGAAGGCCAAGGTTACTGTGTTAAGCATTGTTGAATAGAGACCGAGTTTCTCTAGGTAACAAGTGCAGAACACTACAGAAAGAAGGAAGAAGACAACTAGAGACCGAGCTCTCTCATCCTAGTGCAAGACGGTGCAGAAAAGAAGGATTGGCCTAAGGAGTCAAGGAAGAAGTAGTGACGAGGTCTTGGAGGCATACAAGGGTCAAGGGTTTGTGTTATGGTCATGGTACTTGTCAATTGAAAGTCTATAAGAAGAATTTCTTGTGGCTTTTTCTCTCCAAGAGGGAGAGGTTTTGGCCCTGGCTCGAAGATCCTAACTTTGTGTCTCCTGTGTTTTGATAATTAACTTGATGAAAGACATAATAAGCTAAGAAGAGAAGACATAAGTAAAAGAAGTAAGCTCACAAGTAATTATTAAGTAGAGAATTTGAATTAAATCTAGACCTACCTAATTCTCAACATTTAGCTCTTGTAGATGGAAGTCCTTCTTTACTCCGCCAAGCTCCTCCTCCTTCACTGCTCCTAGCTCCTACTTCTTCACTCCTCCAAGCTCTCCTCAAGTCTCTCTTCTTTGATATCTCTTCTCCTCTCTTCTCCAAGCTATCCAAAAGTACAAGAGTGAGGAAATGAGAGGATAAATAGACTTTTATTCCCTTCATTCTTTTACCTAACCCAAATTAAACCAACCCCCAAACACAATTAAACAAAAAAAAGAAAAATGTGTTTTGTGGGTCTGCGTGGCGGAACTGGCCGACGACCTAGGAAAGCGGTTGGGATCCGCCCGGAGTCTGCCCCTGCTCCACGGCGGATCCACGAGTGTGAAATTTTCAAGAGGAAAATGTTTCTGCAATACTTGGTTTATTTCTCCTACTTATGAAATAAGTTATTTACAGATGCTTCAGTAAATTCTGAAATAAACACATTTGCAGATCATCACTATTGTTAAGAGCATAAGAACATAAAGATAATTTACACAAGTAGCACAATAGAAACAACCACATGAACACAGTTATTTTTGGACAATTGTCCCTAGAAAAACCCAATGTTGGAAAACCGGTGCAACAGATGAGGGTTTTATATTTATCTTCAGAAATGGAAAGTACATTTTCAAGGGTCTGATGAGCAGAGAAAAATTTGCAAACACTTGGCTGAATTTTCTGGACTTTCCAAACAAATTTCGGACCCTCCGGGTGACCTCCTTCACCCTCTACGTCATCCAGCATGAGAGCTCTGCGCAGTCTCTCTCTGGATTGCGTGATTCTGCGTGGAGGGGTTTTGCTGCTGATCATCTCACCCTTCCCTTCATCCTCCTGATTTCTGCCTCCCGATAACTGACTCCTCCCTCCTCCTTCTGCTTTTGCAACCCTGCCTCTACAAACTCACCCACTAAAATAAAATTCTCTTGCTTCAGAATCGAATTCCTTCGAGTACTGAGAGTGTCCCAACGTAATTTCCAAATGGCCCTCAAGTCTCTTCTTATAATCTTCTCGCTGACGAATCAACGACCAAGATTATATTGTTAATCAATGGCTCAGATTAAAAGATGACTTGATCTTCATTTTCTAGAAGATTCACACTCTGCTCTATTAATACCCTTTAATTATTGAATTTCCCTAAGTTTAAACTTAGGGTCTGCATTTAAAATAATTAATTATTTTAATAAAGTCATATCCGAGTGGAATTTCCACAAACGATTTTTGGGTTCTCTGGATAACTGATGTCCAAGCCTCTCTACCAAAAATGAGACTTAGAACATTTTTCGATGCTATAGAAATCAACAACGAGGTGATACGGCACCGGATCTGCATCTTGGGTGTACAAAAACGCGGATCGGGTTGGACGGATCACATAGGCCAAGAATCGTCTTTTTCGGCCCGATCCACATTTCCATTTTTCCGAAACGTGGTTGCATGGCCAGATCACGCAGGGATCCGTACGAGCTGCGAATCCGGGTTTTGATTTGTTGGTGGGGGGGGGGGGTGGATGCTTTGTGCAACACTGGTTTAATCACATGATAGACTTGTGTAGAAATCATAAATTAAAGCTGTTGGTTAATAGTTGGAGAGTCGTGGTCTTAACCTCTTGATTAACATCTGTTGCCGTTAATAATCGAGAGATAAAAAATTGCGGATGGTTTCATAAGAGTGAGTTTGATGTCATGTCACCATACAATGCTTGAACCCATCATTGATTGCTGTAGCTAGAGTGAAAGTGGTGAGATTTTGGAGTCGTGCCAATTCACCAAAATTGTATAACTTCCAAAAAAATATTCGTGCCGCTTTTCTTGATTTCCATCTTTATAAATCAAAGGGCTTAATCACACGATAGACTTGTGAAAATTGCAAACAGTTGCAGTGATAGATTTATTTCTCCTACTTATTATCTCAATAAGTTATTATTCAGAAATCTTCCAACAAATATCGAAATAAATACAACTGCAACATTCAGAAATATATATGTAGAGAAATAAACAGTAGAGAACATAAGCATAAGAATCAATCATATGTACACAATTATTTTTGGACAATTGTCCCCGGAAAACCCAATGTGGGAAAACCGGTGCAACAGATGAGGGTTTTATTAGTTCTTTAGCAAATGATATATTTACAGGGAAAATATGTGAAAAATCCTAAATCTGGATTCCTACTGCAACAAATCTCAATTATTTCTATTATTTTTTATAATTATTTCATTACATTGAAATACCAAAGTAATTACTGAAGCAGTCTACACAAATAATACCGTGGAATGAATCTAAGTGCTTAAACAAACTGAACAAAATACAATAAAAAACATCCACATTTGACACAAATATTTTTGGACTAAGTCTTCGAAAAAACCCAACTCGGGAAAACCGGTGCAACAGATCTGAGGGTTTTATATTATTAAGCAACAGAGTCTTGAGTGCAACTAGGGTGTCAATATCCGGCTCACCCTTCAGAGAAATCTAGACAACTGAAGAATTTGTGAGATATACCTCACTTTGCAAGTCCCCAGTTGATCTAAACAACGCTGGTGAAGCCCCTCTCTGCCTCTGCGTGATTTCTTACGCTGGAACTGCGTAAGCTTGCATGGGCAAGCTTGAGGAATTGTGTCACCTTTCTTTGCAACTGATCATCTGAGACTGGATTTTGGCCCTCTTGGCTCAGAAACCCCAGCCTCTAGCTATCTCTGGACCGACTCTGGAAGGCAATGCTTCACTTTTGCGTGATTTTCCTGCAGGGACTACGTCAACGCTTTAGAAAACTGCGCTGCCTCTCTCTGAAATGTACTCCTGGTCCTCCTGACTAGTTACTGCATTTGCCCCTCTCTGGATCTGATCATTGAATCAAAATCACTTAGCAAACCCTTGCCCTAGTGATTCGATTATGACCAAACGCTGTGTCTCCTCACACAAACTCAAAAATGCTCAATGCTCAATGTGCTCAATCATGTTTTCCATAGGCCCCTCACCCTCCTTACATTCTTCTGTTGACCTTTCAACGGCCAAGATTAAAGCATACTCAAGGGCTAAGATTAACTTGGAGGTGATCCATGGTATTTTCTAGAAGATTCACACTTAGTTTAAAATACCCTTTAATTAATCAGTTTTGGAAAACATTAAAAAAATGATTAATTAATTTAATTAAACCATCTCTAAGTGGAATTTTCAAAACCATTTATGGGTTTTATGAAATACATGTGTCTTAGCCTATATAAAAGTTACAAGGCTAGAGCACATCCGATGCTACCTTAAATCAACACTCCCTCTTAGCGAGGAAAGTGCTCTAGCAAGACAACTCAATGTGTTGCTGTTCTGACTTCTGGAACATCTACTGCTGTGCTGTTGATGTTGCTTACCAACACTGCACAAAAAATGCTGCATCTGTACTGCTCCTGACTTTGCATGCTTCTGCCAATTGCCACTGTACTGCTACTCCCTCTGAATTCTGCAACCATGCTGCCGCAATGCGTGAGCACTGCTTTGCACCACTTGTGCACTGCGCTGCTGCTTCTCATCTGCTGCTGCTACTCATCTACTGCTGCTACTCATCTACTGCTGTTGCTGCATTGTTGCTAATTGCAACAAAAAATTTTCGAAATTGGACGAGTAAATTTGCAATTGAAAAATAAGACTGACTGCTGCTAGCTTCTGCACTAGCTCTCTGAAAATACTACGCTATTGCTGCTCTGCACTGCGTGAGCACTGCACTGCACTGTGCTGCACCAGTGTGCACTATGCTGCTGCTACTCAACTGCTGATGCTGTTGCTCCCTCTCTGCGTTAATCAGGCTCTAGTTTTGCTGACTACTGCATTGTCTTCTCACCTTCTGTTGCAATTGTCCATCCTGCTACTGTCTTTAAGCTGCCGTAGCTCACATGTGATCCAAGAGTCCGGAAATACTCTAGGATCATGCCACTTGTAGATTCTGGATCTACAACTCCAAGTCAGCCAATTTCTCTCCTTTTGGAATATGAGCTAACATAGCACATTCTCTTTTTGCCTCAATCTTGGCAACTCCGGCTTGAGGATCTTGCTTCTCCTCTTTATCCTTTTTCTTAAGAGGACATTGTGTGACATAATGTCCCATTTCTCCACACCTGAAGCACTTTATCTTAGACAAATCTTTCTTCTTCTGCCTCTGTTGCCCCTTTGATGCAAGGGTTGTGTTTTCTTCCTCCTCCTTCTTTACTTTCGAACTGCTGCTGCCATCCTCAATATGGATTTTGAGATCTCTCCTCAACTCTTCTTGCTGCAAGGCTGCCCACATCGCCTCCCATCCTGGGAGTCTTTCTCTGCCCAAAATTCTTTGGACAAATACTTGATAATCTTCTGAAACATAGTTTAGAGTGAGCCTTAGCAACTCTGAGTCTTTAAGAGCTGACCCCACTGCTGATAACTGGTCTCGGTTTTCCTGAGTTCGAGATAGGAAGGAGTCAAAATGCTCTCCCTTCTTCATTTTGGTATTACGCATCTTCTCTTCCACGTACATCTTCTACTACTCGAAAGATCCTTGGTATAGCTTTTCCAGCCCTACCCACATTTCTCTAGTAGTGCCCTTTGCTGCTATGTGAGGTACGATGTGATCCTTCACACCATCTAGGATCAATCGCTTGGCTCTTGCCATATTCTTCTTGAATGCTCTCAGATGTGCTGCATCCAAAGATTCTGCAACTGCGCTTTCAATGAGGGCCTTCAGATCATGCTCTTCAAGGAAAAATTCAATCCGTGATTTCCAAATAACATAGTTGTAGGCACCCTCCAATCTATCTTGGTCACGCAGTCCGTTGCTAGCCATCTCCTCAACTGTTGATTTCTTTCTTTAACCCTCTGCTCAGCTAGACTTACGCACTCCTTGTGGGGTAAGTTGCCGCTTCTGCTGCTGCACGGGAGAAACTGAGCTTCTTTGAGTATGAGATCAAGAAATCCCCGATCTGTGTTTTTCAGAAATTTTCTGATGCTTTAAGCACCAACTCTTATTGCTATGCAGTAACTGCGTCCTTCAGCTACGCTGGTCTGCTATGCTGCCTCTTCTGCAACTGAAAAAGCTTACCCCTTTGTCAACTCTCTCAGAGGGAGCCTTTTCTGTGCTGGATTGCCCTCCTGGCTTGGACAACGTAATCTCTGGGAGGGTCTGCTGCTGCTTACGTAGATCCCAGTTTCTCCTGCGCTGATCTGCTGGTTCACCCTTGTTTCTCCTGCAGTTCAACTTTAATAAGCTCTGATACCATGTGAAAAATCCTAAATCTGGATTCCTACTACAACAATTCTGAATTACTTATCCTATTATTTTTCATAATTATTTCATTACATTGAAATACCGAAGTAATTATTGAAGCAATCTACACAAATAATACTGCGGAATGAATCTAAGTGCTGAAACAAACTGAACAAAATACAATGAAAAACATCCACATTTGACATAGTTATTTTTGGAATAAGTTCCCTGAAAAACCCAACTCGGGAAAATTGGTGCAGCAGATCTAAGGGTTTTATATTATTACGTAGCAGAATCTTGAGTACAACTAGGGTGCCATTATCCGACTCAGCCTTCAGAGAAAACTAGACAACTAAAGAATTTGTGAGATATACCTCACTCTGCAAGTCCCCGACTGATCTAAACAGTGTTGGTGAAGCCCCTCTCTGCCTTTGCGTGATTTCCTACGCTGCAACTGCGTAAGCCTGCGTGGGCAAGCTTGAGTAACTGCGTCACCTTTCTCTGCAACTGATCAAGCTGATCTTAGACTGGATTTTGGCCCTCCTGGCTCAGAAACCCGAGCCTCTAGCTATCTCCGGATTGACTCTGGAAGGCACTGCGTCACTTCTGCTTGATTTTCCTGCAGGGACTGCGTCACCCTTTCTGAAAACTGCGTTGCCTCTCTCGGCGCCACTTCTGCCTCTCTCTAAAATGTACTCCTAATCCTCCTGACCAGTTACTGCATCTGCCCCTCTCTGGATCTGATCACTGAACCAAAATCACTTAGCAAACCCTGCCCTAGTGATTTGATTCTGACCAGAAGCTGTGTCTCCTCACACAAACTCGAAAATGCCAAATGCTCAATGTGCTCAACCGTGTTTTCCATAGGCCCCTCACCCTCCTTATATTCTTTTGTTGACCTTTCAACGACCAAGATTAAAACATAATCAAGGGTTAAGATGAGTCGATCCATGGCTTTATCTAGAAGATTCACACTTAGTTTAATTAACACCCTTTAATTAATCAGTTTCCCTAACTTTAGACTTAGGAAAACATTAAAAAAAACGATTAATTAATTTAATTAAACCATCTCTAAGTGGAATTTTCCAAAACCATTTTTGGGTTTTATGGAATACATGTATCTTAGCCTATATACAAAGTTACAAGGCTGGAGCACATCCGATGCTACCATAAATCAACAAAATATACGACAGATGAATTTTGAAAAACCTAAGACTGAATTTCCGGCTTACTCGGACAATTCTCTGACACCCAAAACAACCCCTGCATGCTCCTGCGTCTCTCTGCGTGATTCACTGCGCAGTCCCAACGCTGGACTACATGAGTCTGCGTGGAGACCGTGTGGGTTCTCTGCGCTGCAGCCTCAAGTTGCCTCCAGTTACCCACTGTTGCCCTTTGTTAATTTTGGACAACTAGGTCCAAACTCCATGTTGTGATGCTCAGATGAAGATGCCAATATTTTTATTCGACTCCTCTTTCGGAGAGGTGCAAGATCGATCTAAAGATCATCTTAATCCGATGAGCAAAACATTTATTTTGAATTTATTGAAAATATGTGCAGGTCGGCCTTACTGTTTTGTGCCCTTGCAGTTATGTCACACACCCTCACTGATGGATATAAATTGGTCAACGTTGGAGGACATTTTCACTCATCTCATCCTCACACATTTCTCTCTCCTCATCTGATTGGTTC
Source organism: Pinus albicaulis (assembly GCA_034641835.2). Classification (NCBI taxonomy): domain Eukaryota; kingdom Viridiplantae; phylum Streptophyta; class Pinopsida; order Pinales; family Pinaceae; genus Pinus; species Pinus albicaulis. Next base: position 162,958,297 of record CM076576.1, read on the forward strand.
GATGACCTTGGAGGCTCTTCTCTCCACACATGGGAAATTTTAGCAGCAGCTCTTTTCTGTTTTCGGCCTAGGGTTTTTGCAGCAACTTTGACCAGCGTTGACTTTGGTCAACGCAAGGTCAAACAGACCTGAAACTCTCCCTAAATTTCAATCTTTCAAATCCATATTTTTTGGCACTATTCCCGAGGCTAGACGTTGACTTTGACTTTGTTGCGTTGACCTAGTTGCTGCTGCTGTTTGCATTGACCATTGACTGACAACGTTGATTTTTGGGTTGACTTTTGAGTTGACTGTTTTGGCTGTCCTAGAGGGTTGTGTGACATTGCTGGTTGGTTGACCATATTGAGACTTTGCTGGTTGATGCATCCTGTTGACTGCCGTAACGCACCAACACACTTATATATTTTTGGCTTGTCTTCTGTCGATATACTAGTATGTTCTATCAGCATTTTACTTTATTGTTTATGTGATTGCTATCTGATATTGGGAGAAAAAGTAAAGTTGCATCAAGCATAGAACATCTACATAAATTTACATGGTATTAGAGGTGAGGTGAAGACAAAGCCCTAGTTTGTAGCAATCACCGAAGAAGAGGATGGGTTCCTCAAAATACAATGGCTTTAAGGCTGATGACAAATTGATTGGGAAGGATGACTTCCATGCATGGAAGATGACATCGGATCTTAACTTGGAAGACCAAGATGTCATGGACTATGTGCAGGGTAAAATCCAAGAGCCTCCATCCACTGCAACTGCTGCTGCCAAATCAAAGTATAAGAAGGGGGAAATCAAAGCAAAGTTGAAGATCAGGGACTCAATTCATAAGGGTCTGGTCGCCTACATCTTTGAGTTGGGTACATCCAAGAAGATGTATGATAAGTTGGTCCACATGTTCAAGGCAAACAATGCGAATCAAGTCCTATTCTTCAAGAATCAATTGAAGAATTTGAAGAAAGGCAGGGATGAGTCCGTTCAATCATATTTTCTGAAGCTGACTGAGATCAGGTATAATCTGTTGGCTATTAGGGAGACAATGGCTGATCGAGAGATGGTACTCACCGCACTTGGAGGTCTCTCATCTGAATGGCATGTGTTCAACACTACCATTTTCAATAACATTGTGATACCTGACTTTGACGAAGTGCTATCGAGATGCGTACAAGAAGAGACAAGAATGAAGGAATATGAAATGAAGAAAATGCTGCCTTTGCTGCTCATTCTAGAAAGAAGAACTTTGATGGTCCAAGGAACAAAGGAAGAGCAGGGGCCCAAGGAAAGAAGGGCAAGTGTTACACTTGTTACAAGGCAGGGCACTATGCTAGAGAATGCCCTTTCAAGAAGGATTCTCCCGATGATGATGACAACAACAACAACCGGAGGAATGGCAATGAAAGGAACAACAGGTTCAAGGGGAAGAGGAAGGCTCCCTCCAGCGGAAATGGTCAACCTTTCAAAAGGTCAAGAAATTCTAAGTATGAGGAATCAAATGTTGTTGATAAAAGAAATGAATTCATTCTTGTATCTTCCCTCTCTGCTGCATCTCCACCCGACACTATGGATGTCTGGTTGATAGATAGTGGTGCCTCAAGGCACATCACTGGGTTCAAGGAAGCACCTTCTGATATGGTTGAGAAGAATACTAATCTGGAAATTATCCTTGGAGATAATGCCACATATCCCTGAAAGGGACAGGGATTGTAACCCTCCACTTGTCTCAAGGTCAAGTCCTCCGCTTGCAGGAGGTACTCTATGTACTTGATTTGAAGAAGAACCTTGTGTCTATTTCAATCATGGAAGACATAGGTTTCAATGTGGCATTCATTGATGGGAAGGTGCGTATCTGGAAGAAGAGCTTCAAGGAAGCTATGACGATTGGGTTTAGAGTTGATACACTCTACCAGGTTGGAGGAAGTCCACTAGGAGCAATGACATGTGATACTATCCGACAGACTGAACTATGGCACCAGAGGTTTGGACACCTTCACTACAAAGCCCTTCCTGAAGCAAGGAAGGTGGTGACGGGGATGCCCAAGTTCCCAAATAATCATGAAGGTGTATGTCAGGGTTCTGCCGAAGGAAAGCATACAAGGGGACCTTTTCCCTCAAGTGTCACAAAGACATCTGATGTCTTGCAATTGATACATTCTAATCTGTTTGGGATGCTGCCCGTGACATCCTTGGGAGGATGTTCTTATTATATGACATTCATAGATGACTTCTCTCGCAAAACCTGGATATACTTCTTGAAAAAGAAGGATGAGGCTTTCATGTGGTTTCGTACCTTCAAAGCCTTGGTGGAAAATTTGATAGGGAAGAACATCAAGTTACTGAGGACCAATAATGGCACTGAATATGAGACGAACGAGTTCAAAAACTTTTGCAGAGAAGCTGACATCAAGAGGGAGACCACAACTGTCTATACTCCTGAGCAGAATCGCGTTGCTGAATGAAAGAATAGGACTATTGTGGAAGCTGCCCGTGCCATGGTATGTGACCAAGGTCTACTGAAGTTTTTGTGGGGAGAAGCTGCGAACACTGCTGTTTACATATAAAACCAATGCCTGCATTTCGCTCCGGACTCCAAAACTCCCGAAGAGGTTTTCTCTGGTAAGAAACCTGACGTCTCACATTTTAGAGTTTTTGGATGTCCTGTTTATTTTCATGTGCGGAAAGGGAAGAGGAGCAAGCTGGATGCTTCTGGGAAGAAGGTAATGTTTGTGGGCTACAACGAAGCTTCGAAGGCATATAGAGTCTATGTGCCTGGTCAAAGGAAAGTGGAGATATGCCACAATGTCACCTTTGACGAAGATGCTTCCCTGAGGAATGTAGTCAATCTTCCGAGATCTAAGGAAGATCATGAAGCAAGGCCTGGAAATCAAGAAGAACTGAAGGATGAGACGATGCTCGATGTTGAAGGACCGATGGACCCGATTGATCCACCTCCTTCGATAAGCAAGAGACTATCATGGCTCAGGGACACTCTCGAGGATGCCGAGGGACATATGGCCCTAAGGGGGACATTTCGTGAAAGCAAGAAGCCAAATAGATACCAGGGGTATCTAGTAGCCATGAGTACTATTGTACAATCTGAGCCTAGATCTTTTGAGGAAGTCGTAAAGCATCAAGTCTGGAAGGATGCTATGCACAAAGAATATGAGTCCATTATGAAGAATGATATCTGGGATGTGGTTCCAAGACCAGAGGACAAAGCAGTTGTCACCTCGAAATGGCTCTACAAGATCAAGCATGAATTTGATGGGAGTGCTGAAAAGTTCAAGGTAAGATTCATTGCCCATGGCTTCTCTCAAAAAGAAGGCGTAGACTATGATGATAAATTTGCACCTGTGGCTCGATATACCACCATCCGATCTATCATAGCCCTTGCTGCTACGCAAGGATGGAGTCTTCATCAGATGGATTTGAAGACCGCATTTCTGCATGGTGCGATAGAGGAAGAGGTGTATATGGAGCAACCTCTGGGGTTCGAAGTCCAGGATCGGGACACCCATGTCTGCAGGTTGAAGAAAGTCCTCTATGGGTTGAAGCAAGAACCCAAAGCTTGGTACAAAAGGATAGATAGCTACCTGATGAAGATGGGCTTCACTCGTAGTAATGTTGATCTAAACCTTTACTTCAAGGTTGATAGAGAAAAACCTCTCATTCTGGTGCTATATGTGGATGACCTCTTCTTGACAGGTGCTGACTCTCTCATTCATTAGTGCAAAAGGGAGCTCGCTGCTGAGTTCGAGATGAAGAACCTAGGACTGATGCATTACTTCCTAGGCCTGGAGGTTTGGTAGAGACCTGGCGAGATTTTCCTTTCTCAAGGAAAATATATTGTGAAGCTTCTGGAAAGATTTGGTATGGTGGACTGTAAGTCCGTGTCGACACTGATGGAGCTCAACTTTAAGAAGTTGAGTGGCAGCGCTGTTGGGTCCGTGCTAGCAAATCCTAGTGAGTATCGTCAACTCGTAGGGGCACTGATGTTCTTAGTGAACACCCGTCAGGACGCATGTTTTGCAGTGAACACTTTGAGTCAACATATGGTTGAGCCTCATCACATTCACTGGGTTGGTGCCAAGAATTTGTTGAGATATCTTCGGGGCACGATAAATAATGGGCTGAGATACACTGTCGGGAGCGTGACACTCCATGGATATACTGATGTCGGTTGGGCTAGTAGTGTGGTGGATTATAAGAGCACATCAGGATGCTGCTTCACACTTGGTTCTGCTTCGATATCATGGATGAGCAGAAAGCAGAAGTCGGTGGCTTTGAGCACCGCGGAGGTCGAATACGTTGCAGCGAGTATGGCTTGTTGTGAAGCAGTTTGGTTGCGAAAGCTCTTTAGTGAGCTGTTCAGGCATGTGGTAGATACCACCGTGATAACCAGAGTGGGATTCGGTTGTCCAAGAATCCTGTGTTCCACGATCGATCCAAGCATATTGATATCAGGTACCACTTTATCCAAGATATGGTACAGCAAGGCGCCGTAAGGCTCGATCATATAGGAACTGATGTGCAGGTCACAGATATTCTCACAAAGCCCCTGGGGAAGGTCAAGTTCCTAACCTTCCGTGAGAATCTTGGTATCGTGGAATGACCCTATGCTGAGGGTCCTGTTGGACAATGAGCTCTTGGAGCTCTGGGGGGCTTTGGGGATAGCTTCTCAAAGCTATAAGCAACCACAGGTTTAGGCTTGCCAAACCTTGTTGGTGTGCTTTTGCCCCATCGTTATGATGATTGAGTTGGTTCACCTCTCATTATCTGTGCCCCGTATGCATCCTACCCATTAAGTTCAGGGCTCATGGGAAGTACCTCTCATTTGGCTAGTGAGGTGGGTAAACCTAGAGACTAGTAACAAAGACTGATGGACACATCAGAGATTATCGTACTCTCTATCTAGGATGGCACGATCCAACCACTTGATCTGGGATCAAGTATATTGAGGTTTCAAACCTCCAACTGACTTCGGGTCAGGTAAACCAACTTCGGGTTGGTATGAGACTCTTTGTGAGTCCTATAGAGGTTTCGGAGCTCTGGGCTGAATCTATCAGCCGGGAATGATGTCTTTATGACTGACCCACTTCTGTTCTGAAATAAGGAAGCCAACAAAGCAAGTTACAGCGGGATGACGCACGATGTTTGGATTGCACAGGTGGATGGAGTTCTCCCTAGTTGAGAGGGAATGTTAACTCTGGACAACTATGTCCAAACTCTATGTTGTGATGCTCATATGAAGATGCCAATATTTTTATTGGACTTTCTTTCGGAGAGGTGCAAGATCAATCTAAAGATCATCTTAATCCGATGAGCAGAACATTTATTTTGAATTTATTCAAAATATGTGCAGGTCGGCCTTAAGGTTTTGTGCCCTAGCAGTTGTGTCACACACCCTCATTGATGGATATATATTGGTCAATGTTGGAGGACATTTTCACTCATCTCATCCTCACACATTTCTCTCTCCTCATTTGATTGGTTCGATGACCTTGGAGTCTCTTCTCTTCACACGTGGGAAAATTTCAGCAGCAGTGCATTTCTGTTTTCGGCCTAGGGTTTGTGCAACAGTGTTGACCAGTGTTGACTTTGGTCAACGCAAGGTCAAACGGACCTGAAACTCTCCCAGAATTTCGATTTTCCAAATCCGCATTTTTTGGCACCTACGTTGCACGGGTTCCCGCACCCGGGGGTGGGGTTCCCGAACCCGCACCGGGTTCCCGCACCCAAGTACCGGATTCTCCGCACCCAAGTACCCTGAAGAACCCAAACGAATCGGGTTCTTCTCAGAAGAACCGGGTTCTTCAAAAAAAAAATTCGGGTTCTTGGGTTCTTTTGGTATGAAGAACCCATCGTTTGGGTACTTAGAACACGAATTTCAGGTTCTTCAGGGTTCTTCATGAACAATTTTTTCAAATATATAAATTTTTTTAAATGATTAAAAATTAAAAAATTTAATTAAATTTTAATAAATATTAAAAATAAATTATAATTTAATAAAATAGAGTTTGTTTAGTCTTGACTCTTAAATTCTCCACCCTCTTCATTCCGCACGCTGCTTCCCATTCTTTCTCACCGCCCAGCATTCCACTGCTCGCAAACGCAGCATTCTCTTCTATCGAACCGTTTTCCTCATCCCTCTTACGCCGTCGTAGCATCATTAACCGTGCAAATAAACGCACTCAGAAAACGAAGCGTTCATCCCTCGAGCTCCATCCTTCTTCTGCCGTGGACGTTAACCTGCACAACAAAACGCACACAAAAAAAGAGTGTGGCTTTCGACCTGCATAGTTTCTCTGCTACCGAGCCTTCAGATTCTGCTTTGCGTCGACATCGGGCTCCTCCTCTCGTCGCCCAACCTGAAACTCACGCAGATAAGAAATATCATATGTATGCGTTGATTTGTTTTGATCGGATTCATTTTGCGTGCATAAGGGTTTAGTATAGTTTAGGTTTAGATTTGTTAATTTTTAATTTTGTTAGTTTAGATTTAAATCTTAGTTTTTATTCATTCCACTTTTGATAGCGTTAGTTTTAAAATAGTTTTATTTTATGATAGGTTTTAGATTTCGTTTTTTTTAGTTTGACTCTTAGTTTTAGATTTTTTGGTTTAGTTTTAGTTTAGAGCGTTAATTTGGATATAAAAATTTTGAAAATTATAAAATTATAAAATATAAAATTCAAAAAATATTTTAAATTTTTGTTCTTAGAGTTTGTTTAGTCTTAATTTTCATTAAATTTATAATTTATAAATTAAATTTATAAAATATAGTATTATATATGATATATAAATTATAATTTATAATTTATAATATATATTAATATAAAAATACCCAGACGAACCCACGCACCCTGTTTCAAAAAATGCCGTCCCTGTCCCCGTCCCCGTCCCCGTCCCCGCACCCGCACCCACGTTTCCTGGCAACATAGTTTGGCACTATTCTCGAGGCTAGACGTTGACTTTGACTTGGATGTGTTGACCTAGCTATTATTGCTGTTTGTGTTGACCATTGACTGACATCGTTGACTTTTGGTTGACTTTTGAGTTGACCATTTTGGTTGTCCTAGAGGGTTGTGTGACATTGCTGGTTGGCTGACCATATTGAGACTTTGCTGGTTGAAGCATCTTGCTGATCATCGTAACGCACCAACACACACATATATTTTTGGCTTGTCTTCTGTCGATCTACTGGTATGTTCTATCAACATTTTACTTTGTTTTTTATATGATTGCTGATTGATATTGGGATAAAATAAAGTTGCATCAAGCATAGAACATCTACAAAAATTTACAGAGATGTATTCAGAATTTGCTACTGCTTAATAAAATCAAACCCTCAGATCTGTTGCACTTGTTTTCCCGCATTGGGTTTTCCCGAGGACTTTCGTTCAAAAATAACAGTGTCCTATGTGTATATTTTTCTTTGCTAGTTTCCTTGTTTCAGAATCAAATAATTAAGTGTAGGTTTCTTCAGTAATTTGCTTCAATATTAAATGAAGAAATTTGAAATAATAATGTAATGTAATTTACAAATAGGAGAAGTAAATTGAGCTGGTTGCAATAGGGTTTTGGAGATCATTTAGATCTAGGAATTTTCACATGGTATCAAAGCGTTTGATATGAAACAAGAAGAGCAGATCTAGCACTGAAGCGAAGGTTGAATTGTTGTAGTAGCAACAGATCGAATACGCAAAGGAATTGCGTAGTTCTAGCCAGAAGGATTGAATTTTCGAGGTGGTCTCTCTCTGAGTGAGTCGATAGAGAGGTAAGACTTCCGGATCGAGATCTCGCCGAGGGAGAGGGAGCAGCGCAGATCCTTCACGCAGAGCCAAAGGGACGCAGGTTTTCTACAAGCAGTTGTTTGACAGAGAAGCGTCAGACGAAGAAGAAGAGCACATAGTGAGGAAATTCTTCCTTAGTGAGTTCCTTGCCGAGGAATTCAGTTTTTCCTCTTTTGTTGGGCAGCAGAGGAGCAACAGACTTACCAACTCCATTAGGGAATGTGTAAGCCAGCCTAGAAGCTACGCAGTAGGGAGAAAGAGGGAGCAATTCGACAATTTTCGACTGAGATGGCAGCTCACGGACTTAGAGATCAAGATCGGTTGGAGGGATCCTCCAACTACTTGATCTGGAAGGAAAGAATCAGATTCCTTCTAGACGAGTATGATCTCAAGGCATTCGTAGACAACGTGGTTGTTGTGCCCGTCATCACTCATAAAATTGTGAAACATTACTTGACATGGTCATACAATTCATTTATCAAAAGGATAAGCTCTCCTTAGGCCTTTCAAGTTGGTATAGGAAAATTTCATTTTTTACATGTTTAACCTATCTTAAGGTTCAAGGCCACCTCCATTTAGGTCATGTCATGTTCCATCAGTCATCATATGGTGTCAGTTTTCATTCCCCAAGCATTTAAATTCAAAAAGGGCGCTTAAGCCAGTTTTTCAACTTTTCATAGCGTTTTATACAACAAAATAGCAGTTTTCGCTACGAAATTGCCTAATAGTTTCGTAGCGAAAGTGTCAGAAGTTAAACTAATCACACTATGAAAAACTGTTTTCTTGCTTGTCTTGTCAAACTCGATATGAAGTGTCATTCTATGATTGGAGGAGTTAGGGTGGAGGTCATTCGAGTCTGTTATGGTTAATTCAAAGGTACAAAGCCATGTCTGAGGTCATCATTACCCTTTTTAGCATGCATGTGTCATGATTAATGCATGAGCTGTCATTTAAACCATAAAACCATACCCATTCAGTCTTTTTGTCATACTCCGCTTTATCTTTGCATGTAATTGGATTTCTGGAGAGCTACTTCATCGAGCCAAGCAGGTTGCTAGCAGATTTAAACTTTGCAGGTGTCATCAAGCAAGCGAGGCCAAGAAGATATAAAGCACCCATGGCTGCAAAGAAGAAAACAAACAAAGGGGGTCATTGCCACAGGTATGAGCCCATGGACGTGAATTTGCTCAATGAAGACCCCACTGCCATGGAGGTTTTCAGAAGAAGAAGTTGCTTGCAATTCTATCAAAGGTTGCAGGGTTTTCATCTATAGGTTTCCAAGGATTTTGCTAACAGCTTCACAGGAACAACTTCAAAAGTGGGGATGTTGAACCTTATAGTGACACCAGACAGCATTTCAACAGCAACAAGAATCCCTAGAGGAGGGGAATAGTGGTTTAAAGGCATCAAGTTCACAATGCAGGATTGCAAAGAGTTCATCAAACCAGGGCATAGTGAAATTGATCTGACAAATGCTATCGCTAGGAGTTTCATGAAGGACAACTATTCAAAGCTGTTGATGATCATTAAGTAGTATTTTACCTGTGAAGGAAGGTTTCACATGGTCTACTCCTACTACCTTAGGCTTCTTTTGCATTTTTTGGGTAAGAGGTCACTTGACTTGCCCTTTTATTTATACAGAAGTCTAGGTAAAATGTCAGATAAGGTTCAAATAAAAACAGAGGGCAATGAAACTTATCTCTTTCACCATGGTTTGATTAAGTTCTTGGTGTTAGAGGAGTTGAAGAGACTAGAAAGAGATTGGACTTCCTTTCTGTTCATGATTGGTTTTGAAATTGATGTTGTCACTCCTAAGAGGGCTTCCAAACCTATAAATATTTCATCACCAATAGTGGCAGAGGAAGTTGAAGAAGGGAATAGATCATCTCCACCAGAACCGGTGAGCACGGAGATAGAGCCTTTGCAGAAGATTGACACACCTAAAACATCACCTGCAAAACAGAGGCAAACAATCAACAAACAAGGCAGCAAGAGAGTTATTAGGAGCCAAACAGTGGCTAAAGGAAACTTAGAGGACATCTTGCATACAATTGACTTTGAAGAATCACCCATTGTGCCAGCTGAAGATATTCAAGATGGAGGAAAAAAGTTGAAGAAAGGTAAGACAGCTAAAAAATTAGAGTTTGCAGGTGATGATGCTGGTTTCATTTTTCAGCCTAGGAAGCCAATGACCAGACATGCAAGGAAGGTTATGGAAAGTAGCAAAAAGACTAAGAAGATCAATGAAACTGCCCAGCCACCAAGCATCATAGATCTATCTTCACTTGCAAAAGAAGAACTGATTATCAAACAAAGAAAGGGTAAAGAGAAAATCATTGAAAAATCAGAAATTGAAACCCTTAAGGAGCAGTTGAAGAAGGCAGGTAAGGAGATATCTGTCTTGAAGCAAGAAGCAAAGAAGCATAGAGCTGAGAAGGTTCAGTTTGAACAAATGAGGAAAATCTGGGAAGATCAAGTCACAAGTGTCTCAAAGACCTTGGACAATACAGAAAGGTTGATAAAGTGGACTCAGCCACTAAGGGGAGAAGTCAAACACATCAAAAAGATAAACCTGCACTTGCAATCCAAGAACAGGGCATTAAATGACAAAGTGCAAGATCTTGAAAAGCAATTGGATTTGATTCATGAGGAGTTGGAAAAGAAAGGATTGAAAATGACTGTTAAATACACGCATGGTAAATGAGAAAGTAAATACACAAGGAGAAAGATAAGCGTGAGTTATGTTATTATTCACCATAGATTTACATTTATAATACAATGGTGTGACCCTTGGATTCCATTCCAAGTGGTCTGTTCGACTCCATTTGTCCATTCGCCTTCCACACCTACTCGTTGAGGATTAGGTGTCCAACATTCCCCCCCTTAATCCGGGTATGTGTGAGTCCAAGAAGAGAGTTGTAATACAAATCTGCAAAGTATGCATGGTAGCACTTAGGCTGAATCAGCTCTCTGAAATGTTGGCATAAAGAGGTGGTTTAAGGATGACCACCAACACTGGAACGCTTATTGCAGTTCCCAGAACTCTTCCAAATCTGGCAAGAAGCTGAGAGCTTTTGCTAGAGGAAGTGTCCCTCATATTTAAAGAGGGAGACCTTCAACCTAGAAGAAGGGAGGTCTACAACCTGTGATGGTTTAAGGATGACCACCAACACTGGAATGTTTGATGCATTTCCTGGAACTCTACCAAAGCTGGCAAGAAGCTGAAGTCTTCTGCTAGAGGAAGTGCTCTGAATTCTTTGAAGAGGAAGAATATCAACCTCGCATAGATGGTTTAAGGATGTCCACCAACCAAAGGAATGCTCATGGGCATTCGTGTCTCTGGCTACAACTCTGAATTTGGAATGACAGGTTGTGGCTCAAGCTTGCTTGAACTGCTGTGTCTTTGGCTACAACTTTGAATCTGGAATGAGAGATTGTGGCTCAGGCTCGCTTGATGTGCTGTGTCTCTGGCTACAACTCTGAATATGGAATGGCAGGTTGTGGCTCAGACTCGCTTGATGTGGCTTCGAAGCTTGTAGATGACCACCATTTTCCCCCCTGTTAGGTACAAGGTGAGATGATGGCGAAAACTCAACTGAAAGATTGTTCAATATTCTAGAACAAGTTCCGACGTATGACTTAAACATCTTCTTGGCTGTTGATGCCCATTACCAAGAAGCGATCCATCCAAAATGAATCTTTGTTCTTGCAAGAGGCTTCTTTCTGAAGCATCTGTGTGAAGAATGGGTGTGTCGACCACAGTGCTTGCATGGGTGAAGATCGAAACAATGATCTTTCATATGGCCAACTCGATCACAGTGTTGGCATTTCACAATTTGTTGTTGTTGTTGTGGAAGAGGAGCAGGATCTAGAACAACTGAAGGTGAATTGTCATATAGAAATCCAGCACTCTGAAATTTGATGGGCTTGGAGTAGTCTGGAATATGAAAGGACAACTCCTTGTCATATCCAAGACTAGTTCTGTGCTTGTTGTGGACAAGCTCTTCCCAAAGTCTGATGATGGGCTTGGGAGGTGCATGCTGCATTTTTGCATCTTTCTGCACATCTGCTCCTGAAATGGGTACTGAATGTGACTCTGCCACATCACTATTGACTTGCTGCTTATGGAAGTCTCTTTTAATGTTATGAACAAAAACAGGTCTAGAATGATGACTCTTCTGTTTTAATTCTTCTTGTTGAAGCTGAGATTCTAGTTGCAGAAAATCAATCTTTTCATGTGCATTTTGTAGACAAATTTTAATGTCAACAAGAGTGGTTTTGTCGATTTTGATTGTGTCTTCAGCAGAACAGAATATCAGAGGCTTGAGAAACTCTAATACCCCACCAATTAGAGCCATAACAAGTGCACTTAATCAAAGTGTAATAATTCTTAATGGAGGAAATGACTAAACTTTTTTCGACAAAAGATTGCTTTTAATTTTCAACTTTCTACCTTCTTGAATAGAAAAGAAACTCATAAAAAAAACTTTAATTCCAACTTGGCTTTTTACTATACTAGGTCAATATTTCAATCTCAGCATATAGACCACTATTCATCAAATACATCATACATATAATGCTCCCTTTTTTTTTTTTTTTTTTTTGTCTTCAAAAGTCAACATATCTTAACCATTCAACACATTCAATTTTGACACTTTAAATTTTACATAGTTGAACATCACAGCACCACTATACCAGTGGATGGGTATCTCTAGTTTGAGTGACAAGTTTTAAGGTCGGACCAATGGTCATACAATCCACGCAACCACATAACACTCTTGGAGGCACCAGACTTGGGCTTGCATCGTATAGGCCATACTACGCAACCAGTCAAACACCTTCGCACAGTTCGGAGAATATCACCTGCACATCACTCAGTTCTGGCTCAAACTCGAGGAAAATAAATTCAAAGAAGAGCCCAATAAATGGATGAATGAATAGGTGTGGAAGGCCAACATTTTTCGGAGGTTTTGGTTGCCCAAAATGATTGGATTGTAAATTTCACGCCAAGTGTTCGACAAAATTAATACACGAAAATCATGATGGATGTCGCAAATGCCTCAGAAAAATCAATGTAGGGGCGAATTTCATTTATTCGGGGATGGTTATGAGCATCAAGAGGATCTTCATAAGCTTGGAATCAGTGATGAACACAGTGGATAAATCTTCACATTTGAGCCAAGTTCCTTCTGTGTCTACAGAGTCCCAGAATTCTCGAGCTGCATCCAACAGGGGAGAGGTGAGGGGGAGGGGGAGTGAACGAGAGTGGCGAGGTGGAGGGGTGCGGTGTTAGTGGGAGTGAGGGAGATGAAAGGTCGTCGGGAGAGGGAGGGAGGCAGCCGGGAGCGGAAGCGGGAGCAAGGAGGTGAAAGTGTGGGAGACTGTGTGAGTAGGTAGCGGTGGGAGGCCAAGGAGGGAAGGGTGTGAGGTAGTGGGAGTGGAGCCAATAGCGGGAGGGGAGGTGTGAGTCGACGGGAGTAGAGCCGGTGTGGGAGGGAAGGTGGGAGTGGAGCCGAGGAGCCGGCGTAGGAGGGAATGTGAGGCGGCGGAGAGGGAGGTGGGAACGACGGTGGAGGGAGGAGGGAGCGACGGGCGGAGGGAGGTGCGGAGGGAGAGGGAGCGGAGGGCATATGGAGGGGAGCCCGTAGGCCAATGGGCAGTTGGAGCCGAGAGGCGATGGAAGTTCAAGCCGAGAGGGCAGAGTATGGGAGGCTGCGTATGGAGGGGAGCCACGCAGCAATGTAAACACAGCGAGTAAGGGAGGTTGTGGTCTGTATGTGAGCGCAGGAGAAGTGTCTCAATCACTGTATGGAGGGAGCACCGTGAGCGTAGAGCGTAGAGGAGGTAGCACCGTGAGTGTAGCAAATGTCGTTGCAAATGTTAAGGGACTGTGCCACGGGAACACGCCAAGCAACGAGAGTAGCACAGAGTCTCTTTCGTTTGACACCAATGCGTGGATATGCTGAGAGGAATCGGTCCTCATATACTGATTCCTATGCAGGAAGAGGAGTCGAACTATGTAGGAAGACGAGTCCACTCAGGAGGCCGAGAGTAGTGTAAAAATTGGGAGTGCAGCGAATATCTTGGGAGACAGTCTATAAAAAAGTCAGAGACATAGGTGACAGTCTGCAACCAAAAATAGAGCAACGTTTTAGAAAGGCAGGTGGGGAGCGTTAAAACTAGAGCATATATGTCAGTCTGCAAAAATGCTAAATAGAGGCAGAACTGATATGCTTAAAAACGCCTAGGGCTTGCAGGTTTACACGGGCAACAAGAAAACAAGTGGCTCACACAAGATTGAGCTTGTTATGAACGTACTAGCTCTGATAACATGTTAAACACACGCATGGTAAATGAGAAAGTAAATACACAAGGAGAAAGATAAGCGTGAGTTGTGTTATTATTCACCATAGATGTACATTTATAATACAATAGTGTGACCCTTGGATTCCATTCCAAGTGGTCTCTTGGACTCTATTTGTCCATGCGCCTTCCACACCTACCCATTGAGGATTAGGTGTCCAACAATGACTGTGGTAGAAGAGCCCATTAGTCAACTGATTGCAAATGAGGAGGAAACACCACAAGAGTAATAATTTGAGATGGAATATGCCTTGGGAGGTTCATAACATGCAGAGAACCCAAATTTTGCAGCTGGAGGTCAATTTTTGAAGATAATTTTGAAAGGAGCAATTTCTGGTTTTTTGCACAGTTTCGTAGCGTACCTCAGGCTTGAAGCCAGAAATAAGCTATGAAAAAACTTGGAGGTGCTTTTTTGCATTTAAACTCAGTTTTGGCATGTTTTAAGGAGAGAGATTAATGGTGGCAAGGTGTCATGACATGATTAAAGTATTGAAACATCTAAGAAGTCAAGAGGATTGATAGAAAAGCCATTTTTCTGACGCTACGAAACTGTCCTGTTTTCGTAGTGAGCAATTGTTAAAGGATTTTGAGCATCTTAAAAGCAGTTTTTGCCAGCTAGAGACCTCCAGCATGTCAGAGGACCTTATTAGCAGATATTTATGACTCAAAGGGAGTGCCATGCAGCCAGGTCATCAGTCAAAACAACGTTGAAGATGAAGGTCATCCATTCCTAAAAGGCAGGGTTATGTTCCATAGATCCAGGGGTGCTTTAAATATGTAAAGTGGTGGTGAACTTGGTCATGTGTCCTTCGAGCATGTGATCTTCATTATGTAACCATCATGTCACTGTTTCACAAATAGGATAGAGGAATGTAATAAATAGGAGATAGAGTCCTATTAGGAGATGGTTTCTTTAAAAGGTAGCTGTCAATTTTCTATTGTAAGTTATTGATTTCAGTTATGAAAGGCGTCATAGGAGAATTCGAGGATCTAGCCACCAGGCAGATCATCCATATTGTAAAGAATGTCTATTTATAGACAAAACATTGAAGAAGCAAAAGGTTGGAGAACATTTGCACCAAATTGTAGCTTGTATGTTTTTGACCATTATCAGTAATACAAAGTGACATTCTACTTCCAGACCTGAGATTCTCATTAGGTTTTTGATGTCTTATTGATCTATATCTTTATGTTTTATCACTTGCAGTAGATTTCATCTCTAATTACTCAGAATTCATAAGTATTATGCTCTAACTTCCTTTAGTGGTGAAATGACTGTGTTTTCCTATGTTATGTGTGTGATTTATCTCTGTTAAAAACCTCTATCTGCCTCAGCTTCCATGTAAAGAACCACTGTCACTAAGATTACTGATTGTTGACTCCATAAGCCCAATGGTAGCAAGCCTTCATTTTTCAACCTTCAATCATACAAAAACAAGTTATAATTCCATAAAGTTAACCATCTAGTACTATCATTATTCAAAATCATAAACCCCCTTGAGAGAACCCTCTCAAACTGAAGAGGCTAATCTTCAGTTAGAAGTGGTTTGAAACAGTTACACTGAGTTGTTTGATGAGTAGCCAATCAAGATCAATTTGGTGATAACAGTGCCTACAGATCCGGATCAGAATAAAAAGTATAAGTCCGATATGGCAAAGGGCAAGAGACTTATCCTTGATGGTGTCAAGGATCATATAGTCTCTCATGTAGCTGGCAAGAACACATCCAGGGAGTTATGGGAGGCCTTGTCCGTGCTATAAGAAGGAATTGTTGAGCAACGGAAGATGTACTTAGAACAGAAACTCTGGATGATCCAAATGCAAAAGGGGGAGCGCATTGTTCCATTCCTAATGAGACTTCAGGAAATCCGTGATTAGTTGGCGGCTGTGGGATCTACCTCATCTACTACAACTATGGTGAGACTGGCCCTTAACGCAGTCACTGAGGAGTGGCAAGTTTTTGTCCAAAGCAATGTTGTGAATATCAGCATCGGGATAAAATCGGCAAGGGTCCGAAAAACCAAAATATCGTAAAAATCAGGAAACTATCAGTTTAAAATCGGCAAACATCGGCAAAATTAAGATACCATAAAAATATCTTTAAAAATCGGCAAATGTCGGCTAGACCAAAAAATCGTGATTTCGAGATAAAATCGGGATGTTATCGAGATGTTCGCAACACTGGTCCAAAGTATCTTGGGCAGGGCAACACTAACGAGTTGGGAGGCGATATGGGCAACTCTTCAGGAGGAGGAGCTGAGAAGAGATATGTTCAAGTGTAAACTTGACGATAGCAGCAGGAGCAGATCGAAGAATTCGGAGGAGGAGGAGAATGTAGCCCTCGCATCAAAGGGGCAGGGCAACCGAGACGTAAGAAGGACGTCTCCAAGGTGATGTGTTTCAAATGTGGCGAGATGGGACATTATGCATCACAACGTCCTTTGAAGAAAGAGGACAATGATGAGAAGCACGATCCAAAGGTTGCGGCTGCGAAGATCGAGGAGGATGAGTATGCCATGAGTGCCCACGCATCACTAGGACAGAGATGGGGTGACATGGAACAATAGTTCACCTTGAACTTCAGTTGGGCAGGATCCTTGAGGAACCCACCCAATGGATCATCACCTTGCTACGGGAGCCCATGATTAGTAGTAGCGGGATGGAGGAGTTTTTAGTGGGAGCCAAGGAGTGATGGAGCAACAGATGCAGTGGTTAGCAACACGAGAATCTGACTAGCACAGAGCAGAGAGGCAACAATGTGTAGAGGCACAATGCAGTAGCTTCAACAACCCAGTGGCTTTAAAGGGCAACATGGGACTAGCAACAGTCAGATCTTCAGCACCAAGGTGCATCCATTGAACGCTTGTTCAGTTTTGGGGTGGTTTCAGCTGCTTCTCTCAGTAACTGAGTTGTAGTGCAGGTGTAGTGTTAGCAGTGGCAATGCTAGCAACATAGTAGATTCAACACTTGAGAGGGATTTGTAGTACGGATGTAGGATTGGCAGTGGTGGTGTCAAGGGCAGCAGTACAGTTGCAGCAACAACACAGTGGTTGGTGGATAGCTTGTCAGACATCAATAGTGCAGAGGATGCTTTAGGGTCAAAGCAATGTGCAACAGGCATGTTGTTAGAGCACTTTCCTCGCTAAGAGGGAGCGTTGATTTTTGGTAGCATTAGAAGTGCTTTAAGTCTCAAAAATTTGTGGAGAGACTAAGGCACATGTAATCCAAAGAACCCAGAAATCATATGTGAAAATTCCACTCATAATGTGTTTTATTAAAATAATTAATTATTTTAATGTGACCCTAATTTTAAACATGGAAAATTAAATAATTAAAGGGTATTAAAAAAATGGAGTGTGAAACTTCTAGAGAACATGGATCAATTCAAGTTATTATCTTAGCCGTTGATTGGAGATGTAATCTCGGTCGTTGAAGCCTCAACGAGAAGGCTATAAAGGAAGGCTTGAGGGTCATTTGGAAAGACACACTGAGTGAATCTAAGTGATTGATTTTCTGAAGTGAGCAGTGCTCAAAGGAGAATTCGATCCAAGTGATTCCAGTGGAGTGAGGGGCTGGGATAGCTTCTAGAGAGAGATTTTCTCAGTCGGAGAATCATCAACAAAGAGAGGCAAAGAGTGATCCAGCAGCTCTCATGCAGAGGTTGACGTAGGGCCATGCAGAGGCAGCGCAAAGGGTGAGAAAGAATCTGAGATTTTGTAGAAGAATCAATTTTAGAAGTCGGGAACTGAGGTGTGAGACCGGGAGGCTGAGAACAGTGTTTCTGGGTTGTAGATCGATCACCTAGCTGGGTGACGTAGGGCCTAGAGAGGCTGACGCAAGGACTGTGTAGGGACTATGTAGAGGCAACGCAGGGCTTGCCAGGGGCACCTCATCCAGTGATTGGATCAACCAGGATTTTTTCAGTGATTGAGTGAGTTAAAACTCACAATCTTTTTGCAAGTATTTCTCTCTCTGTAACTGAATAACCTTTGTGGTATTCAGAGATGTATTCAGAATTTGCTACTGCTTAATAAAATCAAACCCTCAGATCTGCTGCACTGGTTTTCCTGCATTGGGTTTTTCCGGGGATTTTCATCCAAAAATAACGGTGTCCTATTTGTATATTTTTCTTTGCTCAGTTTCCTTGTTTAAAATCATAAGTAATTAAGTGTAGGTTGCTTCAGTAATTTGCTTCAATATTTCATGAAGAAATCTGAAATAATTATGTAATGTAATTTACAAATAGGAGAAGTAAATTCAGCTGGTTGCAGTAGGATTTTGGAGATCATTTAGATGTAGTAATTTTTATACAAAGAACATAAATAACAAGTATCATTACATAAGAAAGTTGGTGCAAGACGGAGTGTTTCAGCTACAATATATCTCAACCGATGAGCAAGTAGTTGAATTTTGACAGAATCTCTTCTTAATTAGATGCTTGTGTATTTGAGAAACAAGATTGGATTGGTTGATATATCCTCCCTACTTGATAGGGAGAGATAGACACGTCATTCTTGTCTTCACTTCATGAAGAAAGAATGGAGGATTGGGTAAGCATATGGTTTCTGATACTCTTTGAGGATGAGGTAGGGAATCCAAGAGGTAAGAGTAGTTGAAGAAGAAATTCCTTGAGGATGTGTTATTCCAAGATAGGAATCGTCCTAAAAAGACATGCCTTGTGAGCACCTGAGAGGGGTATGTGCCTTGAGAGACAATGATCATGGTGTTTATCAGTGATTGGTCTCGCCATCATTATGCTTTGATCTTGTGGAGAGATAGAGATGTTAGTGAAGGCCTTGCTATGTGACAATGTTGGTTGGTATGATGCAAAGAGATAAGCTGAAATGATATCTTATGAGATGGCTTAACAATATGACTCTTCTTATGAGATCTCTTTAGTTTGAGAATGTCCATGTATCATTATGAATACCTCCCTAGTTACGAGGGAGTGTTGAAATATGAAACTAAGTTCAATCTCCATAAATATGAAATGTACTTTTGATTCTTGTAAATTGTAAAAATATAGAAAATTTATTATTGTTATTTTTGTAGCATGGGTGTCATGCTCAAGGTCTTTTTATTTAGAGGTAAAGCACCCATTAAGTGCTTCTAGGGTTTGTCATAGGGTCAAGAAGTCAAAAAAGTCATTGTCATATGAAGAAGACACCATTGGGCACATTGTAACATGTCAAAAGAAATATTTTTGTATTTAAAAGTGTCGAAATACCATCCAAGACCAAGTCGGCCTGGCAGCTAAGAAGTCGACTTCATTAGGGCATGTCGTCCTCCTTGGAAGCCTATATATAAGAGGGAATTCGACCTCCTATAGACACTCACTCACTTATCATTTAACCAAAGAAGAAGCAGAAGAAGGTTAGCGAAGAAGGACAAAGGTTTGGCTCATCTCTCTCTCTCTCACGTGCGAAGAAGGAAGGCTAGGGTTTTGATGTTGCAAGGTCGAAGTTGAGGCAATTGCTGAAATAAGGTCGAAGGAAGGTTTATTAGGTCACCTACAAGCCCTAGACAAAGGAGGAACCCAAGAGAAGGTCAAAGGAAGCCTTGGAAGCCCTGAAATTGCTCACATGTGTGGAAGCAATAACTGTTGCAAGGGTCGAAAATTTCAGATCTGCAATGGAGGCCGAAATTCTATAGTTGGGAGTCAAAGTTGTGCAACTAGAACAAATTTGACTGGGTTTGACTTGGACAGAAGAAGCACATCATCAATAAGGTCATACTTGGTCTTGTAAGGGTATTGGTCTTGGTCTAGAGGTCTTGGAATTCGTCATTTGAAGAATCTATAAGAAGAGAAGAGATTTGTGAGTTTTCCTCTAAAGTGGAGAGGTTTTGGCCCTAGCTTGCAACCTACATCCTGTGTTCTTGTGTAGTGTTGATCTTTTTGTTTTTGGTAGTTGTTTGATGATGAGAACAACATAATAATATGAGAAGAAGCTAATAATCAAGAAAAATAAAAATACATCACAAGTAGTTATCAAGTTTAAGAGAAATCACCTTAGTTGAAGCCCTCAAGTTTTCTCAGTAGGGCCGACCTGTCTTCATGGGGCTGACATGAATTCAAGAAAAAAAAATCTTTCCTTTTGAAGACCAACTGTAGCTACAAAAATCAACACTTCGGTCCTTGCCATCTAAACTTTATAAAGAGTTTTTGATGGTTGGCGGAGTAAGTCCATAATGTTTTTATCCATTGGACTCCCAAGACTACATGCACTCCTCCTAGAGGTATAGTGTAAAACCAAGATTTTATGTTGTAATTTTGAATATGGAATTTAACCTTGCGGCATTTCCTCGTGCCTTCAAATTTTTTTTTATATGTTACCATGACCTTCATATTGAGCATTGGATATATGAAATTGTTCAACCTTTTGGCAAGATTTTTATCAACAAAATTATACTTACTATATCTATTAGGACCATTACATTGCTCTTCTTGATGTGCCCTTTAAAATTCAAAGTATGTTGTTGGGTTATTCCTATCATGGCTAGTAATGATATTTGAAGTACATTCTCATCCTCTTAATCTTGTTAAAATTTTCAATGATCCTTGGCTTCTCCTTCCACTGAATTCTCACTATCTAAATCATCCTTTACTTCACAATTTATATAAATTTTGGTGTTATTTCCTTTGAAACATCTATATTTGGAGTCCCAATTTTCTCTGCAATATTTGCACTTCCCTTCTTTTATTCGTTGAACTTCCATATTAAGTTTACATCCTTCTCTTAAGTGAGGTGGAAGGTGTGAAAATTCTCAACCAGTTGCAGTGATAGATTTATTTCTCCTACTTATTATGTCAATAAGTTATTGTTCAGAAATCTTCCGGCAAATATCGAAATAAATAATACTGCAACATTCACAATTATATATGCAGAGAAATAAACAATAGAGAACATAAGCACAAGAATCAATCACATGTACACAGTTGTTTTTGGACAAATGTCCCCGGAAAAACCTAGTGTGGGAAAACCGATGCAGCAGATGAGGGTTTTATTATTTCTTCAGAAGATGATATCTTTATAGGGAAATATTCGATAGATAAATTTTGAACCACCTGAGACTGAATGCCCAGCTCTCTCTGACAAATTTCTGATACCCATATCAGCCCCTACAAGCCCCTGCGTCAGTCTACGTGATTCTCTGCGCAGTCCCAGAGTTGGACTGCGTGAATTTGTGTGGAGACTGCATGGGGTCTCTGCGTTGTAGCCTCAAGCTACCTTCAGTGACACTCTGCTGCTCTCTGACCCTGATCTCGATCACTCCTAACCTCCTCCTACTTCTGCAACTTCTCGCCCTGCAACTCTCCCCCTGAAATCGAATTCTACATCAGAATGGATCTCCTTCAGGTACTGGGTGTGTGCCCAGCTTATCTTTCAAGTGACTCTCAAGCCTTTTTTTATAATCTTCCTGTTGGAGAACCAATAGCCCAGATTAAAAGATTAATCAATGGCTAAGATTATATCTTGACTTGATCCATGTTTTCTAGAAGATTCACACTCTGAATTATTAATGCCCTTTAATTATTTCCTTTTCGTAAGTTTGGACTTAGGGTCTCCATTAAAATAATTAATTATTTTAATAATTCTTGAACCGAGCGGAATTTCCACAAACTATTTCTAGGTTCTTTGGAATGTTGTTGTCCAAGCCTCCCTGCAAAGTTTAAGACTTGGAACGCTTCCGGATGCTACAAAATCAACACTCCCTCTTAGCGAGGAAAGTGTTCCAACAAAATGCCTGCTGCATGCTGCTCTGACTTTGAAGCACCCTCTTCGTTAACTTGCTTAAAAAGTTACAAACCAACTTGTAGAAGTGGCATATTTTTATATTTTTATGTCATACAGCAGCAATAGCTAGGTCAATGCAGCCAAGTCAAAGTCAACGTCTAGCCTCGGGAATAGTGCCAAAAAATGTGGATTTGAAAATCAAAATTCTGGGAGAGTTTCAGGTCCGTTTGACCTTGCGTTGACCAAAGTCAACGCTGGTCAATGCTACTGCAAAAAGCCTAGGCCGAAAACAGAAATGTGCTGTTGTTGAAATTTTCCCAAGATGTGAAGAGAAGAGACTCCAATGTCATCGAACCAATTAGATGAGGATAGAGAAATTTGTGAGGATGAGATGAGTGAAAATGTCCTCCAACGTTGACCAATATATATCCATCAATGAGGGTGTGTGACACAACTGCTGGGGCACAAAACCTTAAGGCCGACCTACACATATTTTGAATAAATTCAAAATAAATGTTCTGCTCATCGGATTAAGATGATCTTTAGATCGATCTTGCACCTCTCCGAAAGAGGAGTCCAATAAAAATATTGGCATCTTCATCTGAGCATCATTACATGGAGTTTGGACCTAGTTGTCAAAAATTAACAATCTCTGAATACCACAAAGGTTATTCAGTTACAGAGAGAGAAATACTGGCAAAAAGATTGTGAGTTTTACCTCATTCAATCACTGAAAAAATCTCGGTTGATCCGGTCACTAGATGAGGTGCCCCTGGTAGGCCCTGTGCTGCCTCTGCGCAGTCCCTACACAGTCCCTGCGTCAGCCTCTCTAGGCACTGCATCACCCAGTTAGGTGATCGATTTGTAGCTTGAAATCACTGCTCTCAGCTTCCCGGTCTCACACCCCGGTTCCCGACTTTTGAAATTGATTCTTCTGCATAATCTCGGATTCTTTCTCACCCTCTGCACTGCCTCTGCGTGGCCCTGCATTAGCCTCTGCATGAGAGCTGCTGGATCACTCTTTGCCTCTCTCTGCTGATGATTCTTTGGATAAGAAAATCTCTCTCCGGAAGCTATCCCTGCCCCTCACTGCGTTGGAATCACTTAGATCGAAATCTCCTCTGAGCACTGCTGACTTCAGAAAATCGATCACTTAGATTCACTCAGTGTGTCTTTCCAAATGACCCTCAAGCCTTCCTTTATAGCCTTCTCGTTGAGACTTCAATGACTGAGATTAGATCTCCAATCAGTGGCTAAGATTATAACTTGACTTGATCCATGTTCTCTATTATTTAATTTTCTTAAGTTTAAACTTAGGGTCACATTAAAATAATTATTTATTTTAATAAAACACATTCTAACTGGAATTTTCGCAAACATTTTTTGGGTTCTTTGGAATACATGTGCCTAAGCCTCTCCACAAATTTTGAGACTTAGAGCACTTCTGATGCTACCAAAAATCAACACTTTGTATTTCCAGGGAACTCTGGATCTTTAGACAACCTTATGCAGCTCGTGTTGTCACAATGTATCACAGTAGGGTCCATCGGTCCTTCAAACAAGTCAAACAACAACTTCCTCAACCAGACAACTTCTCTGCTTGCTTCACGGGCTGCAATGTATTGAGCCTCAACACTACTCAAAGCAATCGATTTTTTCTTTCTACTCATCCAGGATATCATGGAGGAGCCCAGACTAAAAGATCCTCCAGTAGTGCTTCTCTCATCCATCTCACTGCCTCCCCGGTCAGAATCTATATATCTAACCAAGTGGACATCATTCTTTCTATCATACTTCAGGCATAAGTGGATTGTTCCTTGTAGATATCTCAGTATATGCTTGGCTACTATCCAATGGTCATGCTTGAGATCTACCTAGAGCATACTGAGTATACTCATTACAAAACAAATGTCTGGTTCAATATTTACCAAATAAATCAGAGAGCCAACCAATTTTCTATACCTTATCGGATCGACATGGATTGAATCAAAACTTCTTAGCCTCTTCAAGTTTGTGATCATAAGGGTTGTCATAGGTTTGCAATCCATCATGTCAAACCTTTTAAGCATCTCGATCACATATTTTCCTTGACCTAGGTATATCTCCTCAGGCCCTTGCCAAACTTCCAACCCCAAGTAATAGTGCATCAGGCCTGTTACCCACCATTTTGTGGGTGATATCCCTAGGAGAAAATTTTCTCGAAGATGGTCCTCAATCGACCGCCAACAACCCCTTGTAGCCACCAACTAGTTCGTTGTGCCATTTCTCTGGCACCTGAGCCAACCATGTGGTCCTTCACCTATCTGCCATGATCTATGTTTGAAGATGGGCCTCCCAAACCTAAAGGTATACCTTTTTATTTGGTAATTGAGTATTATGGTTTACTTATCATGGAAACTCTTGGACATGGATTAATGGGGAGATTCAACGAAAATAGTGGGCTAGGTCTGTGCTCCTGTCCCCTAGGACTCTTTTGGATGTTAACTTTGGAACCTAGGCCCGTGGGATCTCTTTTACTGACCTTTGTGCTTTAGGGATGGTACTACATGGGTAATAATTCTGAGTCTCTCTTGTGAATATGCCCCTAGGATTGCCCCTCACCCTAGCATTGATCTATTTAGTTCGTGGTCCTTATTATATCGGGTCTCCTCCCATTGGTGAAAGTCTGTAAAGAGAAGGGAGGCATAGCCGAGGTGACAGTGGGCTATTGCTCCATTGTTGCCCTTAATCTGGTAGTAGCCCTCCAAAGATTCCCTCTTAGGAACATTTTTGGCGTCGTTGCTAGGGACACAAGACGTGTGTTTTGTTCCCCATACGAAATATTGACATATCATTATTGGCGACTCCATTGGAAGGACGAAGCCCTAGTTCTTCATCGAACTTTAAGGTCGATGCTTGTAGGGTGAAGCAAGCATTTTTCTAGGCATCTTTAAAATTCACCCAGGCGACTCCTACAAATTTACATGTATACCAGAAGTGGGATGTCTTTCTTTGATGATTTTCCTGCTCTGGACATCACTAGTGTCCCTAGGCACCCTAATCATGTCACAAGAAGGATGGTGCGTGGGGTGCCCATGTTTGATTGTGATCCACTCTCCGCAATTGACCATGTATAAAGATTTAATGCACATACTTCAAAAGAGAAAGTAGATCACCAGGATGTCTTTATGCTATTGTTCATGAAATCTCTCTGTGGTCATAACTCATGGTTGTATAATCATGAATCTAAGAGCATCTCATCTATTGAAGAATTCTTGATGGATTTCTTAGACATTTTCAAGTACGCCCTGCATTAAGCATTCAAGAGGAAGCCTTCATCGAGCATCATCAAGACATTGCGAGTTTAAGTAATGAGTAGGAAGACGAGTCCTCCTTGGTTCCACATGATGGCAAAGATGATTTTGAGAACGTATGTGTTGGGAAGGATGAGTCTGTGGAAGGGGAAGTTGAGACTAGCCTTACCTTTCTCAAGGATATTACTCCTGATGACTCTCCTTTTGAGAACCTTGAGGAAGGTGATCCCATTAGCCCCTTGGAAGATGATATTGGAGATTACATCCACATTGAAAAGGAGAAATGGGAAATTATTGAATTTGATTGTGCTCCCATTTATGACATCGACAAGGAGGATGAGGCCAAGATTGTTCTTCCCTTTCTATCAGGTATTATTTATGATGACATATCCATTGATACCCTTGGGAAGGAGAATTTTTGTTTTCCCTTGCATGAAGAGGGGCAGTTGGAAGTGATCGATTCCCCTTTTAGGAGAGACCAAATCTTTGATACTAAGGAAATCAATAAGACTCCCACCTATCCTCAGCATGATTCTATAATCAAATCTCTCGAACCTTCATATTATGACTTTGGGGAAGATGAACCCGTTGAATATAATTCTTTGCCCTCACCTTTTCCTTTTCCTATTGTTCAACATCTTCAGTCTTCCTCAAGTGTTTCCCTCGCCCCTTTTCATATGATGTCAAGTGACTGTGAGCTCAAGATACCACACTCTATCCAAGGACAATAGGCAGGATACAACTTACCATACGGTAATGATCACACTCTATCCTATGAATGAATGATATTTTAACGTCCACAAGAGTAAAAATAGTCTATGGGACCAATGACAATAGGCAGGATACCACTTATGATTAAGGTAAGGATCACAAACTATCCTATTGTCTGTTGATCTTCCCAATTTGACCCTTAAGAGTCAATGGTAGAACACCTCCATCTCATAACTTGAGAAAGATACCTCTTACCATGAATAGAAAGGATAACAGACTATCTCAAGTATGCTCACCCAATGGCTAGATGGGGAGAAACATTCCCAACAAGCCCAACTTGTGTGTGGGTAGGATGCCAACTAGGGTATACTCTGTCAAGACCAAAGTTTGACAATAGGCAGGATATGACTTTATATATTTTAAATATATATATATTTTTAATAAAATAATATATAACGTATTCGGATGTGTCCTGGTCATGAGTTTGTTTTCCCTGAACATTTGAAGCTGCTGTTGCAGCCTCACTTCCAATAGAAGGAATACTTGTAGACCCTGATGAAATAGGGATAGGAGGGGCATCTCCAATGGGGACATTCTTCCCCTTTCTTTGCCCCTATCTTTTTGCCCTTGATTGAGCCATTAATACTGTAAAAAATAAACAAAAATGACCAAATATATAAAACATATGCACATGCAAACACTAACAGCAAACTAAATGCAAAAACATAAAGGGAAAGTGCACTTACCGGATGCTCAAATCTCTTTGAAAAAGCTCCCTTTATCCTTGCTAACCCTTTCTCCTTGCTATCCCTCGCTCCTTGCTGACTTCACAAACAAAACAACTTTGAAAAAGAATGGTCGAAATCCCACTTTTATAACTTAAACCTCGCACTTTTTCGCTGGTCGAATCCGGCTGTATGAGATTCGATTGTGTCCGTACAGAACACGATCGGGATTCGACGTGTCCTGTATGGACACGATCGAATCCTGTGAAATGGGTACGAATCCATACGTATCGTATCCGATATGATAGATTTGGGACTTGTGGGCCCCACCCTACGAATCCGGTTTCTTAGATGATAAATATGTATCATTGTGAGTAATAAAGCATCTCACGCTTATCTCTTTCATGTTGTTTGCATATCATGCCTGTCTTTGACAGTAGCCTAGATGATACCTATATCTTGTTGAGATTTTGTGTATTTGGGGTAGCATCAATTGTGCTCTAGCTCCCAAATTTTGTGGAGGGACTAGAGTACACTTGATCTACAAGACTCAGAAATTGATTTGGGAAATTTCATTTGGTTTAGGAGATATTAAATTAATTAATTATTTTAATGTATTTCCTAAGTTAAAATTTAGGGAACCTAAATAATTAAAGAGAATTTAATTAAACATGTGATGAAATTGTCTTAAGTCACATGGATCAAGCTTTCTTTTAATCTTAGCCATTGATTCAAGATCTGATCACGACCGTTGATTTGTGTTGAGATTTTGCGTATTTGGGGTAGCATCAGTTGTGCTCTAGCTCCCAAACTTTGTGGAGGGACTAGAGTACACTTGATCTTCAAATTTCATCTAGTTTAGGAGATATTAAATTAATTAATTATTTTAATGTATTTCCTAAGTTAAAACTTAGGGAACTTAAATAATTAAAGTGAATTTAATTAAACATGTGATGAAATTGTCTTAAGTTACATGGATCAAGCTTTCTTTTAATCTTAGCCATTGATTCAAGATTTGATCATGGCTGTTGATTTGTCAACGAGAAAAGTATAAAGGAAAGGCTTGGGGTCATTTGTAAAGACACACAGAGGCAGAGCACTGAAGCTAAGCTGAGATTCTAGGGCAGGGTTTGCTAAGAATACTCAAAAGTGTTTCAGCTAGAGAGAGGGGAATTTAGGCCAAGGGGATGATTTGATCCCGGGGCCTAGAATACACAAGAGGCAGAGATTAGCGCAAGGACAACGCAGAAAAAGGCAACAGCAAGGACAACGTGATTTTCAGCAGGAAACCCTCTGGGGTTACGCAGAGACCCTTCAGGGGCATCGTAGTGACTGCGTAACACAGTCCCTTCCGGAGCAGCGCTGGGGTTTCTAAGCCTTAATCTTGGCTGAGTTCTGCAAATCCCGTTTGAGGGTGTGGATTAGTCATTATTTTGGCCCTAGATCAGCCAGAGAGCTGTAGATCTAGTGTTTTCTCTGTCGGGTTTTCCAGATCTGGAACCCAGATTTGTGTATTCAGAAATATTGTTAATAATAAGACCCTCCAGCAGCCAGAGACTGGTTTTCCTGCATTGGGTTTTTCCGGGGACTATTTGTCCAGAAATAACTGTCACTTTGTCAATGTGTGCATGTGCTTATTCTATATCTGGATTGGTAGAGATCTGTTATGTGTTTTGCTTCGATTTAAACATGAATTTATTCAGTTAATAACTTGTCTAAGTAGGAGGAGCATAACCGGATTAATAGTAAAAATTTCTGCATGAAGTATAAGATTCAGAAATTTCTACAATTTGTTAACGAGAGAAGTATAAAGGAAAGGCTTCGGGTCATTTTTAAAGACACATAGAGGCAGAGCACTAAAGCTAAGCCGAGATTCTAGGGCAGGGTTTGCTAAGAATACTCAGAAGTGTTTCAGCTACAGAGAGGGGAATTTAGGCCAAGGGGATGATCTGATCCAGGAGTCTAGAATACAAAAGAGGCAGAGATCAACTCAAGGATAGGGCAGAAGAAGAGAGTAGCAACAGCAACAAGGACAGTGCAGTCCCTCTAAGGACAATGTGATTTTCAGCAGGAAACCCTTAGAGGGTTACACAGAGACCCTAAGGGGCAGCGTAGTGACTGCATCACCTAGTCTGGGGTAACGTAGTCTCTTTCGGTGCAACGCTGAGGGTTGGAGGTGCTTCAGACGCTGACGCAGAGGCTTTCAGGGGCAGCGTTGGGGTTTCTAGGCCCTAATCTAGGCCGAGTTCTATAAATCCCGTTTGAGGGTGTGGATCAGTCATTATTTTTGCCCTAGATAAGCCAGTGAGCTGTAGATCTAGTATATTCTCTATAAGCTTTTCCAGATCTAGAACCCAGATTTGTGTATTCAGAAATATTCTTAATAATAAAACCCTCTAGCAGCCAGAGACCGGTTTTCCCGCATTGCGTTTTTCCGGGGACTATTTGTCCAGATATAACTGTGTCACTTTGTCTATGTGTGCATGAACTTGTTCTAGATCTGGATTGATGGAGATCTGTTATGTGTTTTGCTTCGATTTTAACTTGAATTTATTCAGTCAATAACTTGTTTAAGTAGGAGGAGCATTACTAGATTAAGAAAAAATAATTTTTGCATAAAGTGTAAAGATTCAGAAATTTCCACATGGTATCAGAGCAATTGCAGATCTAGGAGGGTCACCAACAAGAGGCTGAAGGTTCTAGCTACAGGAAGCAGCTGGAAAAGCAGCAGAAACACAGATCTGAAGGGACAACATAGTTTTTAGAGGCAGATCCACACAGAGGGAAGGCTGACGCTGTCTAGCACTGTCTCCTAACAAGCCCACGCAATTACTGCGCAAAGGCAGCACGAAAACAACACTGGATTGGTCTGAAGCCAGCCAGTGTGATTCAAATCTGAATCTGTCAGATCCAGAAAAGACTGCAGAAAAGCTGCAGAAATTCAGAAGGTGTTGGTGGGGTTAATTTTCTGAAGCTTTCAAATTTTTAGCCTTAGCACAAGTGACAAAGAGCGGGAGGAGATCAACTTCTCAGAGAATTTCTGGCCAAAGGAAACTTTCAGTTTGAGTAGAGGACAAAGAAGAAGCTGAATCATTGTCGATTTGGTAGATTTCCAAGGAGGGAAATTAGTTGTCAGAGGGAGCAGAAGGTGCTTGTTTCACCAAGGGCCTTAGATCCATTTCTCTAGCAAAGAGAAAAGGAAGTTCCGACACATTCTGAGCAGATGGCTCCTCATGGACTGCGTGATCAGGATAGGCTGGATGGCCTCTCAAAGTTTTCGGTTTGGAAGGCAAGGATCCTGATAGTCCTTGAGGCATACAATCTGAGAGACCACGCAGAGCAAACTCTAGCCACACCGACAGATCTGAATCTCCTTCGAAAGCATAAGGAGGCTGCTGGACATGCCAAGTGGCTGATTATGGATGGTATCAAGGACCATATTGTACCACACGTAGCTGAGAAGAAGACAACTAACGAGATGTGGAAGGCCTTGACTTCCTTGTATGAGGGAAAGTCTGTCCAAAGAAAAACGCTGTTGAAGACTCAGATGAGGTCATTCATGATGACCAAGGGAGAAGAAATAGAGCATTTTCTCTTCATATTGCAGTCAATGAAATATCAACTAACTGCAACGGGTGCAACGGTGGATGATGCTGTGATAGTCAGGACTGCCCTCAATGTAGTCACAGATGAGTGGGAAACCTTTGTCCAAAGTATCTTGGGCAGAGCAGACCTCCTAGATTAGGACAACTTGTGGTCAATTCTGTGTTAAGAAGAACTCCGCAGATTCACCAAGAGGCAACACATCCCTGGATTGAGCAAAGTGAAGAAGGAAGATGAGGAAGATGCAGCCTTGGCATCAAAGAAGCAGCCAAAGAAGAAGGATCTTTCAAAGATCAAATGCTTCCAGTGTGGTGAAATGGGACATTTTGCCAGCAATTTTTCGGAGAAGAAAAGGGACAAGGAAGCATCTTCTTCCAACGCAGCTGTGGCAGATGATGGGTCAGGAGATGATGCAACCATGAGTGCTCATGAACCACGAAGGTGGGGTGACGTGGACATGTAGGGGAGCTACATGGAAGAGAGGCGGGATCATTGAGCAACTCATCTCTTGGATCACATGCGAGCTACGACAACCTTAAGACAACAATGGGATAAGTGGAGCAATGGGTGCATAGATCACAGATGAAGCAGACAGAGGCAGAGTTGAAGACTGGAAGGAGTAGCGCAGAGCAAGGCAGCAACAATGTAGAAGCAATAGCAGTGCAAAGGCTGATGTGACTTCAGCAGCACAGAGCAGAGCTGCAGCAGCGCAAAAGGCTTCAGAGGGACAACGCAGTGCAGCAGCAGCGTGATAGATTTCAGCACAAGGGGCTGATGTGACTTCAGTAGTGCAGAGGGAGTCTGATTACGTAGGCAGAGCTGTAGCTATGCATCGTTCTTTAGATGCCAGCACAGATTTGTAGCCTTTGGAGCTTCAGTGATGAGGATGTAGCCCATTAGACTTGTTTGTCAAATATTGGGCAGGAGATTCAGTTGTGTCTCTCAACAATTGAAGTTGCAGTGCAACAGATTAGCAGTGGCAGTGCTATGAGCAGCACAAATGCAACATATTGAGAGGGAGCTGTAGTACAGTGGTTGCAGTGGTAGTGGTAGAGTCATGGGCAATAGTACAGAATGGTAGCAGCAGTGCAGAGTTGAGTGGCAACAGGCCAAGCTTCAGCAGCATAGAACCAGTGCCCAAAATCATGTAATGCATAATTGTGATGTATTGCTAGAGCATACCCTTGATGCTAAGAGGGAGTGTTGAGATTTTGTGTATTTGGGGTAGCATCAGTTGTGCTCTAGCTCCCAAATTTTGTGGAGGGACTAGAGTACACTTGATCTACAAGACCCAAAAATTGATTTGGGAAATTTCATCTGGTTTAGGAGATATTAAATTAATTAATTAATTATTTTAATGTATTTTGTAAGTTAAAACTTAGGGAACTTAAAAATTAAAGTGAATTTAATTAAACGTGTGATGAAATTGTCTTTAGTCACACAGATCAAGCTTTATTTTAATCTTAGCCATTGATTCAAGATCTTATCATGGCCGTTGATTTGTCAACGAGAAAAGTATAAAGGAAAGACTTGGGGTCATTTGTAAAGACACACAGAGGCAGAGCACTGAAGCTAAGCTAAGATTCTAGGGCAGGGTTTGCTAAGAATAATCAGAAGTGTTTCAACTGCAGAAAGGGGAATTTAGGCCAAGGGGATGATCTGATCCCGGGGTCTAGAATACACAAGAGGCAAAGATCAACTCAAGGGCAACGTAGAAGAAGAGGGCAGCAACAGCAGCAAGGATAGCACAGTCCCTCTAAGGACAACGTGATTTTCAGCAGGAAACCCTCAGAGGGTTACGCAGAGACCCTAAGGGGTAGCGTAGTGACTGTGTCACCCAGTTTGGGGTAACGTAGTCTCTTCCGCTGTAGCGCTGAGTGTTGGAGGTGCTTTAGAGGTTGATGCAGAGGCTTTTAGGGGCAGCGCTGGGTTTTCTAGGCGCTAATCTTGGCTGATTTTTGTAAATCCCGTTTGAGGGTGTGGATCAGTCATTATTTTGGCCCTAGATTAGCCAGTGAGCTGTAGATCTAGTCTATTCTCTGTTGGGTTTTCCGGATCCGGAACCTAGATTTGTGTATTCAGAAATATTCTTAATAATAAAACCCTCTAGTAGTCAGAGACTGGTTTTCCCGCATTGGGTTTTTCCGGGGACTATTTGTCCAAAAATAACTGTGTCATTTTGTCTATGTGTGCATGAACTTGTTCTAGATCTGGATTGGTGGAGATCTGTTATGTGTTTTGCTTTGATTTTAACTTGAATTTTTTCAGTTAATAACTTGTTTAAGTAGGAGGAGCATTACTAGATTAACAGTAAATAATTTCTGCATAAAGTGTAAAGATTTAGAAATTTCCACAGATCTTGGTTGGGTTGGTACCTTGGCAGGTAGCCTTGATGGTATCTATATTCCAGTTTGTGCTTTGCAGGTAGCCTAGATGACACTCGGATCCTTATTGAGTTGGTGTTTTGGCAGGTAGTCTAGATGAAACCTCGATCCCCGTTGAGTTCGTATCTTGGCAAGTAGCCTAGATGAAACTCAGATCCTTTTTGAGTTGGTATCTTGGCAGGTAGCCTAGATGACACCTGGATCCATGTTGGTTTCTTGGCAGGTAGCCTAGATGACACCTGGATCTGTGTTGAGTTGGTGTCTTGGCAAGTAGGCTAGATGACACCTGGATTCCTGTTGAATTGGTGTCTTTCCAAGTAGCCTAGATGACACCTGGATCCGTGTTGAGTTCGTGTCTTGGTAGGTAGCCTAGATGACACCAGGATCCTTGTTGGGTTGGTACCTTGGCAAGTAGCCTAGATGGTGCCTAGATCCTTTGATAATTTGATACATTGGTAGTTACCCTAGATGGTATCAAGGTCTCTAGCATTTTATATGCTGATTGTGACACTCTTCTTATGACAATTTTTCAAAGTGAGCACTGCCCTTGTAGCGTTTGAGCAATTATGAATACCTCCCTAGTTAAGAGGGAGTGTTGAAGAATGTAACTAGTTTCGGTCTTCATATTTGTCATTTGACTCATGTCATGATCTATCAAAAGAAGAAAGAAAATGATGTAAAGAAGAAAATAAAATTATTTTTGTAAAACATGGGTTTCATGCTCAAGTCATTTTGTCATTAGGTCAAGTATCCATTGAATGCTTCTGGGGTTTTTCTTGAGTCAAACATTCTTGTCAAATTTTAGTAGTCCCATTCAGGCTCTTGTATCAAAGAAATAATTTTTTTTTTTAATGTTTGAAAGAGTCTAATAGTTTCCCAAGACCAAGTCGGCCAGCCCGGCATAAGTAGGCCTAGAGAGGGCTTATGGAGCCTCTTAGAAGGAGATAAAAAGGCAGTACTTCAACCTCTTTTGTGACATATCAAACACTCTTCTTTGAATTTGGTCTGCAATTGAAATTAGACATGCGAAGGTCCTAGAAGGCTAGAACAACCTAGTGAAGAAGGAATCAAGCCCTAATCTGTTCAGATCTTTGAAATATCTTTGCTACAGCTCACATGTGCAAAGTATGCCAAGATTTCTAGCGTTAACTCAGGTCCGAAATTGCAGAAGATGTTGCATATTGCTTTAGCAAGAACGAATTGTCAGAAGATCTGTTTTATTGCCCTTGGAGACTTTGTCTTGCAAAGGAGGATGATTTTGCTGGCTGACTTGATTCTTGATGGTATTCCTGGTCTCATTTTTGGTCTTGGAAGTCTCATTTGAATTGATTCTATAAGAAGAGAAGTTCTTTCTGGATTTTCCCCTTGGAGGGGTTTTTGCCTTGGGCTTGGAGCCTATATCTGGTGTTCATCTTTGTATAGTTGTGATTTTTGATGATAAGAACATAATAATAATAATAAGAGGATTAAGAAGATCACAAGGAATTGTCAAGATAAGGAAACTCAAAACAAAATTACTCTCATGCTGCCCTAATCAGTTTTCCAACAAATGGGACTTGAACAACTATTAAGAACAACAACAAGGAGTTCCTAGATCATATTCGAAAGACAAGAATCCAAAATCTAAAACCTAGACTAGAGAAAGAGTAGACAATAAGATAGAAAGGTTGTGAATTTGTGAAGTCAAAATGATAAACACTAGATGTTGCAGTAGGTAATATTTTGGAAGAGAGACCTCATGCAACAAGAAAAACTGTTTGAGTTATGAGGAGAATGTCAAGGAACAACAGTATCATTGTCATGATTAGTGAGATACATGATTGTGGTCATTTGTTTGTGCAATTGTTGTTTTACTTCATTCATAATTGTTCCAACTTCCAACAACATGCCATCTGGATTCTAAAGGTGCTTTGTTGCTAAAAGCTTTGTAATGTATATTTGATCTTTTAAATGCAAGAGTGTGTTAGGCACAGGTGCCTGAGTACATATTTGTATGAAGCTAATTGATATTTTTTGTTTGCTAGAGTAATTGTCGAATTAGCACTCTCATGCGGTCAACCAAGCTCACGTGTATTTCAAGGTTTCACCATAGGATTTCATCCAAGAGCTTGGGAATTGGTACACACTTCGAAATTTTTATTGTAATGTAGATGCTTTGAAAGACATGCCTAGATTGATTTCTTCAATTCTCAATCACTCTTGTTCTTGTGTTGTAGGTCTATAATGGCATTACACAGTGGGGTTATGAAAAGCCTCAGTATGGTTATAGGTATGGAATATGTCATCTTAAAATTGCATTCAGACAATTATATAAGGATACAAAATCCTTGAAATATCTTTGGTTATCTTTGGTTCGCTAGCTTTGTAGTGCTTAATAGATTTTATTTTCTAAATCCTAGTTCTTTGCCATCTTAAATCTTTTTGAATGGTTTGGAATTTATATGACTGATATATATCTATATAAACACACAAAATCATGAAACATAAACATAGAGATTCAGATTTCAAAACACTAATAGCCAAAGAGAATGTTCTTTTTTGTGCTTGAGTGTTAGAAGGGGGAGAGAGGGTTTTATTATAGTTTAGGGTATGACCTGATTTGTAGGCTAGGTTCTTACAAACTTCGGCTAGTCATTTAATTCTTAATAGATTTTATCTTCTAAATTCTAGTTTCTTTCCCAGCTGAAATCTTTTTGAATGGTTTTGATATTATATGACTGATATATATCTATATACACAAAAAAATCATGAAACATAAACTTAGAAACTTAATTTCAAAACACTAAAAGTAGTGAGAAAGAACATTCTTGTTCATGCTCAAGTGTTAGAAGGGGGAATTGGTGGGGAGGGTTTTATTTATAGTTTAGGGTATGAACTGATTTATAGGCTAGATTATATGTTTTCCTCCTTGTTCAATCTTTTTGATTGAGTATGGTCTGATTTCCACATCTGTGTTTTTGGATATCGAGCGACAATATATCCTTGTTTTTTGTAGATACTGATTTGTATTGTGGGCTTTTTCTGTAAAGTCTAACAGGCCTGGTACGAAGCCTCACCGAGCGAGGGGCTAGACCTTATGGCAACAATGAGGAAGGGTTGCTGCTGTCACATTAGCAACATTCCTCCTGATCTTTAGTGGGATTTAAATCATAAGGGAGGCTTCCCTAAATCACCTATAAGTGTGTTCTAATCCTATTACTCAAGGTGATCTGTTTTTGAAGGTCTAGATATAGATAGAGAGCTTGGTAGGGCCTATGATGACCTATGTTTTCAATGCTAAGGTTCAAATGCTCTAGAGTTAGATCCATAGATGGGATGCTATAAGTTAGGGTTTGGATGACCTTCAACATTAGGGTGTGCAATGGCATATAGTAGCCTAAGAAATATCCTCAAAATGATATTCAACAAGAATGGAGCAAGGACTTCAAATAGAGACTAGGGCTAAAATAGGGCAAATAGTTTTAGGGATGTTGGATATCAATAAACAACAATAGTTAAGGGTGACGTCAGCCCTTCTAGGGTATGCAAGGCTATCCATTATGCTATTTTTTTCTTGTATGTTATTTATAGAGACTAACCTCCAATTATAAGCCATCTTTAGGCTATAAAACAACATCTTTACACACAAATCAACTCCTAAACCCTAGTGGTTGCCCTAACGTCTAGGAGAAAGAAAATTCAAATGATTTTTGTTGAGTTTTAAGGTGATTAACACAATTTTGAACCAACACCTTATCCTGCAAGGACTAATGGAGTTTTTGTGGCACAAAATTCAAAGGAAGGATAATGAAGGATAAGGGGGGATTCTCTAGGGCATCCACTAAAACCCTAATTATTGTTCTTGTGAGGCAAGAGATTAAATATAAGGTTTGCACATATAGTGTTTTCTTATACACCTTGAAGATGAAAATTTTACGTGCATTTATGAGACAAAATTTCAGCAATGATAAATATTTAGTCATGGAACAAATGAAACCCTACTTTAAACATTAAAGCATGCAAAATATTGGTATGATAGACAACAAAATTACAACAATCTTCCACAAGAGCACTTCTTTTGATCCAAAAACAATATTTCTAAGCTAAAATCACCTCCAATAGACATCCATATACTTCACATTTTTCCTAATGTATCGAAAAAGAGTCAAGTCACACTTTCTTGGAGAGAGGCTGAATTACATGTGTGGTGATCTAAAGACAAATGAGCAGGAGGCTCTATTTATATGAGCCTTCTCCCACTCGTTTTTGCAATAATTCAACTAGAAAGCCCTATTGACAAGTTTTCTTTAAGTGTTCCACAGAAAATAGGTTACAAGTCAACCTCATAGCTCAAAAACCTAACACATAGCACAAGTTCCATAAAATACCACATGTGTGGGAATAAATGCTCCTAAAGCATGATGTCATTCTCCAAATGAACTCAATAAGCCACCAAGGGCGTGATAAGGGCTAATGAGTACTCCATACTCCAAGATGCATCTCAAGGATCATCTACAATCCTCCAAAATCACTTAATGTCATCAAATCATGTCCATGGTGCCCTATGTCACCCTCAAAGGAACAAAATGCTTGACATGGCACTCAATAACTCAAGCGTTGGGGCTCCTAGGTGATGTACAAGACCTCCCTTTGCCTCTCAAGGATGACCATCATCATCTAGGCTTTGGAATTGTTAGAAATCCATGCACCCTAGGTCTGGTCTATGCCTTAGCTAGGAAACATAACACAGTAGCAGTGCCTAACTTCGAACAATTTTGCACGACTCAATATACTAGTAATTAGATAAATGATAGTACACAATAGTTTATGGCCAAACTTGTTTCTTATAATTCCATTAATAATAAAACTCATAGCGCTCTTGTACCAGGGATAATGGCCCTTTATATCCCTATACAATTGCTAAAATGCAAGTCTAATCCTTTGACCAAATCATAGGGTTGAGGCTTTGTCCTCTAAGCACTCAATGCCCAAATACAAGCCGTAACTAACTAGGGCTTTACCAACCCTCCTTAATTCACTCAATCAACAATTTACTTACCTAGGCATATTCCTTTAGCCCACGGTCCTTTGCTGCCCCTTTTTCCTCCATAGTTGGCCATGTTCAACCTATTGCTTCAACTGCTACAGGTCCTTAGCTTGCTCCCCTTCATCTATAGGAAAGTTCCTAGACCTCTACTAACACTGTTTCAACTTTCTGCAACCCTTGAGGCTCTTATCTTGGTTTGCGTCCTGCCCTAACAAACCTTGAAACAGCGGTGGCCTAACCCTTTTATCTCTGTGGCTAGCTTTTCCTGCTGCAGCACTATGGCCCGTTTCAGATCTTCAATCAAACCTTAACCACATAGGTCAACCTCTTTCCCTTCTTTGGTTGTAGCCTTCGTTGGCTTACCCAAAAGACAAAAAACTTGGCTCCTCAGTTGCCCTTTGCTACTGCGGTTTCCTTCCTTCTTTAAGTTTACGACTAAGTCACTTCTAGGTCCTCCACAAGAAGACTAATGCTTGCGCTTCTTTTCCTAAGCCTCTCCATTGGCTTGTTTATTTATACTTGTCCTTAGTTCACCTTAGGAAGCCCTTATGTCCATCAAGGAACCTCCCACTCAACCTTTACATTGAATTAGAATATTAAATTCTCTTTCTTAGATTCCAAGCCCACTCCTTTGGGATTAAAACCCTGGTGCAAAGACCACAATCACTTTGTGGGTGTTTCTCTCTCACATGCCTAGCACCGAGGGCATGTGAGAGTACCTCCTAATGCTACCTAATATCAATAGGAACAAGTGATTCCCATCAAACTTAGTTTAGGCTGGCGAGGGGCATCTTGGATCTACTAGGTGCACCACCAATATCTCCAACACCGAGGTTCATGGGCTCAACATTTTAACATTGGGGAGTCCCTCGTGGTGTCATCAAATAGCCCAACACAACGCTTTGATGTGGATAGGCAATGCTACATCATCAAGGTCAATATATCTCTCTGCAATGCATGGTATGACCTCTATTGTTTTTCCACAATACTGGAGTCTAGGATAGAATCTTATATCAATGACACTACCAATCCAAGTATCACAACAAGACTATGCACAATCGAACAATAAATAATAGTAAATTTACTAGTGCACAAAATATACACAACTTTTTACAAATTTATATAACAACCCAACTTCGTTATATTAATCAAATTGATAATACAATAGTCTAGGGCTCCCATACCAGGGATAATGGCCCTCATACATCCTTTGATACAAGAAAACAAAAACTAGGGCTCGGTGTCAGTCCTTTGACAACCAATCTACCCTGAACAAAGTACTCTGACCGTCTTGTTCATGTAGAGATCTTCACAACTGCCATGGTCGTACCCTGTACACATCTGCCCAGTCCTTCGGCTCCCAATCTACAACAACTCCAATCTGCCTCTATCAATGAACCAACTCCACTAGGCCACTTAAGTCGACTCCACCTACTCTCTCGTTGACCTTTAGTCCTTCAATGCATCAACACATCGAGACCCCTGTCGAGTTGTTCACTACTCCATTTATGAACAACTCTTACCTACCCACTGTTGCTCCTCAACTCTTTTGGAACTTTCTCCCCACTAGTGCCTTCCTGTGCTACTTGATGAAGACACACTTAGGGTCGGAGGGCTTCCCACTATCACTGTCAAATGTCCTTCTCCAACAATGAACTTAGGGCATGGAGGACTGCCCAACTTCTATTGTATACGTCCTTCTCCACAAGGCAAGTCTATGGCCACAAATTGCTCCTGGATGATCAAAACTATGAGTTCTTTTTCAGCCACTTCTAACAATCCCTTATTCCTTCAAAAGACTTATTTCTTAGGGCTTGAAGCAAGCCTCTACAATCGTCCACAAGTTGTTCAACCTAATCTTTGATGAATGATGCCACTCAACTTGGCTCCACCTGCTCTCTCGTTGAACGTTAGTCCTTCAACGCATCAACACATCGAGACTCATGTCGAGTTGTTCACAACTCTGTTTGTGAACAACTCGCAACTACCCACTACTGCGCCCTAGCTCTTTTGGGACTTTATTCCCACTAGTGCCTTCCTGTGCTGGCCGATGAAGACACACTTAGGGCTAGAGGGCTTCCCACTATCACTGTCGAATGTCCTTCTCCAACAATGAACTTAGGGCATGGAGGAATACTCAAATTCTATTGTAGATGTTCTTCTCCACAAGGCAAGTCTAGGGCTACAAACTACTCCTGGATAATTAGACCTATGGGCTCTTCTTCTGCCACTTCTAAGAATCCCTTAGTCCTTCAAGAGACCTGTTTCTTAGGGCTTGAAGCAAGCCTCTACAATCCTCCACATGTTGTTCTTTAGGCTGCTCCAATTTTGCCACTTCTAGTAGCCACCTTAGTCCATCAAGGTTCTACTCTAGGCCACACTTGGTCCACATTCACGTTGCCCTTTATCAGATCACGAGTTTCAAATACAATTGTCCTCTCCTAGGAGAGGGACCTCTCATCCACTAGCATCCTACCATCAACAAAAAGACATCTACAACACACTGCTGCTGCTTCCTTACCTTGGGATCTGTGCTTGCTTGAGCTCTGGTTAGGGTTGAAGGGACGCTGCAACAACACCCAAACACATTGCTCCTATCACTGTATTCCCTTGACCAATCATGCTTCTACCTTTGTTGTGCTACAAGGCATCCAAAATACTTGTTGTAGGGCCTAAGGCTCCTCCTCAATGCACCCTACAACGACCTGTTCACCTACAACAAGATATGCGACCTCTAGCACATGAGAATACCCCTGTTCTAACTGCATTCTACCCCTATTCTCCTGCAATTTTCATCAACCTTCTCTACACGTTGTTCCTGTTGTCACTCCTAGAGACAACCTTGAGTTGCCAAAGACCAGTGCCTAGGACATCTTAAGACAGGAGGTTTTAAGGGTATTTTGCATGCTGATAAAAGGGAGCCTCCTAGTAACAAATGTATAGAAGTGTTTTTAAAAGGTGGTCCTAGATCTCAGAGAAAGAAGAATAGTAATTGGGAGCTTCAGTCGCAAAGAGAAAGACCTGCTCAAAATGGGCCTGAAACAATCATGGGATAAAGCTGTTGCGAGAAGGGCTGAATATGAAACAAATGAATAGTCATAAAAGTTAATCAGGGTATGGAACTTATGTAGAAAGGTGAGAGAAAGTCTGCATGAGATGGGCTTAAAGAAGTATAAGAATCCACCCCTTAGAGACTTTAGTAGAAAAATGATATTGAAAGAGAATTTGGAACATAAATCATGCCTCGAGCTATATTTAAGATGTTACTATGAATTATGACGTGAGTACCATTAAAGATAAATTCACTCCTAAATCATAGAATGCCCGCATTCCGAAAGCAGTGATAGAAAGAAGAAAGATGTAAGCACAAAAAACATTTAAGATGAACAAACACATCCAGGAAATACATACTGTTCACCCATCTCATTAGGAATCCATAAACGCAATAGACAAATTTTTGTATTAATCTTCGAAATGGCTCTTCAGATATGCGTTAAGAGCAAAACCTCCAATTACAAAATATGACACACAAAAATACAACTTCTCTTGCCAGAAAATTCAGAACCTTTTCTAAGTCTGTGGTCTGATCTTTTATAGTCTTTCATATGAACGTTCAGAGCAGATATTTTCTGAAACAAGATATTCTCTGGAGATATGTCTGTTTCCCATCCTAATCAAAAAACAAAAATGATGATGAGGCAAAACGACCTCTCATCTTAAACAGTATGGCCTGACACAGGCTATAAATAAAACATAACAGCAAATGGAAAAATAAAGTGAGTGCATAGGGTGAAATCAAGATTTCACCCGTTTTTACATTACATGGAAAATAGAAATAAAAACAGGCCGCGTGGGCCAAATCATGAAATTCATCATTTTGTGTTGCGCCGAGGAGTGCCTGATTGTGACTGGCGTGGTCGAGCTGAGGATGAAGAGGATACAAGTGGATGAGCCGGAGGAGGTGGTAGTTGATGAGAAGCAGAAGATACCGGAGAATTTGCATATTCACAACACCTTTGCCACAACCTATCCCCAATTGATGGCATTGCGATGTAGGCCTCGAACAGAGTTTGCATATTAGTTAGCTTAGTATAGTCCACACGGACGGTGAGGAATTGGTTTACCTGGCAGAGGAGGAAAAACTCTTTGCGTAGCGCGACTGTTATTGTCTCTGCGCTCGTCATAGGCCTCCCCAAGCGAGCTAATGAACTTGGGAACAGGGTATGTGGTTGGGGCATTCTGGTAATACAGACCCGACCCGACGACTCTGAACATATCTTCGCCTTTTCGATGATAATCGAAAAGCTCATGCCTGATGTGGGCTACACTAAATGGGTAGACTGGGTCATGAATTCATGCATGGGCTGTTAAAATTGGACAACTAGGTCCAAACTTCGGGTTGTGCTGCTCAGATGACGATCGCAATATTGTTATTGGATTCCTCTTTCGAAGAGGTGTAAGATTGATCTAAAGATCATCTCGATCGGATGAGCAGAACATGTACTTTGAATTTATTCCACTTAAGTGCTGGGTCGGCCTGGAATAAAATATTGACTTAAATGTCTTAAAGGACGTGTCACACACCCCCAAAGATTCCTATATATTGGAGAGACTTGGAGTTCATTTGACACACATTGATGTGGAGGAATTCTCTCTCTGGATAGCGTTGGAGCTGTGATATATATACTTGGAGTATTCTTTGTTTGGGTTGTGCTAGGGTTATGTGTGACACGCTTGGCTGAATGACCTATTGGAGACTTTGCTGGTAGAAGCATCCTGCTGATCGCCGTAACGCCACCATTTCTTATCTCTGTCTTGGCTTGTCTTCTATCGATCTATTAGTATATCGGTCTATTAGTATGTTCTATCTTCTTCAGTGTTGTGCCCTAATCTGAAATGGCATAGAACATGTTCAGAAATTAACATGGTTTCAGAGCCGGTTTGAAGACAATGCCCTAAGCTTGAATCAGCGTGAGCAAGTCTGCCTAGTTAGCGTGGCAGGAGTCATAGGTGACAGCATATTGCTAAGAACAGATCTCGGTTAGGGTTTATCTTAAAAGGCAGTTTGCTGGCCAAGGAGCTGTCATGCAAATCACTGTCATGTGATGGTAGTGTGAAGGCTTATTGTGACCGGTTTTGGGCCGAGTATAAGGAAAACCTTCTGCAGCGCGTATTTCGCTGTGGTGACGTCAAGCTGTGTGGTAGGCCGCAGGCCATACCACCACAGCGAAATGGCAGCGCGTATTATTTAAAAAAAAAAAAAAAATGCTGGAGGTAGCAAATGGCAGCGAAATGGCAGCGCGTTTTTTTTTAAATGCTAGGGGTAATAACGCAGGGTAGCGTATGAATCATACGAGGGTTTTCAAAGATTTCTATTTGTGTTCTCTCTCTGCGGGGACCTTTCGTGTGAGATCTTCGGATCCGCGAGATCGATCGACATGGTATACCTTTTTTTTAAATGTTTTCTGTTTCACGGCTTCATTTTGCAGGGGGAAATCTACCACCAGACTAGGGTCATGGCTTCTGTGCGTCGTGCAGGACTAGCCTTTGCCAGGCGAGAATTTTCAACAGTCCAGCTGCGCCCTCCACGATGGAGCTCTGCATCACCGGAATGGCACCAACCTCTGGATTCCACGTCTCTCAAAACCTTCGCAAACGGTAAGAGCTTTTCGCTTTCTCGAGAAATCATTGTGAGCAATAAGTTTTACTCAACGGATGCATTCGCCGCTGTCCAAATCCACGAGGAAAGTCAAGCAGTCTCGAGGGAGGATGAAAACCCTGAATCACAAGCCCTAAGCAGTGAAGAAGAGGAAGTCACTCTGAATCAGTTGAGCAAATTTGGCAAAACCCTGAAAAAAAGAAAAAAAAAAGAAATGGAAGCTGGTGGATGCTATAAAGGAAATATGGCAAGTCCTTGAAAAGGGCGATGCGGACACGGAGGAAACTCTTACTCAATTGGGTGTTCAGATAACTCCATGACTGGTAAAGACTGTATTGGATACAACAAGTTCCCCAGGGTCGGCTCTGAGTTTTTTTTCAGTGGGCCAAAGCACAACCAGGTTTTCGACATAGCGTTTCAACTTATGACAAGCTTGTCGATGTTCTCGGCCGGTCTAGGGACTTTGAAACACTGCAGAGGGTTTTGTCAGAGAGATTCGCCGAATGTTGCAGTAATTCTGACAAAACATTCTCATTTGCTACTGTAAGTATTGATGATCCCAATTTGCTGAATGAAGTCATGGAAATGATCGAGAAGTTGGAGATTTCTGCCAGGAGAGACGCTTATGGAAAGCTTGTTGCTGCTCTAAGAGAACCATCTCGGCACCGCCGAAGTCGTATTGGAAAAGATGGCGAGTGCTGATTGTGCTCCGAAAACATTCACATTTCGTCCACTCATATTGTTCTGCTGTCAGAACTACCAGATGGATAAGATACGGTGGGTCTTTGAGATGATGAAGATGAACGGCTGTCCTCCTGGTTCTCTGTGCTTTAATTTTGTTTTAAATGGATTTTGTAAGGGGAAACGATTTGCAGACGCAGCTGAACTTCTTGAG
The DNA here is from genome assembly GCA_034641835.2 of Pinus albicaulis. Taxonomy (NCBI): domain Eukaryota; kingdom Viridiplantae; phylum Streptophyta; class Pinopsida; order Pinales; family Pinaceae; genus Pinus; species Pinus albicaulis. The sequence goes on from CM076576.1 coordinate 163,002,474, forward strand.
AGTATGGCTAAGATGGGCTGCAAACCGAATGCAATTACATATAATATAGTTTCTTCACTTTCAAAGGTGGGAACTGCACAAGGAGCTATGGATGCAGGGTGTTTTTAATCCATCATCTCAAAAGAGTTCTAAGTCATCTACCAAGGCAGCTCCTCCTTGTAATCTAGTCAAGGCAACTTTCAATCATAAGAAATTGACTGATAGCAGAATTTCATGAGATGCACTGCCATCCAGTTTTGTTGGACCTGGAAAGGAAGCTCTGCAATGACGAGATGCAGCTCTTTCAGCTGCAGTAGAAGCCTTACAAGAAGCATCTGCAGCAGAAAGTGTTATTCGATGTTTAAGGTAATTGCTGAGATGCTTGAAAGAGTCATCTGCATTTGTCATTTATGTGTGACAGTCAAGCCTACTAATGTACCAGCAATGTAATTCATACCATGAATATATGCCTGTTATATGTTTAGCGAAATTGCAGTCATAGACACATCAATACCCAGTGATGCCACTTCTCATGATCCCGTGTCATAAAATATATCTGTAGACACATTAATATCCAACGCTAATATCTGCAGACAAATCACAATAATTCCCAAATCTGTGCACGTGGCAAAGACTGGATCTCAAGTGAAGACAAAGAAATTGTTTTGATGTACTTGACAGAGTCTTTAAGAGCAGTGAAGTGCCTTGTCCTGATTTATCCTGTTGGATGGTTGGGGCTGAAACACTGATGAGAAGGGGTGCCGCTATGACTGTGCCGGATCTGTATGGACTGACATGGAGAAGGGTATAAAATCTGTATGATTGGTTCCTAAATCTGTGAAATTCAGGAGGAAAAATCGCTAAACTGAGATCTGCAGTCTTGGCCAGATCAGTGATTCAGCAAGCAGTGATGAATGTGATAGTTCTAAATCTGTGATTCTATGTCACTGTCATCATGACAGTGACATAGACAGACACACATGATTGAAGCTGGAAGTTTTAAAGGGTTGACTGTTGAAGTCTTTTGGGAAATTCTATGTAGTGGTCAAATTGTTGACGAAATGGGCATAGATGTAAGTCATTGAGCTAGGCAAATTTTGACAGCCCTAGGAGCAGTCTGCTGAAATAACCAGAAATGGGCAGATCTGGAAGCAAATCAAGGTGCATTGCCTCAAATGCAGGATAAACCAAGGTAGATTGGATCCCTAGTTTTGTAAACTGCAGTCTTAGAAGGTTGCTTGAAGAAGCTACTCACAGAATAACAGGGACTTCTAACACAAGCTGAGGCTTGTTGATATGTTCCCCCTGTATGTCAGTGACATATATAGACACCTATGTAGCAGCAGCATGTGACTGTATCAGTCCTACATTGGAGCATTATGGTAAACTTAAAATGTGAACTGGGAAGTTTATGCAGCTTTTAGTCACATGGTTGGAATCTTGATCAGCAAAGTCTGTTGGATGGCTTTGACTGTGGGAGATCAGGTCCCAATTCCAAGATGGTGTCTGGGATGCCCTCATTTAAAACAGAGGTCTTCTCTCAAGAGAGAAGCTGACATTAAGAGGGAGATATATCTGTATATGCTCCTGAGTGGATGTCTTTGTTCAACGAAAGAAGATCCTCATGGCTCAGGGACATATGGCTTCAGAGGGGGAAATTCCGAAGGAAAACCAAGAAGCCATATTAATAACAGGATATCTAGCAGCCATGAGTATTTTTGTACAATCTGACCTTGGATACCTTTGAGGAAGGCGTAAAGCATCAAGTCTAGAAGGATGCTATGCTGTGGTCCCAAGACCATAGGACAAAGCAGTTGTCACCTCGAAATGGCTCTACAAGATCAAGCATGGGTCTGATAGAAGTGCAGAAAAGTTCAAGGCAAGATTCGTTGCCTGTGAGGAAGGTATAAACTATGGTGACATATTTGCACCTGTGGGCCGATACACCACCATTCGATCTATTATAGCCCTTGCTGCTACGCAAGGATGGAGTCTTCATCAGATGATGTGAAGACCACATTTTTCTGCATGGTGTAATAAAGGAAGAGATATATGTGGAGCAACCTTTGGGGTTGGAAGTCCTGGATCGGGACACTCATGTCTGCAGGTTGAAGAAAGCCCTCTATGGGTTAAAGCAAGCACCCAGAGCTTGGTACAAGAGGATGGATAGTTACTTGATGAAGCTGGGCTTCACTCGTAGTATTGCTGATCTGAACCTTCACTGCAAGGTTAATAGAAAGAAGCTTCTCACTCTGGTGCTGTATGTGGATGAGCTGTATGTGGATGATCTCTTCCTGACAGGTGCTGACCCTCTCTTTCATCAGTGCAAGAGGGAGCTCGCTGCTGAGTTCGAGATGAAGGACCTAGGACTGATGTCTAGGCCTGAAGGTCTAGCAGAGACCTGGCGAGATTTTCCTTTTCTCAAGGAAAATACATTATGAATCTTCTGGTATGATGGACTGTAAGTCCATGGAACTCAACTTTAAGAAGTTGAGTAGCAGCGTTGCTGGGCTTGTCCTACTGAGTATCGTTAACTCATAGGGACCCTGATGTTCTTAATGAACACTTGTTCGAACATATGCTGCGCAGTGAACACTTTGAGTCAACACATGGTTGATCATAACATTCACTGGGTTGGTGCCAAGAAACTCTTGAGATATCTCTGAGGCACGATAGACCATGGGCTGAGATACACTGCCGGGAGTATGACACTCCGTGGATAGAGCACTGATGCAATAATGGCAGGGTGGATTGTAGACAATACTAGATGTCAATCTTGGTTCTCAGCGCTTGCAAGAGGCCCAGGCGCAGTGCAGCGTGGCTCAGTTCTCCTCACCCCTGAGTCGAACACATTGGCAAAGAAGACACTGCTGTAGCGCTTTATTATAAAGCTCTTTAGTGAGCTGTTTGGACATGTGCTGATACCACCGTGATCTTGTGATGCCCGCAGGGATTCGTATGACCGAGAACTCGGGACCCACAATTGATCTGGGCACGTTGGATGGCCGGTACCACTTTATCTCGGGATATGGTACAAATGAGTCGTATGCCCGATCATATAGGAACTGATGAGCAGGTCGCGGATATTCTCACAATGCCCTTGGGGAAGGTCATGTTCCTAACCTTTCGTGAGAATCTTGGAATCATGGAACGACCCTATTCTGAGGGTCCTATTGGATGATGACCTCTGGGAGCTCAATGGGGGGTTTTGGGGATAGCTTCTCGGAGCTATAAGCACTTATGGTGCTTCTACCCACCTTTGTGATTATTGAGTTGGTTCGCCTCTCATTTATCTGTGCCCCGTATGCATCCTACCCATTGAGTTAAGGGCTCATGGGAAGTACCTCTCAATTGGCCAATGAGATGGGAAAGGCTAGAGACTAGTAGCAAAGACTGATGGACGCATCAGAATTTGTCGTACTCTCTATCTGGGATGGCACGGTCCAACCACTTGATGGGTCAAGTTTAGTGAGTCACAGGACCTCTGCGACCGGTCGATAAGACAACCGGGGTTGGTTGGAGACTGCTGAGTCGTGGGGTTTGGACCTCTCGGCCGAATACGTCGATCGGGTATGATGTCTTTGGTAGGCCATACGTGCCGAAATAAGAGGCCGGCAAAGCAAGTTATGGCGGGATGACGCACGATGTTTGGATTGCACTAGTGGATGGAGTTCTCCCTAGTTGAGAGGGTGTTAAAATTGGACAACTAGGTCCAAACTCGAGGGTGGTCTTCCCTTTCAGATAGTGATCATAATATTTTATTGGATTCCTCTTTCGGAGAGTGTAGATTGATCTAGGAACAGAGATCATCTCGTCGGATGAGCGAGGAGCATGCTTGTATGAATTATTCCCTTAAGTCTTTGAGTCGGCACGGAATAAAATATTGACTTAAATGTCTTAAAGGACGTGTCACACACCCCCAAAGATTCCTATATATTGGAGAGACTTGGAGTTCATTTGACACACATTGATGTGGAGGAATTCTCTCTCTGGATAGCGTTGGAGCTGTGATATATATACTTTGCGAGCTTTCAGGCTCAGAATTCTTGGTTTTCGTTTTCCCCATGACCATTTGAAAAGTAAAAATAGAAGGGAAATAGTGCGACGGGAAAACGACTAAATACCTGAGAATAGTGAGGTAGCCCAGGGGAAAGCAACGCGGGATTGAAAACGACCTTGCACTTGCGTTTTAACCTCCTCTGTGCGAAAAGCCGGTTAATAACCAATATTTTACATAGTTGAAAGTAAAAGGAGCTTATATCAGGCCGAGTTTTACGGAATACGAGACAGGATGACAGTTGTAGGGCTGGCGTCATAAGGATGCCAACAATGGGACACGTGGCGATGGGTTATTGGCTGACAACAGCTGGGTAGGTGTGAGCCATGTGCCGAATTAAAGCGGGTATCGGCCTTTGTACTGCCATCCTAGACTTACCTTACCTCCTTACTTACTGGCGCCAAATATCATCTTCGGTGGGCTCGCTTTGAATTTCGCTGGGGTGAATAAGAATTTTATGGCCCATTTTCTTACCCCACGGAATGCTTGAGATTGGCCAGTTGAAAGGTGACGTCATGGATTCCGGGGGCCTGAATTTTAACATCGCCATGCTCCTTTGAGGCTGATAGAAAGCTTTTTCCCGCGCGTTTTGTGACTCATGGTTTTGTCGCGGAGTAGTGAGTGTTACTTCCCGCTGTGTAATAGCCCCTATAGGTCTTAGTCACCGCGCCTATCCCCTTAGGGACTTTCTTTCCAAGCCCTTCACAATTTGTTCAGTCCGCCACCTTTATAAATTTCTCGGATTTTTTTTCTTGACCGCTCCTTTTGCTTGGTAGATGAGGTGTCTAAACAACATTGGCTCCACCTGGGGACGACATGCTCGTTCTCAAGGGTGTCAAGAACTTCGCAGACCCTTTACCTATGCATCAGTTAGTATATCTGGGGCTCTTCAAAATTTCCAGTGTTTTTATGATGAATTGAACAAAAACAGATGCTGAAACATAAAACGGAATATATATACAATATGGAGGATATGTACATCAGGCTGTCGTGGCCATTGTCAGTATTGGAAGTAAGGCTTCAAAAACTGCCCATTCACGGGTGCTTCAACCAGGTCATGTTCCAAATTCTCTAATATGAAAGTATTATTGCCTTTCACCTCAACAATTTTGAATGGTCCGAACCATAGTGGGTCGAAATTTCCATGTTTCCCCTTGTCCGCCCTCCTGACATCCCACCTCAGCACCGGGTCTCCTGCTTGTATTTCTTTATCTTCTGCTCGCAGATCAAACAAGGTTTTCATTTTCTCCTGGTAGTCTGATAACCTGCTGTTTACTTGGGCTCGAGTTTCTTCCAACTCGACCAACTGATTCATCCTCCTGATGAGATCATTTGGCTCTTCTTGGCTGTCTTGCAGGAACCTGGCAACAGGCAAGGCAAGTTGAATGGGAAACACTGTTGCTCGACCATATACCAATTCATAGGGAGACTTACCTGTGGACCTCTTGCTAGTAATACGATTTGCCCAGAGTGCAAATTTTAGCTGGGAATCCCAATTCTTTTGATTTTCGCTTATGGTCTTCTTCAGCGCCCTCACTAAGGTTTTATTTGAAGATTCGGTGAACCCGTTCCCTTGGGGGTAATATGCTGTAGAGTGCCCCAAAGTGATGTTATACTACTGACATAAATAAATGAACTTGGCAGACTTAAAGGCTTGAGTGTTGTCTGTGACAATCTTGACTGGGCACCCGAACCTTGCTATTATATTTTGTTCTATGAATTTGATCACGACTGCATCCATAGCGTTTCTAACGGGTATTGCCTCTACCCATTTAGTGAAGTGGTGGTGAGGATCCATTTGTGCGGACTGCTTGATGCGAGATGAATTTCCCCAATAAATTCAATACCCCACTGTCGAAATGGCTCTTTGATATGCACCGGTATCATTGGCAGAGGAGCGAATTTCTGCTTTTCCGCGAACATCTGGCACTTTTTGTTGAGATTTTGTGTATTTGGGGTAGCATCAGTTGTGCTCTAGGTCCCAAATTTTGAGGAAGGACTAGAGTTCACCTGATCTACAAGACCCACAAATGGATTTGGGAAATTTCATCTGGTTTAGGAGATATTAAATTAATTAATTATTTTAATGTATTTTCTAAGTTAAAACTTAGGAAAATAAAATAATTAAAGTGAATTTAATTAAACATGTGATGAAATTGTCTTAAGTCACACAGATCAAACTTTCTTTTAATCTTAGCCATTGATTAAAGATTTAATCTTGGCCGTTGATTTGTCAACGAGAAAAGTATAAAGGAAAGGCTTGGGGTCATTTGTAAAACACACATGGAGGCAGAGCACTGAAGCTAAGCTGAGATTCTAGGGCGGGGTTGCTAAGAATTCTCAGAAGTGTTTCAGTTGCAGAGGGAAATTAGACAGAGGTTGATGGGTCCCAGGGTCGAATATAAGAAGTAGAGAAGAGATCAGGAAAGACAATGCAGAGGAAGACAGCAGCAGCAACAACAGATGACAGCAACAACAGATGGTAGCAGTAGCAGTAGACGGCAGCAGCAGCAAAAGCAGCAACAACAGCAACAAGGACAATGTGATTTTCAGGAAATCCTTCAGGGGTTACGCAGAGACCCTTAGGGGCAGCGTAGTCTGGGTGACGCAGTCCCTTCCAGTGACAACGTTGAGCATTTAGAGGCCTTCAGAGGCTGACGTAGTGTCTTTCAGGGGCAGATCTAGGGTTTCTAGGCCTAGATCTGGACGAGTTCTGTAAATCCTGTTTGAGGGTGTGGATCAGTCAGTGTTGTTGGTCTTAGATCGGCCAAGTGCTGCGGATCTAGAGTTTTCTCTGTAGGGTTTTCCAGATCTGGAACTTAGAGTTGTGTATTCAAAAATATTCTTAATAATAGAGCCCTCCAGCAGCCAGAGACTGGTTTTCCCACATTGGGTTTTTCCGGGTACAGTTTGTCCAAACATAACTATGTCACTTTGTCTATGTGTGCATGTGCTTATTCTAGATTTGAATTGGTAGAGATCTGTTATGTGTTTTTCTTTGATGTTAACTTGAATTTATTCGGTTGATAACTTGTATGAGTAGGAGAGGCCTAACCGGATTAACAATAATAATTTCTGCATAAGAATTAAGATTTAGAAATTTCTACATGGTATCAGAGCAATTGCAGATCTAGAAGGGTCACCAACTAAAGAATCTGAAGGATCTAGCTGCAGAAAGCAGCTGGAAAGGCAGTAGAAAAGCAGATCTGAAGGGATAGCGCAATTTTTAGGAGTAGACTCACACAGAGGGTAGAGTGACATTGTCCAGCGCTGTGTCGTAGCAAGCCCACGCAATTTCTGTGCAGAGGCAGCTCAGAAACATCGTTGGTTGGGTCTGAAGCCAACCAGTGTGATTCAGATTTGAATCTGTCAGATCTTGAATAAGTCGGCAGAAAAGTTGCAGAAAATTCAGAAGAGCTGGTGGGGTTAAATTTCTGAATTTTTCAGATTTTTAGCCTTAGCACAAGTGACAAAGTTTGGGAAGAGATCAGTTTCTCAGAGAGTTTCTTGCCAAAGGAAACTTGTAGTTTGGTCAGAGGGTCAAAGAAGAAGCTGAATCATAGTTGATTTGGTATATTTCCAAGGAAGGAAATCAAGTGTTAGAGGGAGCAGAGGGTTCCCAGTTCGAAAAGGACCCTATATCCAAGATCTCTAGCATAGAGAAGAGGAGCTTCGACACATTCGGAGTAGATGGCTCCTCATGGACTGCGTGATCAGGATAGGCTAGAGGGCCTCTCAAACTTTTCGGTGTGGAAACCAAGGATCCTGATTGTCCTTGAGGCATATGGTCTAAGAGACCATGCAGAGCAGACCCTAGCCACGCCGATAGATGCGGATCTCCTACGGAAGCATAGAGAAGCTGCTGGGCATGCCAAGCGGTTGATAATGCACAGTATCAAGGATCATATTGTGCCACACATAGCTGAGAAGAAGACAACCAATGAGATGTGGAAGGCCTTGACTTCCCTATATGAGGGAAAATCAGTCCAAAGAAATGTGTCGTTGGAGTTCCAAATGAGGTCATTCATGATGACCAAGGGAGAAGACATCGAGCATTTCCTCTTCAGATTGCAGTCAACCAGGAATCAACTGACTGCAACGGGTGCAACTGTAGATGATGCAGCGATAGTCAGGACTGCCCTCAGTGTATTCACAGATGAGTGGGAAACCTTTGTCCAAAGTATCTTAGGCAGAGCGGACCTCCCAAATTGGGACAACTTGTGGTCCATCCTGCGGCAAGAAGAACTACGAAGGTTCACCAAGAAGCAGTACAGCCCTGCGTTGAGCACGGTTAAGAAGGAAGAGGAGGAAGATGCAGCCTTGGCATCAAGGAAGCAGCCAAAGAAGAAGAAGGATCTTTCAAAGATCAAGTGCTTCCAGTGTGGCGAAATGGGACATTTTGCCAACCATTGTCCAGAAAAGAAGAAGGACAAGGAAGCATCTTCTTCCAAAGCAGCGGTGACAGATGATGGGTCAGGAGATGATGTAGCCATGAGTGCTCATGAACCACGGAGGGTGGGTGACATGGACATGAAGGAGCTACATGGAAGTATGGCGGGATCCTTGGCAGCTCATCTCTTGGATCCTGGCGGCTTCGAGACTTAAGACGATAGCGGGACAAGTGGAACAATGGGTGCATAGATCACGAGATGAGCGAGGCAAAGGTAGATACGGAGGCGGGAGGACGGCGTAGAGCATGGCGGCAACAACGTAGAGCGATGAGTGCGAGGAGGGGCGATGTGACTGCAGGTGCGGAAGCCGATCTTGCTTACACGCGAGTGCCAGACTGACAACACATGAAGCAGGAAGACGACGCGGTGAAGCGGCTGACGTGATGGATTCAGCACAAGGAGGCGATGTGACTACAGTAGTGATGCGGAGAATTCGATTACGACGGCCTTGTTTGTGCATTCTTTAGATGCGACAGATTGTGGCCTATGGAGCTTCGGTGATGATGCAACCCATCGACTTTTGTCAAAGATTGAGTGGGAGATTCGATTGTTCCAATCCCAAGCGAAGTTGCGATGCGACGGAGGGTGAACGAGGCGGTGCTGCGGCGGTGGCACGGATCGCTTATGTGAAGGGAGCTGTACGGTGGTTCTGCGATGGTAGTGGCAGGAGTCAGGGGCGACGATGCGGAATGGCGGCAGCAGGTGCGAGTTGGTGGCGGAGGCCAAGCTGTGACAGAACCGTGCCTAAAACTCATGTAATGCATAAGTGTGATGTGTTGCTGAGCCACACATACTCCCTTGGAAAGTGTTGAGATTTTGTGTATTTGGGGTAGCATCGATTGTGTTCTGAACCCAAATTAAGTGAGGAGGCCAAGTTCACACAGTCTACAAGACCCATAAATAGTTTGGGAAATTTCATTTGGTTTGGGAGATAATGAAATTAATTAATTATTTTAAAATATATTTCTAGGAAAAAAATAATTAAGTGAATTTAATTAAACATGTGATGTAAATTGTCTTAAGTCACACGGATCAAGCTTTCTTTTAATCTTAGCCATTGATTAAAGATTTAATCTTGGCCGTTGATTTGTCAACGAGAAAAGTATAAAGGAAAGGCTTGGGGTCATTTGTAAGACACACAGAGGCAAAGCATTGAAGCTAAGTTGAGATTCTAGGGAGGGGTTGCTAAGAATTCTCAAGTGTTTCAGTTGTAGAGAGGGGAATTTAGACCAAGGGAATGATCTGATCCTGGGGTCTAGAATACACAAGAAGTAGAGAAGAGATCAGGAAATACAGCGCAGAGGAAGGCAGCAGCAGAGTCAATGCAGAGGAAGGCATCGTTGTCAAAAAAGAGTCATGACATCATCATCTAGTATTAGGCATCTCAACAATATTGACATCTTGGTCAATGCCATATTGACATCAATGACAACCTTGATTAACAATCTCCCCCCTTGTCATTGATGGCAATATTTTTGCCCTTCCGGTATTCTCTCCCCCTTTGACATCAATGGCAAACGGGGTGCTCAAGTACTCCCCCTGTCGAGCTGCTTCTTTTCTTCATCAATAGTAATTCTTCCTAGGTATATTACTCCCCTTGTCATGGTGCTATTCCTTCTTGCAATTTGGTTGATGATAGATGTGTTTACATTTCTTCCATGGAGTTTCTCTCGAGAGATGATTTATCAAAGGATGATTGTCCATGTGTGACTCATCAAGGATTTCATAGGGTCCATTCACGGATAGCTTCTGCAAAAAAAGCTCAAGAATCACAGACTCCCCCTAAATGTATGCATGGTCTCATTTTGGCAGAGTTTCATTATCAATCACTTGGAATATCAAGGATGACTTCATCAAGTCAACAACATGTGTTGTTGGTTGGAGTGTTCAAAAGATTTTCGGAGGCAATTTGCTTCCTTCTCCATACTTGCGTAACTTTCTTCTCTAGCTTGGTTGTCATAGTTTTAGCTTGTTTAGGGACCCAAATCAAGCTACAATCATGAGCCATATGTCCAATTTTATGGCAAATGAAGCACTCCATCTCGTTCATGAATGGGGAATCATGACTTCTTTTTGCAAAATTTCTTCTAGGGTGCTAATGGGAACCATTATATTTGTCCATGTGGTATGCCCTACAATCCTTTGCCATATGCCCAAAGTTTGTACAAGAATAGCAATAACCAAAAAATATACTTTGATACGTGGAGGATGGAGATTTCCTTGATGTATTTCCAAAGTCATTCTGCCTTGGGATCCTTTGATGATATCCATTGCCTCATTCATCTTTGACACCTTCAGCGTATCTTCTTGAAGTAGGGTTTCTTCCAATGTCATCTTGACTCATGCTTTTGCTGGAACTAGGGACATCAATATTTCTTCCAAGATTTTCCACATCCTTGTTGTTTGAAGCATTAGGGTTTGCATCAATTTTGTTTGAGGGTTCACCTGCATAACCAAGGCCCGATTTATCTAGGGGGGATCTTTGATGACTTAGGATGTCATCTAGGGTTTGAGAACTCTTCAAGTTCTTATTCAGCGAGTCAACTTCCTCTTTAAGAGAGACAATTTCTCCTTTCAACTTTTCACAGTCTTCATCTTTCATAACTAGTTGGTTCTTCATTTCTTCCATCATCCTTCTTGCTTCATGTGCTTCAATTTTAAGGGAGATGATATTTGATTTCATTATGAAGATTTCTTCATTCTCCTTTGCTAGACTGCTCTCCATTTCTTCTTTTACTCTTGTAGCTTCACGTGTTTCGGCCTTGAGGAGATTGATGTTTGATTTTAGTTTGGAGATTTCTTCATCCTTTTCTTCTAGTTGGCATATCATGGTGTTTCTCTCATTTTATGCTTCATCAACTTGTCCTTCTATGAATGCCAAAGTTTCCATCACCTTCTCGTCTCCTTGCGCTTGTTTCCTTGCTTCTTCTAGTTGAGATCTAAGAGAGGAGACTTCTTCCTTGTATTGACCAATCTCTGCTTCAAGATTGTTCAAGCTCTTAAGTCTTTGTTCAAGGTGGCTTGACAAAGTTTCTTCCCTTTTCTTTGCCTTATCCAATTGATTTGTCATAGATATGACTTCTTCATGATGCTTTCTTTTATTTTGATGAAATTCCTTCTTAAGTTTGGCGAGCTCCTCATTTCTTTCTTGTACTTGAAGCTTGAAAAGGTCAACTTTCTTCCTTGCCTTGTCTTGGTCACAATCTTGCGCTATCTTCTTAAGTTCCTCATTTTCCTTTTTCAAATTGTTAATCTCTTCCATGGAATCTATAAGCTTAGCCAGGAGATCTTCTTCAAAGTCTTCTTTGCTTTCTTCTTCTTCTAGGTCTTCTTTGGCCTTGATGTCATCATTCTTATTTTCAACTTCCATGATGGGTTCTGGATTTCTTTCTTGCTTTCCATCATCTTCTTGACTAGAGGTCATCAATCAATGCTCCTTTTGAGTGAAGATCATGAAGTTTGTCCCATATGCCTTTTGCTGATGAACATTTTTCCAAATTGGCCTTCATAGAATTAGGTAGCCCATTTAAGATTGCTTTCATTGCTCTCTGCACTGCGTCACCTGCCCCTGCCTTCCTGACTGATGCTGATGTCCTCACAACCCTCTCAACCTACAACTCTCCCTCTGAATTGATTTCTCTTGCCGAACTTCAGCCACTGAGAAAATCGATTTTCTTGGGAAACTAGTATCTGCTCTGGTGTATTTTCCAAATGACCCTCTAGCTTCCTTAAATAATCTTCTAGTTGACATTTAACGACCCAGATTAGAAGCTAATCAATGGCTAAGATCATTTTGAATTGATCCTCGTCTTTTTCTAGAAGTTACACATAGTTAGATTAATACCCATTAATTATTTTAGTTTCCTAAGTTTAGACTTAGGGTCTCATTAAAAATAATTAATTTATCAAATAAAACTGTCATAGGGTGGAATTTCCCAAAACGATTTTTAGGTTATCTGGAATACATGTGTCTAAGCCTATCCACAAAATTTGAGACTTAGAGCATCTCTGATGCTACCACAAATCAACCCATTGGAAGAACAAGATGTTATGGATTATGTGCAGGGAAAGATCATTGAGCCTCCATCAAATGCACCGGCTGCCACTAAGACTAAGTACAAGAAAGGGGAAAACAAGGCGAAGAAGATCATCAAGGATTCTATTCATAAGCACTTGGTTGCTTATATCTTCGAGCTGGGCACATCTAAGGAGATGTATGATAAGTTGGTTGGCATGTTCAGGGCTAGCAATGCTACTCAAATTCTCTTTTTGAAGAACAAGTTGAAGGACATCAAGATGGATAAGGGAGAGTCCATCCAATCCTACTTCATGAGGATTACCAAAATCAAGGATGATCTCTTATCAATTAGAGAGGTCATGGCTGACTGAGATCTCACTCTCATTGCTCTTGGAAGTCTTCCTCGGGTATGGTATGTATTCAATACCACTATTCTCAATACTAATATAATTCTTGATTTTGATGATTTGTTGACAAGATGCACTCAAGAGGAGACAAGGATGATGGAGAGAGACAAACCCTCGAATGGAAATGGAAGTGAACCTACTTGCTTCACCGCTCATGCAAAGAAGAAGAATAATGCTGGTATGAGAAATCAAGGTCAAGGAAGAGTGAGACCCAAAGGAAAGAAGGGTAGATGTTACAAATGTAACAAGTTTGGTCACTATTCTAGAGAGTGTCCCAATAAAAGGGACTCACCCCGAGATGATGACTACAACAACAATAACAACTTCAGGGAAAATGGAAATCAAAGGAACAATAGGTTCAACAACAAAGGAAAGTGAAAGGCTCCCTCTGCTCGAAATGGAAATGGAAATGGTCAACCTTTCAAGAGGTCAAGGAACTCCAGGTATGATGAATCTAATGTTGTTGATAACAAGAAAAATTAATATATTCTTATATCTACCCTCTCTGCTACATCTCCTCTTGACACCCTGTATAACTGGTTGATTGATTGTGGTGCCTCAAGGCACATCACTGGATATAAAGAGGCCCTCTCTAATTTGATTGAACTCAACTTTGAGAAGTTGTGTGGAAGTGCTGCTGCGCCCGATTTGGGTAATCCTACCGATTATCGTCAACTCGTAGGGGCCCCAATGTTCTTAGTGAACTCCCGTCCGGACATATGTTTTGCAGTGAACACGTTGAGTCAATATATGGTTGAGCCTTATCACATTCATTGGATTGATGCCAAGAATCTCTTGAGATATCTCAAGGGCACAATAAACCATGGACTGAGATACACTCCCGGGAATGTGAGGCTCCATGGATATACTAATGCTAACTGCGCGGTAGCGTGGTGGATCGTAAGAGCACATCTAGATGTTGCTTCACCCTAGGTTCTGTGAAAATTTCAATCCAAAAAATCTTTCTATAGTGATAGATTTATTTCTCCTACTTATTATTTCAATAAGTTATTTACAGAATTCTTCCTGTAAATTTCGAAATAAATACTACTGCAACATTCACTTATGTATATGCAGAGAAAGGAACAGTAAGAAATATAAGCATAAGAAACAATCACATGTACACACTTATTTTTGGACAATTGTCCCCGGAAAAACCCAATGCGGGAAAACCAATGCAACAGATGAGGGTTTATATATTATTCTTCAACAATGAATTCTTTACAAGAAATAGACTGGCAAATTTATTTAGAAAACAGCTGAGATAGATTCTCTGGTTCCTTTTGGAGAATTCCTGACACCCGGAAGACCCACTATCTCCTTCTGCGTTACTCTGCATGCTTCTTTGCACAGACCTTGCGATGGACTGTGTCACTGTGTGGGCACACTGTGCTCCTGCTCTGCGCTGCCTTTTGTGGCCCTCTGTGTCCCTCTCTTTTCCTTCTTTGTCACTACTTACTCCCTCTCCTTCTTCTGCCTCTGCAACTCTGCCCCGCAACTCTCCCTCTGAAATCGAATTCTATTCCTTCAGAATCGACTTCCTTTGGGTTATTGAGTGTATGCTCGACTTACTTTCCAAATGACCCTCAAGCCTTCTTTTATAATCGTCTTATTGATGAATCAATGACCTCCTAGATTAGAAGTCTAACCAATGACCAAGATTAAAACTTGACTTGATCTTCGTTCTCTAGAGGATTCACACTCTGTTTTATTAATACCCATTAATTATTTAATTTCCCTAAGGTTAGACTTAGGGTCTACATTAAAATAATTAATTATTTTAATAAAACACAAATCGAGTGGAATTTCCACAAACGGTTTCTGGTTCTTTGGAATACTGATGTCCAAGCCTCCTTACAAATTTTGAGACTTGGAACACTTTCTGATGCTACACAAATCAACACTCCCTCTTAGCGAGGAAAGTGTTCTAGCAAAATGCCTGCTGCTTGTTGCTCTGTCTTGAAGCATCCTCTGCGCTGCTGATGCCTTGCTGCTGCCCCTCACCTACTGCGCTGCTGCTTTCTGTACTGCTGCCCATGACCCTATCACTGTCACTGCCTCCTCTGTATTGTAACTCCCTTTGAATCCTGAACCTATCCATCCCTGCTACTGAAATGGATTTTTTATCATCCCCATCTTTTCTCTGAAATAGACAAAATTGTTCTTTCCCAGAGATATTGTGAGGATATCTGCCACTTGTTCTCCTGTAGGAGTGTACTCCAATTGTACAACTCCCCTTTGGACACAGTGTTTGATGAAATGACACCTGATGTTAATGTGCTTCGACCGATCATGAAACATAGGATTCTCAGAAAGCTTGATGCAACTCTGATTATCACAAAGAATGCTGGTCGCCTCCATCTTCTCCTTGAGTAAGTTCACAAGCAATTTCCAAAGCCATATGGCCTCACACTAAGTCGATCTAGCTGCCATATATTCAGCTTCTGTGGAGCTCAGGGCTACAGATTTCTGTTTCTTGCTGCACCAGGAGGTCGTCCCCGATCCAACACCAAAACAATACCCACTGGTATTTTTCCGATCTATTGGGCTCTCAGCCCAATATGCATCAGTGAACCCACTCAACTTGATGTCATTGCCTTTGGTGTATTTCAGTCCAAGGTTGACTGTTCCTTGTAAATATTTGAGAACATGTTTGGCTGCTGCGCAATAAGCCCTCATAGGTTCCACCATGAACTGACTAAGGGTATTGGCAACATAACAGATGTTTGGTCTAGTGTTTACCAGATACATCAGAGAACCTATGAGCTGCCTATACAAAGTAGGATTAGCCTCGTCATCTTCGGTCGTGTCACTTTTCTTTCAGTTGGTAATCATTGGAGTAGCCATGAGTCTATAGTCCACCATTTGAAACCTTTTCAGAACTTTTGTAGTATATTTTCCTTGTCCAATGAAGATCTCACCCTTCTGCTGCCAAACTTCCAACCCCAGAAAATAATGCATTAGCCTTAGATCTTTCATGTCAAATTTCACAGCTAAATTCTCCTTGCAGTCCTTGATGAGCCTAGATGATCCTGTCAGGAATAGATCATCTACATATAACACTAGTATAGGAGGCTCATCCCCTACCCTCAGATAGTAGAGATTGGGATCTGTGTCACTCTTGATGAATCCCATTTTCTACAAGTAGCTGTCAATTCGACCATTCCAAGCTCTAGGGGCTTGATTCAGTCCATACAAGGACCTCTTGAGCCTGCACACATGAGTTTTCTGTTCATGCCTCTCAAAGCCCTCTGTTTGTTCAATATATACTTCTTCCCATCCAGGAATGCAGTCTTGACGTCCATCTGGTGAATCTCCCATCCCATCTGCGCAACAAGGGATATCACAGATCTAATAGAAGTATATCGGGCTACCTGGGTGAAGGTCTCTTCATAATCTATCCCTTCCTTTTGAGCGTACCCCTTAGCCACAAACCTGACCTTAAATTTATTGACACTGCCATCCGCAACATATTTGATCTTGTAGATCCATCTCGAAGCTACAACTGATCTGTCTTGAGGCCTGGTAACCACTTCCCAAACGTCATTCGTCATGATAGAGTTGTACTCCTCCACCATCGCATTGACCCAAACCTGGTGCTGAGCCGTCTCCTGAAAACTAAATGGCTCTCCAACCTGCACTACCAAAGCTTGGTACCTTTCAGGTGTCTGTGCTGCCTCTTCTCATTTCGGGGGGCTCTGACAAACTCTTTTGCATCCCTCAGAATATGTCGCAATTCCCTGCTCGTCTTACCATTGGTAGTGGGTGGATCCACCTGCTCTCCTTCTTGCAAGTCCTGGGGAGATGTATCCCTTGGATCCCCATGCCTTGGAGAGGCACTCGTATTACCCTTCGCCGATCGTTGTGGCTGGACCAGTGGATCCTCCTCAGATTGCGTAGCAGAAGGCATCTCTCTGGATTTTCTAAAGGCCCTCTCCTCCATGAATTTCACATCCTGCCGTACCACAAGTTTCTTGCTCTCAAGAATATATATACGGTAAGGCTTTGCGTTCTCACTATATCCTACCAGATATCCCTTTAACGCAGTCTTATCCAGCTTCTTCCTCTTCTCTTCAGGCACATGACAATATGCCACACTGCCAAAGATCCCAAAGTGGCTCACTTCAGGGTTGCTGGCAGTGAAGACACTTTCTGGAGTGATCTTACCCAATGCATTATGAGGAATCCTGTTCTGTACGTAAACAACTGTATTACAAGCTTTAGCCCACAGAAATTTGGGCATGTCTTGATCGTACAACATTGCCCTTGCAACTTCGACAATAGTTCTGATCTTTCGCTTCGTAATGCCATCCTGCTCCAGATTATATGGAGCAATCCACTCTCTTCTGATGCCTTCCCTTGCGCAGAACTCTGTGAAGTTTTTATCCGTGTATTCTCGACCATTGTCTGAACGCAATGTCTTGATCTGCTTTCCCGTCAGATTCTCTACCAGAGCTTTAAACTCCTTGAATCGCCCAAAGACTTTGTCCTTGGTCTTCAGAAAGTAGATCAAGGTCTTTCTGGAATGGTCATCAATGAAGGTGATGAAATATTCGGCACCACTAAGAGATCTAGTGGACATTGGCCCGCAAATGTCTGAGTGTATTAAGCTCAACACACTCTTAGCCCTATTGCTGCTTCTATGGTATGCTACTTTGGCATACTTTCCTAATATGCACCCTTTGCACACATTGTCTCGCTTGGTGCTCAGTTCTGGAACTCCTATGAGAGTCTTCTTGAGAATCCTTAACGCCCCATGATGCAAGTGCCCCATTCTCTTGTGCCATATCTCACTCAATTCCTTCTCATCAGTACTGCCTATTAGTGCCATTGGAGATCCGAGTTGTAACTTGTAGACTTTGTGTATTGTCGTACTCCCTATGTCTAGGATGCATGGTGTTCAACAACTTGATCTGGGGTAAATTGAGGTTCTACCTCTGGGCTGACTTTTGTCAGTGGAGAGTGGCAAGGTCTTGTGACTCACTCTCGATCAATTCTTCTTCATTTTTACTTCATGGTTCAACAGAGAAGAGGAGAGATGACAAAGATGGTACATGACGACAAGATGGCATGATGATCAATGACAATAGTTGGATTGGCAAGTGGAATTCTCCCTAGTTGAGAGGGGGTGTTAAAATTGGAAACTAGGGCCAAGTTCCACCTCAGGACATCTCATTTGATGGAGATGATGATTGCATTAAATTCCTCTTTTCAAGAGGATCAAAATTGTTCTAAAGATCATCTCATTCAGGCAAGCAGAAATGTGATTTTGAATTTATGCCCACACATGTGCAAATTGTTCAGGTCGGCCTTAGCTAAATGTAAGCTCATGAAGCCCAATGGACGTGTCTCTTCACCCAGAACGAATTGTATAAATAGAAGTGACCTCACACATTTGGCATCATCATCACTGTCACATTCTTCTCTCTCTTCATCAGTTTGGTTCATACAACTTGGGAAGCTTCTCTCTCTCTCTCACGTGCGGCTAGGAGGACAAAATTTCTGGCCTAAATCACAGAACTGAAATTGCAGAATTTCAGACTGTTTTACCAGCATTGACTGAGGTTTTTTTGACCTGTTTTGACTGCGGTTTTGAGGGCAGAATTTTGGTTTCTTTAGGCTGCATTGACTGGCACAAAAATCGAGGATTTTGGAGATGTTTGACCTGTGTTGACCGAGTTTGACCAGAGTTTTTGTGACTGTTTTGGGTTACCACTCATAGAGGCCAAATTTGACTGCCTTTGACCGAGCTTCAAAGGAGGTGTTTTACTGCTGTTTTGACTCAAGTTGACTTTCTGTTTAGGGCTGAAGTGTGACTGCGGTTGACTGCAGAATTTGACAGGGCTGATTTGACTTTGTATTGGGCTAGTCTATTTGACTTTTGTACTCTCTTTCTCTGCTGAACAATTGAATAATAATAAGAATATTTGATCAAAGGGTTTTCTGCACATTGGGGTTTTTCTCTGGCATCAGCCAAATTCGGTGTTCTCTTGTCTTGGCTTGTGTTCTGCATTTTGTTTTATGTTCTATTTGCATTTACTATCAATGTGGTTAATGGTAAATGTGATTGCTACTGGAAATAATTGGAAATTGTCTTTGGGCTGCTAAAGGAACATTGAAGTAAATTGTGCTAAGCATAGAACATACCATTGTTATCTAAAATTAACAGCAATCAACTATGAGGAGAGTCCAATCTTTTTTGTTCGTCGTCAACTAATAAAAAAAAACAATCATTTTTTAAACTTCGTTAGTAACTTATAAGAATAAATAAGTCTTCGTTATTTTTCCTATTACAAACTAATCAAGCAGACATTTATTTATTTCTGTAGCCAACTCATAATCAAAAGTAAATCTTTGTTGTTATTATTACTATCATGTAGTAAAATTAGCAATATTTTTTTATTCTTAGTTCTAACTCAAAATCATAAATCTGAATTTTCTCTAAAGCCCATTTGCATTTTTTTTATCATAATGCTAACTTGTATCTTTTAATTTTTTTAATGTAGTATTTTTTTATTATTTTTTAATATAACGTTATGTAACACTACGTGACAACATCTCCCTGATACTGGGCTGTAGAGTGCCTCTTGGCACAATTATTAATTGAATATTTTGGAATAGAAAACTTGCCATACAATTACACAATATACTCATAAGAGGTATTGCAAGTACAATGCCCACAGAGCGAATTGAAAATAAGTTATGTTTTACGAGGAGAAATCAGTTAATTTTGATGGATTTTGTGGGTATGGTAATTGTTTCAAATAAGTTCTTTATATATTATGTGCTTTATGTGTGCAGTACTATTGTTGATATATCCTCCGTATCTAATATTCAATTTAAAGCATTGTTATCATTAAACATGATAAGAGTGTAATCAGTATTCAAGCATTTTGAATTTGAGTAAGCAATAGTCTTGGTGGTATTTTAAAATGGGAGTACTTGCTTGGCTCACAGGACATTACTTTTTGTGCAGTTTTGGAACAAAGGAAACAAAAGTTTCCCTTTATTTCACTGCGGTCGCTGCTGTTTCCAAATATGTGGGCAAGCCATCTTACACGGTAGTTTTCCTGCTATCTAAATAAAGCTTCTAATTTTTATGCATTTAATTGTGAATCAATACTAAAACTCGATTCCATGTTTTTTTGAGAAATGCAACATATATTACTTCATGGAACAGGTAGTTACATCATGGAACAAAGGGAGTTACAATAATCTGGAGCATAGAGAGTCACAGCAATCTGACAACATGACGACAAGGAAATTCCCATCCTAGAAACACAAAAGGAAAAAAATGATTATTGCAGAAAAACTAAATTTGACTTTAAGAAGTAATTTAATTCCATAATCAAAGCCAATTTGTGCTGAAAGAGCCTTAATTCCCTTTGGCTTAGGAGGGATGGTTCTGCATGAAAATTAGCTTTACATTGGCTTTTCCATTGAAAGCCAATTGTAGACAGCTGAAGTGTGTGCCATGAAGATTTGCAGTTAATAATTATCCAAGTGTCCAAAAGGAGAGGACCTTTCCAAGAGAGGGGTAGTAAGAAAAATGTTAAAGTCAGCCTTAAACTATGCTGAAATGGTCTTGGAAGATTAGCAATTCCAAGGGACGTGCTCAACCATGTTATACCTACCAAAAATCATGCGTGCAATGTTTGTAACACCAATTTTATGAAGCTTGGTCTTGACATCCAACCTTTTGTAAAACATAAGCCAACCCTAGACATTGTGCTTAAAGGAAGATTGAGCCTTCCAAGTGCCCCAGCACCTCCTTAACCAATGAGCTTGAGGATCCTGCACCCACAGCCTTTTATTCAAGCGTGATATTGGAGGTGTGTCAGACATAGTTGTAAAGGTCCCTTGTCACATAGAGGAAAAAGGGTTTCCTACTGTTCCATTTCCAATCCCTCTAGAATGGACTTAACATATGGAGTTGTTGAAGTTGTAACTAGAGTCAGTTTTCATAATATAAATTTATCATTGATATATTTATTATATTTATATTCATATTTATTATATTTTTGTCAAAGCATGTTCTTCATGCTTATAGATTCAAAAGAGAAAAATAATTTATTTTGAGTCAAAGGAAAATATATTTGAGTCGTGTCCCATTTGGACATTTGTAAGGAAATGAAATTTGAATTTTATGTTAATTTGTAAGTCCACAAGTTGACCAAGTCGGCCCTCCTTGGACAAGTCATTCCGGGCCTCCAAGAGACGCCTATTCGACCTCCTGGACAGCTATATATAAGAGGGCAGCTCTACCTACTTGGGAGATCATTCAAGCACACAACAAGAAGAGATCTGAACCTAGCAAGAAAGAGGAGAAATCCGAGTCAAAGGAGAGAGAGAAGATGAAGTCAAAAGACAAGAAGAATATTCTAAGTTGACCAAAATTTGACCTAGTAACAGTTCGCACGTGTGCACTGTAATTTTTGTGGAAGAGGCTGAGTTTTTCTGAGATAGTTGCAGGCCGAATTTTGGGCCTAGTTGCAGGTCCGAAATTTCTGAGATTTGACAAGTTAGAGACAGGTTTGACCAGCGTTGAATTTGACTTTGGAGGTGACTTGGAGGAGGGATTTGGACTTGGTCTCTTTGTGGTAGATTTGGTCTTGGTCTGGGTCTTGGTCTTGGATATCTCATTTTGATCCAATTCTATAAGAGAAGGATTGTTGTGTTTTGCCTTGGCTAGTAGCCTAATATTGGTGTCTCTTGTTTCTTGTGATCTTTATAGTTTCCTGAAAGATTGAATGTCTGTATAATTGCTTGATGAAGAAGTCATAATCAGTAATAAGAAGTCAGCTAACATTCACAAGTAATTATCAAGAAGAGAAATTAGGTGTTAATCTCTACTACACTTGGTTTCTCAACATGGAATCAGAGATAAGGTGAAGGAAGGAAGATCACTATATTTGAAAACACCTCTCAAAGCTAAGGAAGGAAGCTTGAAGACCTCTTGTAGACACCATTGACAACTTTCTTTCATCCTTGAAGATATTCTTGTAGCAACTTTTTCTCTCTCTCAAGTAAGTACTCTTCTATTCTCCATGTCCAATTCTCCCAATAAAATGACATCTATTTGCAAGGAAGGGAATAAGCTTGATGGGCCATCATATTTCAAGGCTTGGAAAAAGAGGATCGATTTAGTTCTTAAAGAAAATGAAGTCATGCAATTCATAGAAGGCAATGTTCCAGTACCAAACAAGAACAATGCTCAAGAAGTGGCCAAATACAATAAAGGAGAAATTAGTTCTCAAAGGATTCTCTTTGAGTTCATCAAAGACCATATCATTTCTTTTGTTTGTATTTGTTTACATCCAAGGAAGTTGTAATGTCCCCACTAATTAATTTTGCTAAGTGAGTGCCAAATTTTTGCAATTATGGCCTTTTGACTTAGGAAAAAGGATAAATTGATTTTTGGTGGGTTGTGGGGGCAACAAAAAGGGAATTCGCACCCCTTAAGGAAACATGCACACTTGTGGAAGGAGAGAGAGAAGAGGGGAGGCATACTAGTGGAGAAAGGGGCCCACAAGGAGAGAGAAAGAAGCAACAAACATAAATAGAAGAGGGACACCCTTCATTTGAGGTCTTTTGTCATTCTAATTTTGAAAATTGATGTTCTATGCTGAAGCAATTAGTTAAAATGAAACTTCTTCTAGCTGCAATATCAGTTAGGCAATTGTAGATAGAACATACACCATATAGACCATATGCAAAATAGAAGACAACCAAGAACACAATGAGACAGAGAATTTAGGTCCAATGACCACGGAAAAACCCATAAGGGGAGAACCCAACCATATTCTTCCTCTATTAGAAATCAATTGTTTAGCAAAGAAACAAAATACAATGAGATATCAAGAGAACGAAGAAGTTCACCCAAATTTGAACTAGTTGTAGCAAGAATATCTCTGATAGCAGCAGCTGATGCAAACACTGAATCACCTTGTCGCACCAAATTTTTCTCTTACTCCCCAAATCTCTCTCTCACTCTCTCAATCCTTCTCTAGTCTCTCCAACTCTATCTTTTAGAAGTTTGAAGTCTCGTTTCACAATGCACAAGAGAGTAAGTAGTGAAGATGAGAGGCACATATATATAGGAGTAACTCGCATGCCTTGAGGGAGAGTTACATACGCCATTTAGGGAGGTACACATGCCTTCGTAACTAATGCCATTAAGGAGGTATGCTTGCCTTATAACTCATGCCATAAAGAGGAATACACATGCCTTGAAGGAGAGTGTAACATATGCATTGAAGAGTGCGTAAGAGGAATCTTTTATGTTTTAACTTTTAAGACAGTTTAAGAGGAGTGTAACGAATCCATTAAGAGAGAGAGAGAGGGTAACACATCATTAAGTGAGAGATAGGGGTACGAGTGCCATCAAGGAGAGAGAGATGCGAAGTGGCATGATTGAGTGCCAAGTAGGAAAGATGACATGAATTTCCTTTTTAATAATAATATTATAGTATCATAAGGATAATAAGAATAATATTAACGATAATATTGATGATTTTGAAAAAAATGAGCAATTAAGATTGATTAAGGATGCATGAAGTGTTTTCCATCATCTATACTTGATTACCAATTGAAGCAGGGTGATTTACTATTTTTGGAAAGTCATGTTTGAAATGATAGACATGACTTTTTTTATAGAAAGTCACTCTAGAATAGTCAGAAATGAGATTTTATTCAAGGAAATTCATCCCTTTGCTGCCAATTTTCAACACTCCCTCTTAACTAGGGAGGCATTTCTTTTTGAAACAAGGATCTATGCTTTGGAACAATGACGTTACAATCTAATGAAGAAGAGTCATCATAGGGAAGATTTGTCGATCACCCTATATTCACTTGGGGAGATTACCACTTTCCAAAACATGACAAGGATCTCACACTCTGATCTTTGCTTGGGGGGATTACCACTTATCAAGGATCAGGCACAACCAAGTCTTTGCTTGGGGGGATTACCACTTAACAAGGATCACGAATAAGCAAGTCTCATCTCTGCTTGGGGGGATTACCACTTGTCAAGGATCACACAAAACCAAGTCTTTGCCTGGGGGGATTACCACTTGACAAGGATCACGTACAACCAAGTCTTATCTATAGTTGGGGGGATTATCAATTATCAAGGATCACACACAACCAAGTCTCTGCTTGGGGGGATTACCACTTGATAAGGATCATGCACAACCAAGTCTCATCTTGTCATCCATGACTGCCCCCTCTAGGAAGGGTCATATTTGTCAGTGCAAGCTGTTCTCTGAAAACCAAGAACTTCCCTTTTGGCAAAGGCTTGGTAAGTATGTCAGCTATTTGATCATCAATCACAATATGATGGAGTCTCACTGCTCCTCTTTGCACCATATCCCAAATATAGTGATACTAGATCTCAATGTGCTTGGACTTGTTATGGAACACAGGATTTTCGGCAAGTCGAATCCAACTCTTTGTTACGAATATAATTTATATAAAATAAAATAATATAAATGAATAAATAGTAATCATAATTATAGTTAATTAATGATTAGTTAAGGAAGAGGCATGTTTCAAAAGGACATGACCATTCATTGAAGGGGCACCTGCCTAGGTATATAAGCAGGCCCTCGTCGTAACATTCAATCATCCTTGTACACTCATCTTATTAATAAAAATATTATCTACAATACATTATGTATTTAACATTTTAAAGTACAACAAACTACAGTTTTGTTGCTACAGTGGTATCAGAGCCATTCGACCCTTGGACATTATCCGTTGCATAATCCACCTTCAAGCTTAGATCTTGAAATCATGGAGACATATTTTGAGGAATTAAGCAAGTCTCATAAATCTAAATTTGAGCTGTTAAGTGAAATTCAAGAATCATTACAACAAATAAAAAAATCATTATAGAATCCCTTAAGGTTTTCAAAACATCTGATTTGGTGCCTATAATAGAAGCTGACATTAGTGTCAAGGAGGAAGTAGAGAACTACATGATAGAAAGGGATGATCAAATACATGAAACCAATGTACTAGAACGGTTTCAGTTTTCTAAAAAAATATCAAGTCCAATTCCACACAATAAGAATACAATACCTGTGACAAAATGGATATATGAACAAGCATTTGGTTTATTAGCTATGAGGATGGAGTTTCACCACATTGTGAAATTAGACAAACAAGAAATTATGAAGGAAATTTCCAATGTGTTACAAATGTTTCATGATCAGAAATTAGAAGTTCCATTTATTGCTATGTATCAAAATGAAAAGTGCATTAATTTGCTTCGAGGGGAAGAACAAAATTCAGCAGACAATATAAACAAAGACGAGAATAAGGTTAATGTACTAGAATCAATTTTACAGTCCCTTGTTAATGCAAGTTCTGAACGCACTGTTGATGACATTGAACGAAAGTTTAAATTGCATTTTCCACTTGATGAAGTTGATATTTTTTCCATGGAAAATCTAATGTTGTTCTAAATTGCATAATGAGCGAGGAAAGGCCTCCTATGGAAACTGAAAAGGAGGCCATGAAGCCCACAAAAGGGCTCGTTGAGACCCCATTTATTGAAATATCCACAAAAGATGCAGTGAGTTTATCTCATCAGATTTCTGTGAATCATGTATCAAGCCAACACACATTGGCTCCAACCCTTGCCTTCGTCTCAACCCCTGCCCATCCTCATTAAATCCAAAACAAATCAGTTAGATGGAAAGTTCAAAGTTGCTGGAACGATTGCAATAATTGGAATCAGCCATTTGCTACATATCCTCAATTATTCTCTCGAAGGACAGTATCCTCACCCTGTGCAGACTCATAGCAAAATGCCCATATCTCACAAGCTTTGAATTTTTAGCCCAATGGGTGAAACTCTCTATGAGTATTTTAAGTGATGCCCATTACATTCACTAGATTGAATTCGATGAAATCCAAACCAAGTGCTAACCCTATTTGAGACTGTATACCATCAGTTTATAGAAGATATAACCTTTCAATCATGCTTAGTAAACCTAATCTATTCAATTTGGACAGACAATAACAAGACACAAATTCTTGTGTGCCATGTAATAATTACACAAATTCTTGTGTGCCATGTAATAATTAATTCCTTGACTTCTACCATACTTTCACCCAACAGAGAAACGTGCAGATTTTCCCAAAATGCGTATGGAGTCTGGACAAACTATTTTTCATAATTATAGATGTTTCCAGTTCAGACCCTGTAGGCAATGGAGATTGTAAAATTGCGCAGGCACTGGTCTCACTGGATTGGCCCATGCATGGGAAACTGGAGGCAAACCATTACCTTGATTTATTGAAAACATCATCCTCAAATCTTCGAGACCAGGAAGACAATTCCATAGCCATGAAAGTTGTTATCACTCAAAAATTTCAAACATCATTTTGTCAAGGTCAAATAGGTTCATGAGCTAAAATAGGGTTGTAGGATTCATTTTAGGTTTGATCAAGGGAAGGTTTTAGTTTAAAGCTCATCCTAAGGTTCAAATAAAGCCTTCTTTAAAGTTCTTTCATGTCAAACATTCATCATTTTCCATTTGTATTTCATTTCCCAAATTTTTTGTGCCAAAACTACTTAATAAGCCAAGAATCCCTACTTTCGCAGCGCATCCAGTGTAAAAAAGGCAGAAAGCACTACGAAACTGCTGAAAGTTATGAAGCAAAAACTTTGTTTTCTGGTTTTGAGCAGTCAACTTCAAAGGAGGTTTCTGAGCAAACAAAAAGGTATTTTAAGAAACTGAGAGAGGTTATTTTCACAAACATATCAAATAACAATAACCTCTCTCAATTTTCTCACAGGTGTTATTAGTTGGGAGATACAAGGCTTTCTTTGAAGCCCTATTTTTAGAAAACAGAGTTTTCCAGTTTTACACATGTTTTTCAAAGGTAGTTTCTAGACAGCAGGAGATGTGTTTCAAAAAACCAAGAGAGGTTTTTATTCAAGACATAATGGCCTACAAAAACCTCTTTTAGTTTCTCAAATTACATCATGGATTAGGAGATATAAGCTCTGTCCCAAGACCTATTTTTCAGGAAAAAACAGGAAAAATTTGCAAATGAAGAAGAAATGTCTCAAAAAAGTTAAAATGAAGTTAGTATATGGTTGGTGTGGTTTGTAGATGATGAGGACAAGTAAAATTTTGAGTTTTGGGGCAATAATACTTTTCACTTGGAATTTTTTTTGACAAAACTGCATACTCAGCAGTTTCATAGTGCATCTAATGTAAAAAAGCAGAAAAGCGCTATGAAACTGTTGTAGTTGCCTTTTCTGCTCCTTTTGATCTGTTTTCAAGGGGTTAAAGGATGAGTTAAGAACTGTAATTGTTATGGAAGATGTATTGAAGGATGATTAAAATGTTGCATAAGGAAAGAACCAAGTTTTTGAAGAAAAAAATGATGAAATGGCAGTGCTACAAAGGGCACTACGAAACTGCTGTGTTTTCGTAGCGCCATAAATTACAGACTTTTGAACAAGTTTTGCAGTGGTTTTTGGACAGCTGGAGGCTAGGGATGAGTGATGAGACATGTTAAGATAATCTCCAACAACCAAGGACCATGAAATAAAGTTTAAATGATGGTTAGAATGTTCAAAGAAGGAAAAGAATCTTATGCCTAAAAAACAGGGTTTGGTTTCCTACTTTTGTGGAGGTTAGTGTTAAAATATATAATTACTTCCTCATGCAGTTAAGTGGAGTTAGTCAAGTTGAGTTGAGTTACAGTTAGATTTGGTGAACGAGTTAGACAGCGAGTTAAGTGAGTTGATTAAGTTCAGTTATGAGTGATAGTGTGTGCATGTCAATTAGATTAAATACCCTTCACGGGTTCATTGTTTTAAGAGAGTAGGAGAGTTTTATGATTAATAGAAGAGCAGCAGCTCATTGTTCGTGTGTGAAATATATTCGTGTTATTTGTGTGATTGAATCCTCTGTCTCTCCAACAAATTGGTATCAAAGCTGAGGAAGGATCATAAATCCGTGGGCGTGCAGAGTCCGTAAGCAGGCCAAAAGCAAAAGGCCGAAATTTTTTTTTACACAAAAAAAAAAATTTTTTTTACTCGCGGTCCGCACGTATTTAGTGCATTACCGGCGGACCCGACCGCATCCTTTCCCAAAAGGAGCTGCGGGCATTCGGCAAACTTACGAAATTGCAAAAAATCGGGTTTAAACCGCAACCTTCCCTTCATCGGGGGTGCGAAACCTGTTCAATAAAAAAAAATAAAAGGCCGACAGCCGTGAAGAACCGTGCGCCTTTTTGAAAAGCTGAAAGAGCGGCTTTTGGGGCGGCATCAATATTACAATTCCAGCCACACGTGCGTTTCCTTTTTCGATTTGACTTGCATGTGTTCTTTTTAAAGCGCAATTTGCCATACGTGCAATTTTTTTTTCAAGATTGGACACGAGTTTTATAAGGAAGACTTATAAAACACAATCTTTTTATTATAATATTTCTCTCATAAAAGAAATATTTTATTGATATTGGAGAGAGAGTATAACAAAAGTGTTTAAAGAGAAGGATTTTTTTTAAAGAATATTTTTTATATATATAAATTTTTTTTATATAAAAGATTTATTATATAAAAAAAAGAAGAAGAAGAGGAAGACGAAGTGTTTTTTTTGAAAGATTTAAAAAAAAAAAAGAAGGTTAGCAAAACCGTTACAAAAAAGGAGGAGAAATTTAGGGTTTTTTTTTCAGAGACAATTTTTTTTTTGGAGGCAAGATGGCCACATCAAATTTTCAGCCACAAATTCCATCTTTCAATGGGAAAGATTACGATATATGGGCCATTAAGATGGAGACCATGCTAAAAGCGCATGATGTTTGGGATCATGTCAAGTATGGGTTTGCAGAACCTAAAGATGATGCAGAAGAACGAGCCCTCAGTAATGCAGAGAGGGAACAGTGGAAGAAAGATAAGCGAAAGAATGCACAAGCGTTGCTTCTTATCCAACAAGGAGTTGATCGCGCTGTGTTCCAGAAGATCATGATAACCTCGTCAGCAAAGGAGGCATGGGACACCTTGGCGACCAGCTACCAAGGTATGGCTAAAGTTAATATTGTTAAATTGCAGAATACTAGGAGAGATTTCGAAATTCTGCAGATGAAGGAGACAGAGGACATTGATTCCTTCATGAATAGGGTCATGTCTGTCGTCAATCAGTTAAAAATCTATGGCGAAGATATTAAAGATCAAAACAAAGTGATCGAGAAGGTTCTTCGATCCCTGTCTACCAAATTTGATGTTGTGGTAGCAGCCATAGAAGAAGCAAAGGACTTGGAAACACTCACAATTGATGAGTTAATGGGATCCCTTCTATCGCATGAGGCAAGGATAGACAGAAATAAAGATTCCACTTTGGAAACTGCCTTCCAAAGTCAAGTCTATATTTCCAGAGGTCGAGGCAAAGGTTGATCGAGAGGTAGAGGACGAGGCAACAACTATGGTGGTCACAGAGATGGCCGAGATGATCATGAGCATCAACGTGGAAGCAGCAGCAATAGAAGCTTTCATAATAATCAAAGGTCTGACAAATCAAAGGTAAAGTGCTATTACTGCAGTAGATTTGGTCATTATGCTCGTGATTGTAGGAAGAAGATTGCAGATCAAGGCAATCGGAGAGCTAATGTCGATACGAGAAAATACCGATTCTATGTTTCTAGCATGCAACACCATGCATGCACCGTCCGATAAGGTTTGGCTATTAGACAGTGGTTGCGATAACCACATGACATGCAACAAGGATTTGGTTGCTAATTTGGATGTCACAAGGCAAACGAGAGGTCAAGTTGGGTATCGACAAGACTGTGGTTGTAGATGGCAAAGGAATGGTCAACATTGTGACCAAGCGGGGGAGCCAAAGACCATATCGGAGGTATACTATGTCCCCGGGCTCAAACACAATTTGATTAGTGTTGGCCAACCGATGCGAAAAGGATACAAAGTTATCTTTCGAGGGGCAACAATGTGTTATTTACGACAAATCCCCAAGCAAGCGGTGATTGCAAAGGTGCGGATGACGAGAGCAGACTCTTTCCTCTCATTATGAACTACAATGATCGAGTTAGTTCTTTTACAACCGCATGTTCTCGATGCATACCGGTTATGGCACTTTCGGGTTTGGACACTTGCATTTTTCCGGTTTAAAATTATTGCGAGCGAAGCAGAGATGGTGAGAGGTCTACCTCCCATCAAAGAACTCCGCTAGCACATGTGAGTGTTGTATCTTAGGCAAGCAACACTGTGAAAGTTTCTCGAAAGGAGTTTCTTATAGAGCAAAGAAACCACTTGAATTGGTGCATACCGAGCTTGTGTGGACCTATGAGGACACGATCGATTGGTGGAAGTTGTTACTTCCTCACCTTTATTGATGATTACGATAGGGAAGACTTGGGTTTACTTTTTTGAAGCGAAAGTCCGAAACTTTTGCAAAGTTCAAAGAGTTCAAAGCTTTGGTGGAGAACCAAAGTGATCAATCGATCAAGGTATTGAGATCGGATCGTGGTGGAGAATACGATTCGAAGGCATTCCATGAGTACTCGCAAACAACATGGAATAAGAAGACAGTTTTGACCAGATACACACCACGAGGAATGGTGTAGCAGAGAGGAAGAATCGAACAATCATGAACATGACAAGGAGCATGTTGAAAGCAAGACACTTGTCTAATGAGTATTGGGCGTACGATTGCATGTCTTGTTTATGTGATAAATAGATCTCCTACAAAGAGCGTGATGAACAGAGTTCCGAAGTAGCATGGTCGAGTATGTCTTGCGGTGTATCTCATTTCGAGTTTTTGGATGTGTAGCCTATGCACATGTGCCTAAGCAAATAAGAGGCAAATTAGATGATCAAAGTGAAAAATGTATATTTATCGGTTATAGTGAGCAGATCAAAAGCTTACAAACTATATAACCCCTGTCACAAAGAAGACAATCATTAGCGAGAGATGTGGTGTTCAAAGAACAAGAGTCATGGAATGGAAGCTGTAGACACACTAACCGATGCTCAAACACCATTGATGGAGGATGATCTTGTAGAAGAAGAGGAACAACAAGAACCAAAAGAGCGAGACACCAAACGAGTCACACCCGCAAGGACTCCCGGGATTTTCGAGACGACGATGGATCTTCAAGCGGATCCACAGATTAGAATTCTCCAAGCAAATGAATCGGGTAAGAAAAAGATGAGAACTTTGAAGGATATTTATGATGATTTGGATGTTAGTTCAAATTTTGCATTGTTGGCATTCCAACCTTCTTCGTTTGAAGAAGCAATCGAGAGATGACAATTGGGTGCAAGCCATGGATGAAGAGATGAATTCCATTGAAAAGAATGATACATGGGATTTGGTTGATTTACCAAACGATAAAAATCTCATTGGTGTGAAGTGGGTGTACAAGACTAAAGTGAATGAGAAAGGTGAGATTGATGATTCAAAGCAAGACTTGTAGCAAAAGGATTCTCGCGACAGCAGGAATAGACTTTGGAGAAACTTTTTCTCCATGAGCAGATTGGATCATCGTAAGAAGCAGTTCTAGCGACGAGCGACTCAAAACAAGTGGAAAGTGTATCGGATGGATGTCAAATCGACCTTCTTGAATGGCATTCTAGAAGAAGAAATTTATGTGCAAGCAACCTCCGGGTTATGAAGTTGAAGGAAAAGAGGATAAAGTTTACTGATTGAAGAAAAGCGCTTTATGGATCGAAGCAAGCACCTAGAGCATGGTATAGCGAGAATCGACAAGTTATATGATCAAGAATGGATTTTTGCGAAAGCAAAGCATTGAGCCTACCTTATACACAAAGGTAAATGAGCATGGATGATTTTTGATAGTTTGCTTATATGTTGATGATATCATTTTTACGAGTGATCTTGAAATAGATGAATTTAAAGCGACCCATGATGAAAGAATTTGAGATGACGAGATCTAGGTCTCATGAAATATTTTCTTGGCATTGAAGTTGAGCAATACTGAAAAATGCATTTTTTATTTGTCAAAATAAGTATGCATGCGATTTGTCGAAAAAGATTCGAGATGGATAATTCCAAACTCTGTACCTACACCGGTTTGCAACGGTACAAAGTTAAGTAAAGATGATGAAGGGGCGAGATGTCAATCCAACTCTATTCAAAAGATTGGTTGGCGACCTCATGTATCTCACAGCCTACAAGACCCGAGATATTATGCGGGGAGTGAGTCCGATTTCCGGATTCATGGAAACTCCAAAAAGACACACACTGGAGTGTTGGAAAAAAGAATTACGAGATACATAGCGGGAACCGGAGATTATGGCATAATGTATGCAAGTACGGAAAAGAAAGAATTGATTGGATATACGAGATAGTGATTTTGCAGGGAAGTTTGGATGATCGGAAGAGCACATCCGGTTATGTGTTCCATCTCGGTTCGGGTGTGATAGCATGGGCATCTAAGAAGACGACCTATTGTGACATTATCATCGGAGAAAGCAGTAATATGTAGCAACGACTTCAACGACGATGTCAAGCAAGTATGGTTTAAGAAGAGTATTGGATGGACTCAAGCAGAAACAACAAGGATCAACAACAATAAACTGTGACAACACATCAGCAATAGCACTATCCAAGAATAGTGTGTTTCATCAAAAGAGCAAGCATATTGATACGAGATATCATTTTATTCGAGAACTTGTCAGCAATGGAGAAGTTCACTTGAAGCCTTGTAGAACGAGTGATCAATTCGCTGATATCTTTACAAAGCCATTAGCAGTAGATTTGTTTGAGTTTCACAAAAGAAACTTGGGTGTTGTAAGCCTAGCTGAGACATAGACTAGCAGGCATGTTTGAGTTGTCATGAGTTATGTTTTAGTTTAGAGGTCGTAATTAAGGGGGAGTGTTAAAATATATAATTACTTCCTCATGCAGTTAAGTGGAGTTAGTCAAGTTGAGTTGAGTTACAGTTAGATTTGGTGAACGAGTTAGACAGCGAGTTAAGTGAGTTGATTAAGTTCAGTTATGAGTGATAGTGTGTGCATGTCAATTAGATTAAATACCCTTCACGGGTTCATTGTTTTAAGAGAGTAAGAGAGTTTTATGATTAATAAAAGAGCAGCAACTCATTGTTCGTGTGTGAAATATATTCGTGTTATTTGTGTGATTGAATCCTCTGTCTCTCCAACAGTTAGCAAAGTGGTCATGAAAAACTGAAGCCCATCATCCAAATTCGACAATGTGATGATACACTTGGCAAATGATGTAATTTCAAATAGATAAGGTTGTTAGGATAAGGTTGTTAAAGATAATAATGAAGAGTTTGAGTCCTAGTTGAAATAGAACTGTCAAGTAGGATAGGTGTCTGTTTGTCATAAATTTGATGTTTTATGGTTATGCAAGGTGTCAAGAGTTAGAAATTCGATATATCTAGCCTAAGATGAGATCATCTCATGTTGTAAATGGTCTATTAAAGGCCATTGGGTCGAATTAGCAAGGGGTTGGAGACTTTTTAGCAAAACTGCTGCTTTATGTAATGGACTGTGATTAGTAATGCAAAGAGGGTTTTCATATTGACAGACCTGAGATTCTTAGTGTATTTCAATGAGTTTTATGTCCTATCTTTGAAATGTTTTCCTTCCATAGTCTTAATGCTTATTACTCAGAATTCATGGATGTTCATGCTCTAACTTCCTTTAAGTATTAAACTATGGTCAAATGAGTTTTAGGTCCTATTTTTGAAAGGTCTTCTTCAATATATTAATGCTTATTACTCAGAATTCATGGTTATTCATGCTTTGACTTCCTTTAAGTATTGAGTTATGGTGATTTTCTTTTAATATTTCCTTTTCAATACCTTGAGACACAGTCTTAATGCTTATTACTCAGAATTCATGGATGTTCATGCTCTGACTTCCTTTAAGTATTAAACTATGGTCAAATGAGTTTTAGGTCCTATCTTTGAAAGGTTTTTTTCAATATCTTAATGCTTATTACTCATAATTCATGGTTATTCATGCTCTGACTTCCTTTAAGTATTGAGTTATGGTGATTTTCTTTTAATATTTCCTTTTCAATACCTTGATGTCTCATAACTCAGAACTCATGTATCACATGCTCTGATTTCTTCTGAAACTCAAGTTATTGGGATTTTCCTAAATGTGTTACTCTTTCATTGAAGTATATACAAGCCTCAGCTTCTACGAGGAAATATTTTTTTATTGAGAGCCCTATTCACTGACTCCATAGCCCAATGGTAGTAAGCTTTGATCTTTTCAACCTACAAACATATAAAACCAATACATAAAACCTAGAGTTAGCCATCTTTCTACATCTTTATTCAATATCATTAACCCTTGAGAGAGCCCTCTCAGACTGAGGAGGCTAAGCCTCAGTCACAAGATTGGTTTGAAATAGTTACACTGAAGTTGTTTGATCAGTAGCCAATCAGGTACGATTTTTGTGATAACTTTTTGGCACCGTTGCCGGGGACCGAAGGTGTAAATTTTCCTTGGGAAGAACGACAAAGTTTCAGTTCTAAGGTCTGAGAGCAGCAGACACTTAGGCACATATTGGCTGTATTTCTGCTCTGGCAACTCCACACATCAAATAACAAATTGGAAGGTGACTCCACTGCTTGAAGATCAATAGCTTGATGAAGTTTCAAGATGAGTTCCATTGCAAGAATAAATGCCAGGTATGCCCCTATGAATTGGTCTCATATCCCTAGTTTTCCAAATCCTATGCCAAAGGTTGAATGGTTAACTAAACTTCCTATATTTAAAGATGAAAAGAAAGACAATGCTGCTCTTCATTTGGTTAGATTCCATATGCATGTACACAGTCTTAAGGTTCAGTTCCTTGAGGATTGTCTCATGAAGATGTTTATGGCCACTTTAGAAGGAAAAGCATGGTCTTGGTATGAAAGCTTGCCAAATGGTTCATTATATTCTCTTGTTGATTTCCATGTTGCATTTTATGAGATGTATGAAGAATGTCATCCCTCCTTATTGCTGGTTAAAGATTGTCGTAAACACTGTGTGAGTTTTATTGAATATTTGGAGAATTGTTATGAAGATGATGAGTTCATGGATGAGGAAATTTTAGAGGTTCTTCATGACAACCCATTTCATCACCAAGAAGAAAGAATAACCTCTCCCTTGGATGAAAATGAAACCCAGCAAGAGCTTATTTATGAAAATCACGTTACATCCTCTGAGTTTGATGAAAATTTGTAGCAGATTTGTTAGTCTTTTGATCATCGGGAGTATGAGAATCATTTCAAACAGCAAGAGGAAATATTGGAAAATGCTTGCTACAATCCTCAGTACAGGGAAAAGTTGATTCTTCATGTCATTTCTTGCATCAGCCTACATCAAATGATGATCACACTAATGAAGAAGTAGGTGAAAATTTTTCTTTATCCTTGTCTTCTAATCTGAAATCATTTGAGAGCAAGTCAGAAGTTAAGATTGAATTTGTGGATGAAGTTGCTAAGAACCATGAAAAAGATATTGAAGTTTTAGAAGATAAAATTCAATCTCATAATATTCATGATCAAGATCAGTCTTTTCAAATGATTTTTATGCCAGAAAACAAAGAGAGGGGGCTGTCACCTTTCTCCTTTGAGTTTGAGGAAGAATACACTGTTTTTGAAATTCAGTTTGAAAAGCAGTTTTAGAGCACACAACTGAAGTCTTATGTGGTTGATCAAAACATGGATGAGTTGTCCAAAGCTGCAGAATGTCATGAGAAGCATCAAACAGATCATGTCTTCTTTGATCCTATAGCTGACTACATGGAAAGGTTCTACAGTCCAGATTTCCAGTTATATTTTCATTATGAAGATCAGATGCATGTTATGTGCCTTGGTCATTCCAATATCTTGTTTGTTTTTGGTTCAAGTGCAGTCAAGAAATTCAAGTGTCAGATCAGATTAATAATTGGCTTCATTGGAAGTTTCATGTTGCTTGAGTTTAAAATGGAGATTGCAACTGATAGGGTAGGTAGGAGTGTATGAATAAGCTCAAAGTTGACTGAGCATCCTTTCAGTAGGTACATATTTATGTCTTTTGCAGTGAGCATCAAGCTTGAGCCCTAGGTGAAGGCCATAAGAGCTTGGCGAAGTTTTCATAAATTTCAGAATTTTTATTTCCAAGAATATGGATGGCACTGGAACTACAGGTTCTTTGGTGTACCACAGGGGCACACCATCCCAAGTGGAGCCACTGTTATCACTCAAAAAATTCAAACATCATTTTGTCAAGGTCAAATACGTTCATGAGTCAAAATAGGGTTGTAGGATTCATTTTAGGTTTGATCAAGGGAAGGTTTTAGTTTAAAGCTCATCCTAAGGTTCAAATAAAGCCTTCTTTAAAGTTCTTTCATGTCAAACATTCATCATTTTCCATTTGTATTTCATTTCCCAAAGTTTTTGTGCCAAAACTGCCTAATAAGCCAAGAATCCCAGAGAAAGCCTCCTCAAGAGTCACATTCCCCAAGGAATGATGTGGACTCTTGTTCTGCAAGTAAACAACAGCGTTGCAGGCCTCTGCCCACAAAAATAAAGGTAACCCCTGATCGTGAAGCATGCCTTTGGCAGCCCCTTCAATTGATATGTTCTTCCTCTCTGACACCCCATTCTGCTGGTGGTTGTAAGGAACAATGAACTCCCTCTTAATGCCTGCCTCAACACAAAAATCCACAAACTCACCAAGAGTATACTCACCTCCATTGTCCGACCTGAGTACCTTGATCTTCCTGCCTGTTTGGGTCTCCACAAGAGCTTTGAACTCTTGAAACCGCTTGAAGACCTCACTCTTGGTCTTCAAGAAATAAATCCAAGTCTTCCTGGAGTGGTCATCAATGAATAAGACATAATACTCATAGTGACTCAAGGATACATGAGACATCCGACCACTCACATTGAAATGAATCAAGTCAAGGATCCCTGGCGTCCTGCTGTCACTGCTGGGAAAAGGAGATTTTGCAAACTTCCCCATAGCACATCCTCTACATACATCAAGTTGATTAGAACTGAAATCTGGCACACCAATGGTGATATCCCGCAATGTCCTTAAGACCCCATGATACATGTGACCCATTCTGCGATGCCAAATCTCACACAACTCTGAAGTGCTAGATCTCCTGTTGGTCCTATCTCTGGTGTTGTTACTCAATGCCATCAGGGGCTGGAATGAGAACTTGTACACCTTAGCATGGCGCACTCCAATCACTCTAGTTGAAGCAACTGGAGTTCCCCTAGGATATATGAGCACCTGTCCACTCCTGAACAACACCTCATACCATTTGTCCTCAAGTGTTGAGATGGATATCAAGTTCTTCTTCATTCCAGGCACATATAGAACATCTGACACTTTCAAGGGAGGTTTGGGTTCCCTGTCAAATGTCAATGTTCCCACACCGACTGCTCTAACAATGCTGTCATGACCAAGTACTACCTCCATATCAGTATCACTCTCTGATAGCTCTGAGAAGTACTCCTTGAGTCCTGTCATATGGCAAGAAGCGCCACTGCCAACATACCAAACGCTAGAAGATGCTTTGCTAGTAGAGGAGAGTGCACACTCCCTCTGAACCTGTATGGTAGGTGATACTGCACTCGAGGCCTCACAAGCTATGAATCCAAACTCTTGATCAAAGCTCTCTGAGAAGCCCTCTATCTCTGCAAAAGTTGCCATGGTTTTCTCTTTCCTTTTCTTGTTTTTCTTCTCTGGACACACTACAACATAGTGTCGTCTCATCTTTTGACAATTCCAACATTGAAATAGTCCCTCTCTTTGTTCTGCTGCTTGCCCTTACCTTTTCCTTTGCCTCCACTCGTGGAAGCTCCCTTCTTTGCTTTGCCTTTCTTGCCTCTTGCCAACAATGCCACATTGTCATCCTCCTCTCCCTGTTTGGCTGCCCCTAGATGGTTCTTTCTAATCTCATTCTGAATGCAATCATCCCACAACCTTTACCATCCGGGAAGGTTCTCCCCTGCAACAATACCATCTACAAAACTCTCCCAAGACTTCGGAAGTCCATGCAAAGCTATCCTCACCAACTTAGTGGGTGCAATGGTCTCTCCTACGACTGCCAACTCATCTCTCACCGAAGTGATCTTAGTGACGTATGCTATAGCACTGTCAGTCTTAGCCATTCTTATGACCTTCAATTTCTCCTTTAGGACCATCTTACAGTTTTCATTTGAGCTCTGGTAAATCCCGATCAAGGCAGTCCACATTTCATGTGCATAAGCCTTTCCTCTCACATGAGGAATGACATGATATTTGACTCCATCCAAAATCAGTCTTTTGGCCTTAGCATTTTTTTTATTGAACTCTGCTAACTGTACTGGGTCAGCAGGAACTGCTACTGGGTGTTGTGTGGTATGTACCATAATGCCCCAGACCTCTGCTTCCTCAAATATGCTTTGGATTCTCTCCCTCCATGCACTATAGTTACTCTGCCCATCTAACCTGTCTTCAACCGTCAATCCCAAAGACATGATTCACTGTCGTATAAAACTGAAATTTCAAATCTGGGTAAAGGTTTTCTGTTTTCTGTGTAAAAATCAGATTGCTGTAATTTTCACATTGCTGTCCCAAAATGCAATTTCCAGCCAACTAAGCTCTGATACCATGTAGAATTTCAATCCCCACTCCGGTTATCAGTTTTCCTTTATCACTCCATGCATTTAATGTTAAATCCAAGCATGATAAAAACACTAAAATATGGAAATGACTTTCATTTCTGAAAACACAAGTTTAGAGATTTTACTACTGCTGGAAAATGCTGAAATAAAAACACAGAAAATTATAACAGCCACACACAGAAAATGACAGTGCTTTTTGGTCAATGTGACCTTGGGAAAACCCCCTACAACTCTTGGGGAAACCCAATTTGAGAGCTCTTCTTTATTTTTGAAAATCTTTTACAGAGAAACTGAAATACACAGGAAAATTCCAGCATTTACAAAAACTAACTTATCTCGATTTCTGTGCATAAACTCCGCCTCAAAAATCGTACCAACAACAAAAGACAAATATAAAATTTACAACATTAAATGCTGTACGACTTGCCTCAGTTTTCGTGCCCAGAAATCACTGTATGACCATATGGACTGTATAGACTGTACAATAGTCTTAAAAAAACGTGCCCAGCTGCTTCAAAAATTGTGCCTCGTTGTGCCTCGAAATTCGTGCCTTCAGCTGCTCTCCCTCTTCCTCGTGTCGTACTCCTTGGGATGTGTGCCTAAAATTTTCTATACAGATTTGCTGCCTTGAAATGCGTGCAAACTGCTGTTGTACAGATTTGTTGCCTTGGAATGGGTGCAAACACCAGCTGTATGGATTTGCTGCTCTCCTTCACTTCCTCCCTACTCATAAATTTTCTCCTTGTTGTCTCTTGCCTTTTCTCTCAAATGCTCATGAAAGAATGAAATGTGATCTTTTCTCTTCTTCTCTCCTTTTACCCTAAATGACTTTTTGGGCAACCCTAAGATCTAATGGCTCAGATTCTTTTAGATCAAGGGATGAGAATAAATGTGCATTTAATTCTCACTTTCTATTTTTTTAACTCACCCACTTAAATAAAGACCCACTTAGCCTTTTATTTCCATAGTCACTTTTTCACTTTCTAATTCTTCATTGACTTTAATAAAGTCATTTTAAAATTAGAATGTAACTTTATCACTTATAAAGTCACTTTTAAAATAGACTGACTTTACTACTTATAAAGTCACTTTAGGAGAAGGCGTACAAATAAAGTGGACACTTTTCCCTAGGCAAAAGATCAAAGCCGTAGAGAACCACTTGTCCTCTGGTACCCAAAATTTAACAAACCTTGAAGAATAGATACCCCATTCCACGCATAGATGAGTTGATGGATGAACTTAGAGGAGCTAATTACTTCTCTAAGGTAGATCTGCGTCCAGGGTATCACCAGATCCACGTGAGGGGGAAGGATGTCCCAAAGACTGCTTTTTGTTGCCATTACAGTCATTTCGAGTTCTTGGTGATGCCCATCAGGCTAACCAATGCTCCTGCTACATTTCAGTCCTGTATGAACCACGTGTTTCGTGGGCAGCTGAGACGCTTTGTCTTAGTTTTCTTCGATGATATACTCATTTACAGCAGGACATGGGAGGAGCACCTCCAACATTTGGAGGAAGTGCTACGCATAGTTGAGGAGCAACATTGTATGCGAAGATGTCCACAGGTGAGTTTGGACTAACAAAGATGTTGTACCTAGGGCATGTGATTGGAGAGGATGGAATGAATATACATCAAGTGAAGATTCAAACTATATTGGATTTGCCCACACCCAGGAACGTGATAGAGTTGAGGGGGTTCCTGGGCATTTGCACATATTACAAGAGATTTGTGAGAGGGTTCTCACAGATTGCAACGCCACTTACGGATTTGACAAAGAGGGGAGTGTTTGAGTGGACGCGGGTGGTAGAGGAGGCTTTTGAGTGCCTCAAGAGGGGCATGAGTAGCTTCCTGGTCTTAGCCTTGCCGGATTTCACACGGCCCTTTGCGCTGGAGTGTGATGCCTCCGGTGAAGGGGTGGGGGCCATTTTGACACAGGGAGGCCATCCCATTGCATTTGAGAGGAGGAAACTGTTGCTCCCATGAGCGGTTGTACTCAGTATACGACAAGGAGATGTTGGCAGTGATGCATGCACTAGCCAAATTCAAACAGTACCTAGTGGGCAGTCGGTTCAAAGTGAAGACTGATCACAACTGTCTTCGGTTTTTCCTAAAGCAACAGTCATTGGAGGAGAGGCAACAAACATGGGTGAGTAAGCTCCAAGCTTACGCTTTTGAGATCGAGTACGTGAAAGGAAAGCACAATGTGGTGGTCGATGCCCTCTTTAGGAGGCCAACAGTGTTGTCCTTGATGGATGTCACGGAGGATTGGAAGGCTCAGCTATTGGTTGAGTACTCCAAGGACATGCAGGCTTGTGAGATTTTGGATGGCACACGTTGGGATGATTGATTCCTGGTGATGGACAATGTGATTTATTACAAGGACTGGATCTATTTAGTGCTAGGATCTCAGCGGAAGGAGATGTTCATGCAGGCAACACATGATTCTCCACTGACAGGGCACCTGGGATTTCTCAAGACATATCGCGCTGTCAAGGAGTGGTTCTCTTAGCGGGGGCTCAAGGGAGATGTTCTGAGGAACATGAAGGAGTGCGTGGATTGCCAGAGGAACATGGTCGAGTACACCCAGTCGTTTTGCTACAACTTCTTCCCATTCCGGAGAGGAAGTGGGAAAGCATATCTATGAACTTCATCACTCGGCTTCCAGCTACGCAGGGGAAAGACTGTATCTATGTAGTGGTCGACAGATTGACCAACTTTGCCCACTTCTTTGCTATTTCTTCGAGATCCTCAACTTCCCCGGTGGTTGAATTCTTTCTCGAAGTTCTCAGGCTGCATGGTCTTGCCAAGTCCATTGTGAGTGACAGGGACAACAAATTCATGGGCGCCTTTTGGTAGGACTTGTTCTGTTTGGTGGGGAAAGAGCTCACACCCAACACTAGCTATCACCCCCAAACTGATGGGCATACAAAGATTGTGAAGAAATGGTTGGAGGGGTAACTGCACAACTATGTGATGGGCCAGCAGAGAGCGTGGGTCAAGTGGCTGCATCTGGGGGAGTTCTGCTACAACAAAACTTATCACATGTCCATTGGTATGTCCCCTTTTCGAGCTCTCATGGATATGATGCACTTACTTTTTCTGACATGGTATTTGGAGACAGCAGGGCCCCAGGGGCAAAGGACTGGGTTCAAGAGAGCTAGGAGATTCTCCGAGCTCTTAAGAACAATTTGCAGGTGGCCCAAAATCAACAAAAGATATATGTTGCTAAGCACAGGGTAGAGAGGCAGTTTGAGGTAGGAGACATGGTCTACCTGCGCCTGCAGCCATACAGGCAGTCGTCACTCAAGCAGAAGGGTGCAAAAAAATTGCAGCCACGATTCTATGGACCTTACCGGGTGGTGAGAACAGTATGTGAGGTAGCTTATGAGCTAGAGCTGCCTTCCAAAATCCGGATCCACAATGTCTTCTATGTCTCATGCCTGAAAAAGGCGTTGGGACAACAAGTTGTAGCAACGACCGAGTTGCCTCCATTGGATGATGAGGGGCATTTGGTTTTGACACTAGAGCTCATACTGAAGACCCGAGAGAGAAGGTTGAGGAACAAAGTGGTCAGGGAGCACTTGGTCAAGTGGAAAGATTTTCCAAAGGAGGATGCTACATGTGAGAATGAGCAGAAGTTGCATCCTCCTATTTTACAGTTGCTTGGGGTCACGCAACATCTAGGAGGGGAGGACTGTAATGTTCCTTCCTAGATTTTCCTATTGTCTTAGGAAATCAATTTTGACAATTTTGATTAAAGTTAACCCAAGGCAGTTTTTGGTGGCAAACATAGGAGAAATAAATTATTTGGTTGCTAGTGGAATATGGGACCCACAGGAAATACACACTACAGGACAAAGGAATTCAAATTCCTTTAGGAAAATCGAATTTGTGG
Organism: Pinus albicaulis; assembly: GCA_034641835.2. Taxonomy (NCBI): domain Eukaryota; kingdom Viridiplantae; phylum Streptophyta; class Pinopsida; order Pinales; family Pinaceae; genus Pinus; species Pinus albicaulis. The sequence goes on from CM076576.1 coordinate 163,044,914, forward strand.
AGGGACTCACAAGGAATGCATGGCCAACAATTATAAGAGGAAGGAAAGAAGGAGTCATTTGCATCTTTTGTCTGTTTGTGAAATCGAGTTGCCTTAGTTGTTTACTTGAGCCAACATTTTGTTGTTTAGCACAAGAGCTTCCCAATGAGTGGAGCTCAACCTTTCTTCGGTGGACTTCGAGTGCCACCCAAGGAAGGCATTTCCTTGCCTTGAGACTGAAGGAGGCATTGGCTATAGGTGCTACGCATTTCTGGAGAGTCTGGGGTGCAGTCTGGAGCTACTAATGCGTAGAGGGCAGAGACATCTTGCTGTTGTGGAGCAGAGATGCTAGAAGATTGACCGAAGGAGCTACAAAGGTGATTGAGGTCCAATTTCTGAAGTGTGGGAGCAACAACAACCATAGAGGAGCCACCCTTACGCAGTTCTCAGCTAGTAGTTACAGTGACTGCATAAGCACCTCCCTGACTACGTAGTTAATGGAGGAAGGCAATTTGTGGTAGCTGCATCAGAGGGAGTTTGGAGTTGAGGTGTTGGGAGATCAATTAGAGGGCCATTTGAGGAAGTTTGTTGGGGTTGGGTGAGCAGTGATTGAGATTAACAAAAATCGAATTTGGAAGAGGGCCAAGTTGTGAAGGGTCAGTTTATGAAGGTTGGAACCAAGGGAAACCCTTTCAGGGTTTTTCTGGGTTTTGGGCAAGGATCGCATTCCCAAATTCCTAGAATTTTCTGGGCAGTTTACAGGGGGTAAATCAGAGGCCAGAGTCAGGCATCAATGCAGTGTTGGAGTAGCAACTCAGTTTTTTGGAGAATTCAACTTGGACAACTGTTCAGCTTTCTTGTACTCATCGCCTGGTGCTTGTAGCTTGCCTTGTGCAAGCCGAAGTGCATTTTATCCAACTTATTGTACTGCAGCCTTATCATTTAATAAAAATCTTGGCCAGTTTATGGAGTTGGTGCAATTTCTGGTTTATGGTGTAAATGTTTGAAATTTTCTGTGTTGATGTAATTGCATGTTTTCTGATATCATTGTTAATTTTCCATTAGGAATATTACAGACAAGATCGACTCATCTTGATCATTTGTATCATCATCATAGATTTGATGAGGCTCTTGATGGAAGTAAGAGTCACCGAGTAAGATAAAGGGAGCACCATCATCGACAACATTTAGGAGGTCAGGGGCTTCCTCTTCCTCCTCTTGATTGAATGGACACTCTTTCTGGGTGTGATATTTATCTGAGGGTTGGCACCAAGGAGACTCCTCATGTCCCACGAAACTGGTTGGGGCAGTGGTATTTGGAAAATTATTTTGAGAAGCACAGTTTTCTTCAGGTGCCTTCTTCTTGAGAGGTCTTTCCTTATTAAATTGTTGCTTGGGAGGGAAGTTTCGGTGAGATTCCCTTTCTCTTTCCAACTTGTTCATCATTTCCATTTGTCCTTGCATTAGCTCATTAGTGACTATCAAAATTTTGGGCAAATGCTTGCAAGGCAGGATCCACCTGGGCGCTAGGCTTAGCTTTAGATTCAATTTGAGCCCTTGGATAGGTGAACAAGTCAATCCTAGTTGCATTTATATTTTTCTCAATTTTAGTAGCCAAGATTTTAACTTCATTGAAAGATTGAGGTTCCTTATCTCTAAAGGACACATGTTAGATGTTAGGGGAAAGCTCACACATATTTATCAAGGATAGCGTCATTGGTTGGCCTATACCAATCAGGGAGTTCCTTGAGTAAATTTTCAAAACATTGAGTAAATTCCTTAACAATTTGATTCTTAATTTTCTTGGCTTCAGGGAATTTCTCAAGGAGCATGACACCCTCCTTGGCTATTGTCCATCTTTTGTTGAAGGCTTGATGAAATGTATCCCAATCAGTGATACTACCTTGGGATAAGCCAAGGTACCAATCCCTAAAACTTCCTTCTAAAGTCAAGGCAAAGGACATCATTACTACATCCTCTTCGATGATTAATTTGGCACTCACTGCCCAATAAAACTCATGCACACTTTTTTTCTACAATGATGGCTTTTGTGCCATTGAACTTAGGCCACCATTCACAATACTTCTTTGGAAAGGGACATGGAGCATCAAGAAATTCGTTAATATTCAATGACCTAAATGAAGCTATGAGCCATGGGTTGTCCATGGTATTAGGGATGGTATTCCCTACAAATAGACTTCTAACCACGGGACTCCTTGGGATCATAGGTTATGTAGCTACTTAGTCGTAACTTGGGTACTCTTTTTCTTTCTTAGAGTGATGGCATCATCAGAAGAACTACTAGGGGTTTTAATAGGATTGTTATCGGGAGTCTAGAAGAGAAGCTATTTTGTCATCTTATATTTTGTTCAAATGGAATGAAGCTTAATCTTTAAAGAAGGAGGAGGTTGACTCAAATCCACCTCGAAAATGGTGCCAAAAGATGTTTCCTTAAAATCTAGCAGGTCTTGTGAGAGAACTCACAAGACAAGAGCTAAACCAAGGGACCTCACTATTAGGTGGAGGCCCATTGTCACCATAGCTCACCACCTTTTGCTCTTTAGTGGATTTTCACCACAAGGGATGCTTCCTTATATAGGTCACCTAATAGATATTCATAGTCTAATACTTAGAGGTGACAAGCATATGTTGAGGAATGGTGCTCATCTTAAGGAAAATACTCAAATCAACAAAAACAAGGTAAAGCTTACCCTCCAAGAGACCTATATAGGGTGCTTATGACCTAGGGTTTATTGAGTATGCAAGGACAAAGGGTTAGTGAGGTGGATAAGGACATGAAAAGGCTTGATAAAGATAGGTATGATCAATAATTGCAGCATCATGCCTTCAACAAGCCCCAAGTTGAAGCTTAGGGTTAGGTTAGGGTTTTCCTTAGGGAAAAATTACCTAGGGCTTTTGATGTTAGTCCTAACTGAAATAATTTTCATTGGAAAAGGATGGAGTTTGATGCAATGTGGTTTAAACCATGTGAAGGACCCTCCAAGAGGGCAACACACTCCTAGTTGAGTTCAACGCTAGCCCTAGCCTAACAACTTGCCTTAAAGGGTCGAAAATGTGAGAAAGTGAGATAAAATTATTTTTAAAGGGATCTTCTACGGTGTGCTCACCTATGTGGATGGCTATTGCTTGATGCTTGGTGTTTGAGTCTAAAGGGAGGCCTACTAATGGAAAATCAAACTCTAGTATGGAGTAAGGACATGAAATACCCTAATTTTCAAAACCCTAGCGATCATTTTATGAGGAGATAAGAGAGCTTACCATGAAGATTCATTCAAGGGATTGTCACACATTCTTTTAGGGTAATGAATACAATACTTTTCCAAGATTTCATATTTTTTTTTCAATAAAACTAGCACATAGAAACCCTAAGAATAACCTTTCCATTGAATCACCGTAATAATATAATCAACATGTAGAATACTTACCAGAAATGCATGAACCAATCCTTTATTATCCCAAAATGATGTCTCCACAACAAGAGAATGTCTCCAAAAGCAAAATTTATGTAGAGGTCAAATTTATCTTGGGGGTGCTCTGGGACAGGTACCATATGCTCAAGCGATCATGAGAACCAATGTTGTCAATGTTGCATTTGCTAAGTCATCTATCTCTCAAAAAAAGGCTTGGGTACTTGTGGAGTGGGTGCTCTCAAGGCCTAGTCTATTGTGGACCACCTGACAAAACCAACATAAACTCAAGTGAAAGCAACCATCCATCAGAGACCATGATCATGTCAACATCTAAATGGACCAAAATTGGATGTTAAGGGAATATTAATACTTCAAACAAGGACCCCCTTCCTATATCTAACTAGACCATCATAAAGGTGTTCTCTACCTTGATAGAGGTAGCTAATGGTCAACCCTATTAGGTGCTTCCAACCCTCAAGGGGAAGTGGCATTTACAAGTTCAACCCCTCAATCAATAGGTGTTATTATAAATGTATGATAATTAAAAGGGAAAATGCTTCATGGCCAAGTGTCGTGGTCAAGGGGACTAGCTGATGGGGGAGTCCACATTCTAAGTGTATGGATGCAATGAGGGAGAAATCGTGGAGGCATGTGTTGCCTTGCTCGACTTGCTTTTTCCACTCCTCTAGTGCACCTTTTACTTCTTCTTGGTAATGCTTTGTATTATAATGCATAGCTTAAGGGTTAGAGCTTGTTCTTTATGATGTAAAATTTTATATTAACTCTTAAGATGAGACAATTCTTTGCTCTTTAGGGTTGGGACATTCAAGGGTTCCTTTTGATGTGAAGGAGCATCATGCACTCAGGAATCGGGTGATGGCTAATGAGGAGGGTAAAGCTCATGCTAGGCTTTTGCCCATGTACTAACTTATGTCCCAACCATCTTTTGCATTGTGAGTTTCTTCTTTTTCTTTTATATCTAGATGTTCTTCCCTCCCATATATATCTAGTGTTAATATATATCATGATATATTAATATATATTATAATATAACAAATTTAATATTTTATTAAATTTAATATTGTATTAATCCAAAGTTATGAAGATTAATAATATTAATATTACTTTTAGATTTAATAATAATATTAATATGGATATTAATCTTTCAATATTAATATTAGATTTAATGATGTATTTTACATGGCATGATAATAAAATTTATAATAAAACTATATCAAATGAATATTTTCAAATATTTCAAGGGGCTTGATCTTCTAGGGAAAAGGGGCGAGGATTGGAGGGTAAGGATGAAGGGTACAACTTGTAGAGGCACTTCCCATTCCCTAAAATCCTATAAGAACTTGGTTTCCCAAATAGCCCTTGATGATTAATATTTGATAGGAAATGGGACCACACGGGACCAAGTGGACCCAACCCAAGTTCTGGGATGGAATATAAAAACCAATGATGGGGGAGTCCACATTCTAAGTGTATGAATATAAGGAGGGAGCAATCATGGAGGCATGTGTTTCCTTGCTCGACCTGCTTTTTCCTCTCCTCTAGTGCACCTTTTACTTCTTCTTGGTAATGCTTTGTGTTATTGTGCATAACTCAAGGGTTAGAGCTTGTTCTTTATGATGTAGCATTTTATATTAACTCTTAAGGTGAGACAATTCATTGCTCTTTAGGGTTGGGACATTCAAGGGTTCCTTTTGATGTGAAGGAGCATCATGTGCTTAGGAATCAGGGTATGGCTAATGAGGAGGGTAAAGCTCATGCTAGGCTTTTGCCCATGTCCCATCTTATGTCCCAACCATCTTTTGCATTGTGAGATTCTTTTTTTTTTCTTTTATATCTAGATTCCAGATGTTCTTCCCTACCATATATATCTAGTGTTAATATATATCATGATATATTAATATATACTATAATATAACAAATTTAATATTGTATTAATCCAAATTTATGAAGATTAATAATATTAATATTAGATTTAATAATAATATTAATATGGATATTAATATTTCAATATTAATATTAGATTTAATGATGTTTTTTACATGGCACGATAGCAAAATTTATAATAAAACTACATCAAATGAATATTTTCAAATATTTCAAGGGGCTTGATCTTCTAGGGAAAAGGGGTGAGGATTGGAGGGTAAGGATGAAGGGTACAACTTGTAGAGGTACTTCCTAATCCCTAAAGTCCTATAAGAACTTGGTTTCCCAAATAGCCCTTGATGATTAATCTTTGATAGGAAATGGGACCACATGGGACCAAGTGGACCCAACCTTGGTTCACTTGCCCACTTGGTCCCGTGTTCAAGGGTTCCTTTTGATGTCAAGGAGCATCATGTGCTCAGGAATCGAGTGATTGCTAAGGAGGAGGGTCAAGCTCATGCTAGGCTTTTGCCCATGTACTAACTTATGTCCCAACCATCTATTGCATTGTGAGTTTCTTCTTTTTCTTTTACTGTGGCCATGATATGATTTTCCATTCTTTTAGCTACATCAATCTCCAGGGAATGTTTTTTGGCCCTACTCATGGAGTATGGACATGAAAGTGCTAAATCCCAATGAACCAATGACAAGTTAGAACTGAAGAATGGAGATGGAATATGGAGCTTATAATGTGTCGTGGAAAGTGTCAAGTATGGTGTAGGAGATAATGAACACACTATCTCAATCCAGGTTTTCCAGGTAGTGCCCTTCCTATAACCCTAAGGCCTCAAGGGTAGTTCCACTAGACTAGGGCTAAAGATTAACCCCATGGTAAGGTGAGAAAAAATATTTACTATCAAGATCGCTCAATCTTCCAAATCGCCCCTTTACCCACATTAAATGCCCCAAACAAGCAAGTATAAGTACCCAATTGCAAAATGATTAAAGCACCTTTTAAATAGCAGACCACCTTTTTCCAAGTGGTAATGCCAAATGGCGAGATGTATTTCGCTGATGCACATAACATATCATCATCAGACCATGGCTATTAGGGATTCCTGGCTGGCTGGCTGGCTATCTGACTGGCTATTTGACTGGCTGTCAAATGTAGGAGAAATGTTTTCTCCTATGGGGTCACCCATTTTGGTGGGTAACATAGCCAAAACCTCAAAAGCTCCATTGTCAATTTTCATAATGATGACATCAAACATACCATGGCCAAGATAAAAAACAATAATATTTTCCTCTCCACCCTTCATGTTTATGTCATACGTTATTGTTGTCGTTGTGGGGTCATTGATAATATTCAAGCCAACAATAACACCAACATCCTTCGTTGCTTGGCACTATGCATCATTAAAATAAGTATGGACAGTCAGTACATCATCCTTCATAGTCTTACCTTGGAATGCTTTTGTAGTCCCCTTCATCTTACTCAAAATCATAGCATTGATTTTGTTGTCGCTCGAAGTGAGGATGTTTTTTTTGGAAGTGAATTTTGCATTTATATTTAAAAAAACATCCAAAATACCAAATTAGTTGTAAAAGATATGAAAGCATGAACATTTGTACATAAATCAAGATAAATAGGGCATACATTGTACATCAATGATTAATTATTCGAGCGTTGACCATCTACATGCATCAACCATCTAGAATCTAGATTCCTCTCCTCTTGTCTAGCCTTTGCCTCTACTTCGATTCTCTAGGGATATTAGTCAACATTTCCTAATTTTGATCAAACGGCCTAATGGAAGCCTTATAAGATGGTAGAGAAAGCTTAACATCATTGATCAATGATTTTGACATGAGTGAAGGGTACAAAGGAGTTCGACAATTAACACCACCAACATTGGGGTACATATAGTGCTTGGTGCTCTTGATTGAATGCCAGTCACAAACCCACCCTCATACATGGTATAATCTAATGAAATGCCACAATCCCATTGATCCTGAATTCCTGAAAACTTTTTAGTCTGCTGAATTTTGAATGGGATATGAAATTATATTTTTTCCATATGAAGTTTGAGGATGTTGGAACGACTCTCAAACAGTATGAGTCATTTCATGGTAATGTTAAAAATTTAAGTAAAAGTGACATTCTCCTTAACATACATCACCATTAGGGAGCATCTAGGAAGCATCAAGGGGGCACCTTTGGAGTGTTTGGGAAGCATAGTTCCTCAAATAACAATTCGAAAATTCCCCAAAAAATAGCCTCGCAGAACAATGTGAGCGGTTTTTGGAACCGTAGTTTGGGCTTGCTGAATTATGTCGGAACCGCAGTTCGGGCCTACAAAACCGCGGTTTGGAACTGTTATGGTACCAAAAGCCCTGGAACTGCAAAAAAAGGGCAGAACTGTAATTCCAATTGGTGGAACCGAGATTTTACCTGAGGATTGTCGATGGATTCATCTGGGACATGAATTTGTGGGGGCGAGGGGGTGTTGAAATATGTAACTAGGTTTGGTCTTCATAATGACATATGTAATCATGATTTTATGTATTTTATGTAATGAGAAAAATAAATTTATTATTGTTGATATTGAGGCATGGGTTTCATGCTCAAGGAAATTTATTTTTAGGTCAAGCTTTGATTGAGAGCTACTAGGTCATTGTCATGTATGGAAGACCTATTTGGGGAATGTTACATATTGCAAAGAAATTTATTTGAGTCAATTGTAGAGTCAAATGACCCTCCAAGACCTTGTCACAAGTGCTACAACAATTCAGCCTTCAAAAGAAGCGAAAGGACATGTTGGCCTAGGAATGATGAGTAGTCAACCTACTAGCATGGGTGAGGAGCCTATGTATAGGCGGACTCGACCTCAATAAAAACCCAAGTAATCAAGCATCGACGCCAAGGAAAAGAAGTGCGAATAAGGAATAAAGGAAGTCTTTTGCGTAGCGAAGAGAAGAAAGGAAGAGCGTGTGAAAATTTCTGAGCACAGAAATCCTACTACTAAATATTGATTTACTTCTCCTACTTGTTTTTATTATACACAAGTTATTTAACTGAAAATATTCAGAAAAACATCGAAGTAAACACAACTAGCAACCTACACAAATACAAATCATTTACTGAACATCACGCACATATGACAAAGGACATAGGTTTTTCGGACAAATGTCTCGGAAAAACCCAATGTGGGAAAACCGGTGCAGTAGATCTAAGGGTTTATTATTATTAAGCAACAATATTTTGAGTACATCTAGGGTGCCATAATTCGGCTCACCCAACAAATAAAACCTTGGATACAGAGGAAATTGTGAACCTCATTCCCGCAAGTCCCGGCTGATCCGGATGAGCCACTGGTGAAACCCCAGGTAGCTTTGCGCAATCTCTACACTTCGCATGCGTAAGGCTGCGTGGCCCTCACTGAGGGACTGCGTCACCCTTGCTATGCACTGATCAACTTCTCCCGGAGTCTGGTTCAGCCCTATCGGCTTAAAAACCCCAACCTCCAGCTAATTTCAAACTTTTCCTTGGAGGCTCTGTGCTGCCCATGCGTGAGCCCTGCATGAGCCTGTGTCACCCTCTCTAGGGTCTGCGTCACACCCTTAGAAACCCCAACCTCCAGCTAATTTCAGACTTTTCCTTGGAGGCTCACGCTACCCATGCGTGAGCCCTGTGTGGGCCTATGTTACCCTTTCTAGGGTCTGCGTCACACCCTTTGATGGCTGCGCTGCCTCCACTGTGTCTCTGCTGCTCTTGCTCTGCGTTGTACTCTTGGTCCTCCGACCGATCACTGCATCCGCCCCTCACTGCTTCTTTGAATCACTCAGATCTAATCTTCGTTCGAGCACTACTCCGTCAGAAGAATTTGATCAGTTAGATTCTGTGTGTGTCCTCCAACTCACCCCAAGCCCTTCCTTTATAATTTTCTCATTGACAAATCAACGACTGTGATTTAATCTCTAATCAACGACTAAGATTAAAAGAAGCTTGATCCATGTTACTTAGAATGTTCTCATTACGTGTAAATTAATTCACTTTAATTTTTCAATTTCACTAAGTTAGACTTAGGGTCCCCATTAAAAAGATTAATTATTTGAATAACTTTTACACCAAATGGAATTTCTCCAAACACTTTCTGGGTCTTGGAGATCTCATGTGTTCTAGCCCCTTTGCTGCTACTCTGCGTTCTCTCTGAAACACTCTGTTGAAATTTGGTACCGGAGGACAGGTGGTTCCCTAAGGCTTTGATCTTTGGCCTAGGGAAAAGTGTCCAAAAGAATTTAATTTTTCTCCTAAAGTGACTATAATTTTTATAAAGTCAAATCTAATTTAAAAGTGACTTTAAGTGATAAAGTTACTAAAGTCTAATTTAAAAGTGACTTTAAGTGATAAAGTTACTAAAGTCTAATTTTAAAGTGACTTTAAGTGATAAAGTTATTAAAGTCTAATTTTAAAGTGACTTTAATAAAGTCAATGTAAAATTAGAAAGGAAAAGTGACTTTGGAAATAAATGACTAAGTGGGTCTTTATTAAAGTGGGGTGAATTAAAAAATAGAAATTGAGATTTAAATGAGCATTTAATCTCAGCCCTAGATCTCAATCTATCTCAGCCATTGGATTTAGGGATTCCCCAAAAGTCACTTAGGGTTAGGTTAAAGGAGGAAAAGGAGGAAAAGGTCATTCATTCTTTCATGAGCAGATTGAGAGAAGGAGAGCAAGAGAGCAAGAGAGATTTCTGGGCAGTGAGGAGGAGGAGGCAGCAGCTTGGCACACTTTCCAAGGCAGCACTTTAGCAAGACATTTTCAGCAAGACCGTACAGCTGAGATAACACAGTAAAAGGCAGATTTTTGGCACGGTTTTCTAGGCAGGGAGGCCGTACAGCAGGCCGTACAACAATATTGGGCACGAAAATCGAGGCAGCAAGGGGCTGTACCGTACATCAGAGTTTTTTAGTGGTTTTGGCACGCAAATCGAGGTTTTGGACAACAGCATTAATTGCTGTTTGCACAGATTTTGAGGAGGCCATACAGCTGCATTTATTGCAGATTTCTGGGCACGCAAATCGAGGACGTACAACATTTATTGCTGTTATGTTTTTGCTGTTTGTACATTTTCCGAGGCGGTGGTTAAGCACGGAAAACGAGATAAGTTGTAAAAGTCTGTTTGCTGATTTTTCTTTTGCTGAATATTTCTCTCACTGTAAAAAGCATTTTCCAGAAATAAGGAGCTTTCGAACTAGTTTTCCCCAAGAGTTGTAGGGGGTTTTTCCAGGGTCATGTTGACCAAAAATATCTGTGTCAAATGTGTGAATGACTGTTTTTATGCTTGCTGATTTTTAATTCTGCATTTTCCAGCATTCTGAAAAATTTCCAGAATTTGTGTTTTCAGCAAAATTTATTTTCTAGTTTGTTAAATGTATGGATATGGGAAAGGGCATTTAACTATTTTGGAGTAATAAGGTGAAAACTGAAAACCGGGGTGGGAAACTATAAATTTTTACATGGTATCAGAGATTGAGTGCTGAAGGGCAGTTTGGGACAGCAAGGAGGAAAATTACAGCCTGCTGATTTTTCACTCAAAAAATTCCAGCAAGCTGATTTTTCACAAACAGCAGTTTTACCTTTACTACAGCAGTGCTATTTTTCAGTTTTAGGACAGCAGGATGTCTTTGGGACTGAGGGTGGAGGATAGGTTGGATGGGCATTCCAATTACAACATTTGGAAGGAGAGAATGTAGAGTATCTTTGAGGAGGCAGAAGTCTGGGACATTATGGTGCATACCACACAGAACCCTGTGAATGTGCCTACTGATGCTACTCAGTTGGCAGCATATAATAAAAGGAACAACAAGGGTAAGAGATTGATTTTAGATGGAATCAAAGACCATTGCATTCCTCATGTGAGAGTGTAATATTCCAAATTAGCATTGCTAATTGGAATATTTTATTTTTGTTTAATTTTGCCGCTTTAGCTAGAAATAATAAATAAAGTGAGAAATAAGAGGGGTCACCTCACTTTATAAAATAAAGTGTTTTCTTTCCTAGTTGATTGACGTTATAACTTAAAGAGGGGGCCTTGGGGGTCCACATGAGTATGAGGGGAGGCCTCACGCTGACCCAAGGTTAACTGCGCAGGCCAAGGAAAGTGAAGGACGCAGTCAAAGTTTTGGAGGGAGTTTAGCACTATAAAAGGTGGGGTTCTCACCTCATTTTGGCATTGTTGATTTGATATTGATATTGAGAGCTAGACTTCTGTCTACTTCAGCACGCCGGTTGTTTAGTCGGTCTGCAGCACTGTTTAGTGCAAACTGAGTGTCTCCGGTCGGAGATCTCACCCTTGGCTCCGGGGGACTTCGAGTGCCTGCTCGAGCAAGGTTTCTTTCCTTTAGTTTCAGTGGTGATTTGCAGTAGTTTCTGGTGGAGATTTGGTAGAGGAGATACCCCCTTTCTTGAGACTGCGCAGGCTAGGGCAGAGGACGCAGATCCAGAGAGATAGGACGCAGATCTGGATAGGGAGGACGCAGATCTGGATAGGGAGGATGCAGATCCAGCAGATCTAGTCAGAGAGGACGCAGATCTGGATAGGGAGGACGCAGATCCAGCAGATCCAGGGAGAAAGGACTCAGATAGGACTCAGATTTGGATAGGGAGGACGCAGATCCAGCAGATCCAGCTAGGGAGGACGCAGATCTAGAGAGAGAGGACGCAGATCTGGATAGGGAGGACGCAGATCCAGCTAGGGAGGACGCAGATCTGATGAGCAGGGTTATTGTGTGGGGTTTTGGCAGCGTTTTTCAGTGTTTCCAGCCCTGAGGAGTTTGGTCATCTCATCTGGAGGATTTGTGGTTGGATTCACCCCTTCTTGCCAGCGTTTCATTTGGCTTCTGCGCTGTCACTGGCAGAGACAACGTTTTCACTGGTGAGGGTTTGATTGGTGGATCTTCGGAGGTGGAGCATCAGCTTCACATTTTCTGGGGTTGTCTGGAGGATTGAGATCAGCTACCTGTCCAGTTTTCAGCTCATAGTTCCAGTGCATTGCAGCAGCAGTTTTCCATAGCAGTTTCTTCAGCCAGCTAGGACGCTGTCCCTATTGCAGCCATTATTTGTTCTGAGAGGGTCTCCACTTGCCTAGGGCAAGGATAGGTGCACTCATTCTGATTATCTTGTACCCCTATATATGTATTCTCAGATTAATAAAATGGCTTAGTGTTCTGGCATTTTATGTGTACTTGTTCCATGTTCTGGTTCCGGCATTTCGTTTTATATATCTGTCTGGCATATTTCTGTGTATTACCGGTTATTTCCCGTTGGGGATATTACAGTGGTATCGGAGCATAGATCTGACTTAGCCTGTGGTGCTAGCAGTCTATGACGCCCGGGGATAACCCCTACATCTATCAGAAGGAACGCAGAGAAGCTGAGAGTGGGTGGAAGTTTCCTTTCGGGGGAAGTGATTCTGATCAGGAGCCACCTGAGACAGATTCAGAGGCAGAGCAGCCTGAGAAGGGCCCAGAGCAGCGTAATCCAATGGCTGGTGATGATGTGAGGTTTAGAGAGATCCTCCATCACATGCAGGAGATGTCACAGAGACTCGTGGCCATGGAGATCAGTCAGAAAGAACTCCCTAGAGTTCTTCAGATCGGTGAGGGATCTGGTATGTCTCGCCACGTACCAGTGCACGATGCTATCCCCATTGTGACGACACAGGTACCCGCGCGATCCACTATGCCCACATTCTTGCCAGAAGACACAGGGACAGGAGTACGGGGAGGTGCACAGAGGGATAATCCAGCACCCACGCGACCTACCATGCCTACCTTCCTGGTAGAGGACGAGGGGTCGACAGCACCGAGAGAGTTGAGTCCAGCTCGATGGGCGGCCGCTTTTGCAGAGTGGCAGGCTTTCGGACAGGCATTTATGGATTCTCTCCCCTTCGAGCGCTATCTCCATATTCAGTATGGCATCAAACCCCGTGATCAGCACCAGCACAGGGGGCACGGACACCACCGTGATGACCACCGCGCGGCTAGTAGATTCCATTTGCCTACGTTTGATGGTTCATCAAACAATTTAGTGATCTTTGAGTGGAAAAGGCTGGACATCTGTCGGCTTAACCGAGATGTCGAGACGGAGGCCATTAAGAGTGGCTACATTGCATTTAGAGGGTGAGGCTCGGGCGGTGGTTTCGCGGGATGGCGACACTCGGGCATTCCACGGTGACGACATATGCAGGTTGCCGGGGGGAGGGTGGTGGCGCGCGGGGAGGATCCGGAGGGCGACATTTTGTTGAGCACGGCCAAGCTCAAACGGTAAGAAGATGCGAGCATACATTTGAATTTCTTGAGGTTTGGGTGATGGTACTGACTTATCATGATAGGATGGTTTGTATGTTTGTAGAGGGGGCTGTCGAGCCACTTAAGTAGCCTAGTACGGTCGAACAAACCGGCTACACTACGAGGATGCCATCGGCGGGACTCGAGACACGGGATGTCTTGCCCGGAACTCGGCCACCTTATCCCCGAACGGAGCTTTCCGGCTAAGGGCAGAGACAAGGCTCCGCCTCCCAAGGCGGGTCGGGACGAGGGCGGTTGATGATGAGGCCGGAAGGCAGGCGGAAGCAATTGTGCTTCACTTGCCGAGCCATGGGCACGGGACACAAATGTGCGGCGGGGGAAGGCACATTTCATAGAGGTCTTCTCACGAGAGCGACGGAGAAGAGGATGAGGGATGATGAGGAGCGGAGGTTGTTATGCGGCCACAGTGCCACCTCCCGCCACCCGCGACGGTGGGGCATCATTTGCACCTGCGGGGAGCTCTAGCCGCATTAGAGAGTCCCCAAGTATTTGGCTTTCTGCGCGTCACAAGGGGACGATGCGCGGACGACGGGTTTCGGTCTTGGTAAATGGTGGGGCCACCCACAACTTCATTGATGCCCGGATGGTTGAGCGAAGGCATACGGACGAGAGGCTTTGATGGGTTTTGTTTTGGTGCCGAGATGGAACCATGGCATGTGCTGCTTCTTCGAGTTGTCGATGACGATGAGCACTTACACATTGACGAATCACTTCTTTGGTGGTTATCCGGTTCAACGTGATATTGGTCGATGGCTTGTTACCTAAGGAAGGTCACGACGGATTGGAAGCCCCTGAAGATGAGTGGGATGATCCCAAGGCAAGGAAGCATGAGAAGATACGAGCGACATACCCGCTGACAGTGTCGGCACACGGCATAGAGCAACTTCATAGAAGATAGAGTGAAAGCGATGAAGTTGCGGAACGAGTATTGAATGCGAGCAGACAGTGCACCACGGTCTACGATCTATTCTCGCCAGAATGTCACAGTGAATTTTGAGATGTCTCATGGAACGTACGGAGGATCGGGAGTTTGAGCACTGCAGTCGAGCTTGAGCGAGGATACGGTACAGCAGTTACCACCGTATCGACATCCCAAGGCCTATCGGGACGAGATAGAGCGAGCCATTCGGGGAGTTGCGGCCCTTGGTGCATTCGACGACACTAGTCCTTGCTTCTTCGGTAGTCTTCGGTAAAGAAGGACGGCACGTACACATGTGCATTGACTACGGAGCTGCGAACAAGAAGACCTGCAGAAGAGCAGGTACACATTCCCGGATGCGACGGTGATGGATGAGTTGAGAGGGCGCGGTTCTTCTCAAGGTCGATTTGAGATACGAGTGCCATCGGTCTGATGACGAGACGTTCCCAAGACCGCTTTCGGTGTCATTGTAGGCACTTTGAGTTTAAGTCATGCCATTTGGGTTTGACCAATACTGCTACTTTCGATCTTGTATAGATACATTTCGAGGATCATGCGAGAAGATTTGTCTTTGGTTTCTTTGATGACATCCTTATATACGAGCGGAGACTTGGAAGGAGCATCTCCGACATATTGAAGACGGTCTTGCACATTTCGGGAGGAGCGACGGTTCTATGCAAGCTCTCCAAGTGTGAGTTTGAGTTGACGGAATCTTGTGTCTGAGACACAATATAGGGTAGACGGGTGAGAGTCCACGAGAGAAAAATCGAGGCTATGGGGGACGCCGAGCACGGGGTGGCGGGCTTCGGGGGTTTGTTAGTATCACACTGCGAAGTTGGGCAAGGGCTTCTCTCGGCTTCTTACCCTCACGGATACGACGAGAGGGCATTCGGTTGGTCGGACACGGCCACAACGACAGCACGGCAAGCTCAAGAGGTGATGAGCCGGTTGTCGACCAATAGCGGTTTACGCGGCCTTTGTCCTGAAGTGGGTACGCCGGAAAGTTGGTGCGGTTTTTTGATGCGAGAGGGTCATCAAGTTGCTTTAAAACAGGCTCCTTACACGGAGGTTATATCCCATATACGACAAGGAAGATGCGGCCATCATCGGCCATTAGCCAAGTT
Source organism: Pinus albicaulis (assembly GCA_034641835.2). Lineage (NCBI taxonomy): Eukaryota > Viridiplantae > Streptophyta > Pinopsida > Pinales > Pinaceae > Pinus > Pinus albicaulis. The sequence continues at coordinate 163,060,624 of CM076576.1, forward strand.
CCGGCGATGCACAGTGAGTGGCGGTTCGAGGGTGAGGACGAGACCATAGCCTCCAGGTACTTTGCGGGAGCGAACGGTTGCGAGAGGAAGCGACGGTGGATCAGCAAGATCCCGGCCCTCGACGACATAGGTATGTCCAAGGGGAAGAAGAATAACGTGGTAGTGATGCCCTTTCTCGAAAGACGCCGTTATCACTCATGAGCACGGACGGCGGTTCGGAAGGGAAGCTGCGACTATTGGTTGAAGTACTCCAAAGATAGATTTGCATGCGAGGATGCAGATGAGCGAGTAGCGAGATAGCGAGTACGAGGTGGTGGTGAGATCATCTATTACGAGGGACGGATCTTCTTGGTGAGGGATGCAAAGCTCAAGAAATACTCCGAGGCTTCTGCAATTCCACCATTGGCGAGCCATCGAGGGGTTCACCCAGAACATACGAGCCGTAAGGAGAGATTTGCATGGAAGGGCCTCCAAGGGGAAAGCGTACTCCGGCATGTCGAAGTCGCGGTTGCCCGGTGAGAGCAAGGGAAGATGAGGTCGTCCCTGCCGAGTTGTTGCGGCCTCTTCCCATTCGAAGGAGGTAGGAGGGCGCCTTGATGGACCATCACGAGTTTGTCCACGATGCCGAGCAGAATTGTCTTCGTGGTAGTTGACCAGGGCCGGCCAGTATGCTCGCACCGCCATTCGACACATCACACGGCGGCACGGTGGCGGTGTTCTTCGGGGGGTTTCGGTTGCATGGTCTGCCCAAGACCATTGTCGGCGACGAGGACGCGGCCCCGCTTATGGGCGGATGCAGCGAGGGCTCTTCCCGACTAGTGGGGACGGTCGACAGAAGCACTGGTTATCATCCCCGAACGGACGAGCGAACGGAGATAGTTAACAAGTGGGCACCGGGGGAGCTGCGCACGTAACTCGTGGGTGGGCGAGCATGGGTACAGAAATAGCTACATTTGGCGTCTTTGCTTTAACTGGCACCATGTGTCCATCGGTATGACACTGTGCTTTGTATGGATATCATTTCCTTATCTTTTGTGGACATGATGTTTGGTATTAGCGAGGCTCCGCGAAGCAAGTTATGGATCCAAGAGAGCAAGACATTCTCCCGACTCTCAAGGACAACATAGCCACGGTAGCGAGAATCGACGAAGTTGTCTTGATAAGGGGTCGGGTGGAGAGACACTTTGAGGTAGGGGACACAGTCTACCTCGGCTACGGCCATACCGACATTGTTCGCTCAGCGAGCGAGAAGCGAAGCCTCGTTTTGTGGACCATACGAGGTGATACGCGAGGATCGGGCCGAGGTTGCGTGTGAGTTAGAAGGCGCCCCAAGGCGGTAGGATTCCTGCCCCGCGTCTTTCATGTGTCATGCACAGAAAAACCTTTCGGGCGACGTGTGTGGGTCAGGGGCTGCCGCCTACGGATGATGAGGTCATGCGGGTATTCGTGGGAGGAGCTGTTATCGACACTAGGGAAAACATTGCGTGGCAAAAGAGATCAGAGGGATTCTTGGTGAGATGGAAGAACTTGGGATGAGGGTACCACTTGGGAAGATAGAAGGATCTTCCCGACGTCCATCACTTCGATTTATTGTGAGGACGAACGCGTCTTGCAGAGGCAGCAATATTCCAAGTGGCATTGCTAATTTAGAGATAACTGTTTTGTTTAATTTTGCCGCTTTAACTAAAAATAATAAATAAAGTGAAAATAAGGAAAGTCCTCACTTTGTAAAATAAGAAGTGTTTTTTCTTATACTAGTTGATTAGCGTTATAACTTAAAGAAGGCGCCAGGGGTCCACATGAGTATGAGGAGGCCTCACGGCGGCCCAGGTTAGCCTACCCCGCGAGCCAAGAGAGTGAAGAGGACGCGATCAAAGTTTTAAGAGAGTTTAGCACTATAAAGAGTGGGATTTCTCACCTCATTTTGGCATTGATTTGATATTGATATTGAGGAAACTGGACTGTCTACTTGACACGCCACATTGTTCGCAATCGTGCAAGCCATTTAGTGCAAGCGTTTGAGTGTCTCACGGTCGAATCTCACCCGCAGCTGCGAGACTTGATGCATAACAAAACGAGTTTCTTTCATCGATTTCGATGATCGGTTACGATGATTTACGAGCCCAGAATTTGGGAAAGTGCCCCCTTTCTTGCGGGGCTGGCCGCCGGGGCTGGGGAGGGACGCGGTCCGAGAGGGGAATGGGACGCGGTGCGCGGACGGGAGGGACGCGGTCCGGCGGTCTAGGCGAGGGGGGACGCGGTCTGTGAATGAGAGAGACGCGGTCCGACAGATCCCGAAGACGAAGGACTCGGATGCGAGATGAGAGGGACGCGGTCCGGGCGGTCCGGTGAGGAGGGACGCGGTCTAGAGAAGGAGCGAGATGCGGATAGGGAGCGCGGTCCAGGCGGCTGGGAGCGCGGATGCGATGAGCTGAGTTGTTGTGTGGGGTTTTGTGGGCGTTTTCGGTGTTTCCCGGCCACAGCGGAGTTTGGTCATCTCATACGGGAGGATTTGTGGTTGAATTCATCCTTCTTGCCCGGCGTTTCATTTGGCTTATAGACATCACAGCGGGGCTGCGTTTTATTGGTGAGGTTTGATTGGTGGATCTTCGGAGGTGGAGCATCGACTTCACATTTGCAGGGTTGTACGGAGAGTTGAGATCGGCTACTGTCGATTTCGACTCATAGTTCCCGGAGTGCATTGCGACAACGATTTTCACGCGGTTCTTGTTGACCGGACGCGCAGAATGCTGGGAGGGTCTCTTGCCTGAGCAAGAGATAAGTGCCAATGCAGTTATCTTGTACCCCTATATGTATTCTCGAGATTAATAAAATGGCTTAGTGTTCGGCATTCTGTGTACTTGTTCATGTTACTGATTTAAAACATTTTGTTTTTATATGTACGTACGCATATTTGTGTATTCACAATTTATTTCCCCTTTGAGATATTACGGAGAAGGAAGAAATACTCATGAGATGTAAGACAACATTGTCCAATCTCTACTAGGTATAATGAGAACCGGAAAATGGTCTTTGAAGGAGAAAGGCTGAAAGACCATTAAAAGATGGGTAATGATAGTGCGGTGGATACCTCCCTGAGAATTACTAATGTGAGGAAGATGGTTGGCGGCGATTGAGAAGGGCAAATGCACCTTTGAGGTTGAGTGCCGGATTGCGGTGGTGGCCTCCCACATTTCATGGATGAACTTTGCGGTGGGGTTTGTGCACGTGAGACCCTTCACATGAGAGGGTTTTGGATGATTGCATTCGGAGAGAGATCGAAGAAAAGGTCGACTTGGCGACAACCGATTGAGCGAGGATGAGGATGTAGCAACACGGCGAGGACGCAAGAAAGGCAAGGAAGAAACGTTTCTGAAAAGTAGTGGGGAAAAAGCCAAAGGCAAGGTAAGAGTAAGCAAGGATAACACACGAGAAGAGACTATTCCCAAAAGTGAGTGTTGGAGATTGTGGAAAGATGGGTTACTATGCGATTGTGTATGGGAAGAAGAAGAAGAAGAGGAAGAACGAGCATGGCGGCGTCGGCGGTTGAGGACTTTGAAGGATAGTTTTGACGGGGGTTTGGGTTCCTTTGCGTGTGGGTCTCAGTACGGGATCATGCGCCATGAGGTTCGAGGAGCATGCATTTCCTCGATTAGCGGAGGCATCTTCGGGTATGTGGTATGTGAACGGTGGGGAGCTTCACGTCACATGACGATCGTGGTATGCAGAGCTTTCGGTGGCAACGATATAGAAGGTAGTACTGGGGTGATGACGAGTTGTTAGAGCGGTCGGTGTGGGAACAACGACATTTCGGGAAGGGGTCTAAGCCTCCCTTCGGTGTCGAGATGTTCTTTGTGTGCCGAGATGAGGAAGAGCCTCATGTCTAGTCTCGACTTTGGAGGATAGAGATGAAGGTACGTGGGGAGGACGGTCTTTGATGTCACGAAGCACTCCGGTCGGATTCGACTAGGTGATGAAGTGTATGCCATGCAAATGTGTACAAGTTTGCATTTCGGTCCTGCCCAGCATGAGCGATGTGCGGCAGTGACTCGCCCGATTCGACTGTAAGGGTGGCACCGGGGAATGAGGCACATGTATCATGGAGCCTTGAGAACTGCGGGAGATCACTACGGGTGTGCAGTTTCGATGCGGTCACTTTGGTACTTCCACGAGAGGATGTCGATGGGCAAGTTTGCCAAATCCCCTTTTCCCCGGCCCGATGACGACAAAGCGGCGAGATCGCAATTTGATTCATTCGGGTAACGAGCGGTCGGATGTCTCATGTTTCCTTGAGTGGATATGAGTGCTATGTGTTATTCGTGGTGCTCCGGGACACAGATTTATTTCTTGAAGACCAAGAGTGAGGTCCTCAAGCGGTTTAAAGTGTTCGAGCTCTTGTAGAGACACGGACGGGTCGGAAGATCAAGTCCCCAAGATGGGACAATAGGGAAGTACACCCTTGGAGGAGAGTTTGTTGACTATTGTGCGGAGGCGAGCATTAGGAGAAGATAACGTTCATACAACCCATTGAACGGGGTTTAACGGAGAGGGAAAAACGAGGATCCTTCGGAGAAGCTCCCAAAGCCATGTTGCATGATCGGGGGGGTTGCCATTGTTTTTGTGGTGAGGCACACGCCTTTTTGTTTGTTGCGAACGAGGTCCGCGTAGTGCCTTGGGGCACATGACTCGAGAGGGGCTTTTTACGAGAAAGAACGTGTTGGTCATCTTCGTATCTTTGGGTGCCCGTACATACTCCTACACATGCCCAAGGAGAAGAGGACCAGGCTGGAAGCCCACCGCGGTATCTTTGTGGAGGCTGCGGTGAGACCTCAAGGCCTTTCGGATTTACATTCTGCCTTCGAGAGAAAGTTGTTGTCGGCGGGGATGTAAGAGATTCGAGAAGACGAAGTGTGCCCAAGAGGTCACGGGAGTTAGAGTATACGAATCGGCCCGGACCCTCGGCCGACGGTTGAGTCGATCACGGGGGATCCGGTGGCGAAGATCGGAGAGGATGGGAGGTACATCTATGACGATGCTCGGTCCGTCGATGAGAGTGGCTTGCGGTCGAGAGGGTGGTGCTATGGCGATGCGCGAGCGATCCACGGAAGGCAGAGTTCCCGAAGTCCCGCGGTGGGCCCGATTCTGCGATACCGGCGCTCTCGCGGTCGGTGGAGCGAGAGGACGAGCGGAGCAGAGACGATCGGGGAGTTCGGCTCTGGTGCGAGGAGGAAGTTTTATTCTCCGACGGAAGAGGGGGGTGTGCTCGGGGAAGAGAGCGGGCGGCCCGAGGACACGCGGGGAGATGCCACGTACATTTCTTCCGAGCCTAAGGGTCGATTCGAGGGAGAGAGCGATTTTGAGAGGTTTCGCTATGTGGCAGCTGCCGGCATCATCGCTACGGGCCTTCTGGCTGTGAGAGGCGCGGCGGTGCGGAGAGAGGCCATGCGGAGGAAGTATTCTTCTATCATGAAGAATGATGTTTTGGGAGGTAGTGCCGGGGCACGAGAGCAAATGTTGGTTACTTCCGGATGGCTTTGCAAGGGCGGCTTGTCTTTGAGATGGCGACATTGAGAAATTCAAGCGAGGTTTTGTGGCTAGAGGTTCTCCCGAGTGGGGGAGTTGATTGTGAGAGACAACCGCTCCCGCGTGGCGACATACTTCGATCCGCTCGGTATATCGATAACGGCCAGAAGATGAGTTGGAAGATCCACAGGATGGATGTGAAGGCGCATTTCTACGATAGCTTCATACGAGGAGAGGTGTACATTGAGTAGCCACGAGAACTTTGAAAATTGCATGGGAAGAGGTCCCATGTGTACGATTTGAAAAGCCCTTTGTGGCACGAAGCAAGCTCCCGGAAACTTGGTACTCCGGAGATGGTACTTGCAGAAGATGGGTTTCTGAAGTGAGCGAGATCCGAACCTTTACTATGTGATAGGTGAGAGCCTCTCGTGCGTGTTGTATGTGAATGACTTGGTCATTACGGGTGCGAGAGAAGACTCGCAGAAGCAACGCGAGATATTTGCGGCGAGTTTGAGATGAAGGACATCGGCAAGTGCATTACTTTTTGGGTTTGGAGGTGTGGGGAGGAGGCATTGTTACGGGACGAGAAGTATGTTGTGGGGCATCCTTGGCCGATTCCACCTTGGGAGGATTGTAGACCCATGTCGACACGATGATCACCAACTTGGAAGAAGCTTCATGCTTCGGGTCGAGTTGAGTGGATCCAGTAACATGGCGGCGATTGGTTCCTTGATGTGTTGGTCAACACTAGACGGATATACATTTTGCGATCCAACACAGTGAGTCGGTTGTGTGAGCCCTGGAAGGAAGGTTCTTTGGGGTGACCACAAAACATTCAAAGTCATAGGACAGCGGATTATCATTATGGACTACGACCGAGATCAAGTGGGGGTGTGGAGACACCCAGGTCTTTGATTTGCGCAGGTTGTGCTTCTGATAGGAAGAGCACTTCAGGGTGTTGTTTTGGGTTGGGTTTGGCAGTAGTGTCATGGTTCAGCCGAAAGCAGCAGTCAGTAGCATTGAGTTCAGCGGAAGCAGAGTATATGGCAGCCAGTCTAGCTAGTTGTGAGGCCATCTGGCTTCGCAAGATGTTGTTTGGGTTATTTGGTCAGCCGTTGAGACCTTCAGTGATTTACTGTGATAATCAGAGTTGCATTAAACTCACTAACCAAGATTGCGCATTGCACAAAGGCTACGGATCAACATTGTTTATCGTAGAGACTATAGCGAGAGGGACAGGAGGCTGAGAGTATAGAGCCCCAACGAGGAGAGCGGGGTGTTGCAGATATTCTTACCAAAGCCTTACCACGGGGCAAGCATGTCTATTTCAGAGACAAGATGGGTGTGGTGAGGAACACCTTCCTTGGTAAGAGGGAGTGTTGAAATTTGGTTACCGGAGGACAGGTGGTTCCCTAAGGCTTTGATCTTTGGCCTAGGGAAAAGTGTCCAAAAGAATTTAATTTTTCTTCTAAAGTGACTTTATAATTTTTATAAAGTCAAATCTAATTTTAAAGTGACTTTAAGTGATAAAGTTACTAAAATGACTTTATAAAGTTATAAAGTCAAATCTAATTTAAAAGTGACTTTAAGTGATAAAGTTTAGCAAAGTCTAATTTTAAAGTGACTTTAATAAAGTCAATGTAAAATTAGAAAGGAAAGTGACTTTGGAAATAAATGACTAAGTGGGTCTTTATTAAAGTGGGGTGAATTAAAAAATAGAAAGTGAGATTTAAATGAGCATTTAATCTCAGCCCTAGATCTCAATCTATTTCAGCCATTGGATTTAGGGATTCCCCAAAAAGTCACTTAGGGTTAGATTAAAGGAGGAAAAGGAGGAAAAGGTCATTCATTCTTTCATTGTTGTAGAGCTGAGAGTAAGGAGAGCAAGAGAGCAGGAGATTTTCTGGCAAATGCTGAGGAGAAGGAGGCACTGGCACATCTTTCAAGGCAACATCAAGAAGACATTTTCTCAAAGAAGACCGCACAAATGTGGAGATAACAAAGAAAAAGCATATTTTTTTAATTGTTTTCAGGTAGAGAGTGGCCGCATAGTGGCACAGACACACAGAGAAGAATATTGGGCACGAAATCGAGGCGGAAGAAGGGGTCAACGTACACAGAGGCGTAGGAGTTTAAGTACGCAATCGAGGGTTTTGAGAGAAGAATATTTAATTACTGCTGTACGTACTTTGAGGAGGCCGAAGGCTTCTCACAGCGGGAGATTGCCTTGCCCCAGATAGGACGTACAACATTTATTGTTGTTTGTACATTTTCCGAGGCGGTGGTTAAGCACGGAAAACGAGATAAGTTGTAAAAGTCTGTTTGCTGATTTTTCTTTTGCTGAATATTTCTCTCACTGTAAAAAGCATTTTCCAGAAATAAGAAGGAGCTTTCAAACTGGTTTTCCCCAAGAGTTGTAGGGGGTTTTTCCAGGGTCATGTTGACCAAAAATATTTGTGTCAAATGTGTGAATGACTGTTTTTATGCTTGCTGATTTTTAATTCTGCATTTTCCAGCATTCTGAAAAATTTCCAGAATTTGTGTTTTCAGCAAAATTTATTTTCCAGTTTGTTAAATGTATGGATATGGGAAAGGGCATTTAACTATTTTGGAGTAATAAGGTGAAAACTGAAAACCGGGGTGGGAAACTATAAATTTCTACACACTCCGTTGTCTGCTGCTCTGCATTGCGTAATTACTGTCACTGCGCTGCCGAAATCCCATCAGCCTTTGCGCTACTACTGCCTCTCCTCTGCACTGTTCTAGACTTCAGCGTCCCAACTCTGCCTCTGCTTCGCCATGGTCTTCTGCACCCATTGACTCCAGTGATCCTGCTACTGTCTTAAGGCTTCCGTAGTTTGTATGTGATCCAAGAGTTTGGGCACCTCAAGGATCCCACCACCACTATCTGTAGCTGCTCTACAGGATCTATATCGCCCCACCTCTTCTCCCGAGGCACATGAACACTCATGGCCACATCACCCTCACTACCACTCTCCCCTTTTGTTGCTGCTGCCTTGGAATGTGAAGCTTCCTTGTCCTTCTGCTTAGGACAAGTGTTGGAAAAGTATCCAAGTTCGCCACATTTAAAGCACCGGACCTTGGATAGGTCCTTCTTCTTCCTCCCTTGCTGCTGCTGTCCCTTAGATGCTAGAGCTGCATCTTCCTCCTCCTTATTCACCTTGACATCTCCACTGCTGAATTCCCTCTTGGTCACTCTTCGATCTCCTCCTGTCGAAGGATAGCCCACATGTCACCCCAATTTGGCAGTTGTTCTCTGTCCAAGATGCTTTGGACAAAGGTCTCCCACTCATCGGTCACTGCATTCAGGGCAGTCCTAACCATGAACCCATCATCCGGAATTGCCCCAATGGCAATCAACTGATCCCTGATAGTCTGCAATCTGAAGGGGAAGGGATCGATCTCCTCTCCCTTGTGCTTCTTGAACATCCGCATCTGGTTCTCTAGAAGCATCTTCCATTGGACGAAGCTCGAAGCATCTTCTTCTCGACAATGTGTGGGACCACATGATCCTTCAATCCATCCATGATCAAGCACTTAGCTTGCGCCTGATTTTTGTTGAACTTCTTCAGAGCATCCGCATCGGTCGGCACAACTAGGACATTTTCCGCGTGGTCTTTGATACCGTACTCCTCCAGGACTGTCAAGATTCTGGCTTTCCAGATCGCAAAGTTGGATACACCGTCCAACCTATCTTGATCTCTCAGTTAGTACGGGCCATCTTTGCTCAAACAGTGGAAACAAGTACTCTTCTCCCTTCTACTGTTGCTTCACTGAACAGAAGACCATATATGGGTTTCTTGGCACTAGAAACCCTCTATAGATACTGCTGCCTCTAACAACTGATTTCCATCCTAGAAATTCTCTGCCAATTCTCCCGAGTCAGCCCTCTATGATCACCCTCCTAATCGAATCTCAGACTTCTTGGCAGAAGTCTGATGTGGGACTGTTTCCCCTCACTTCGTCACCTTTTCTAAGCATTGTTCTGCACCGACAGAACCGATGCCTCACCAACAACTTTTGAAGATCGAAAACTGCACATCCGGCCCTAGCAATCGGCACAACGTCACTCCCTCTTGGACTGCGTCACCCTCCTGGTGCTGCGTCAGCCTCTGCATGAGCAGACTAGCTCTGCGTCACTCTCCTAGTGCTGCGTCAACCTCTGCATGAGAAGTCTAGCTCTGCTTCACCTTTCTAGAGATGCGTCAGCCTCTGCGTGAGGCGTGAGCAGATTGACTTTGCATCACCCTTGCAGGGTCTGCGTCCCTCCTGGTGCTGCGCTGCCTTCTCCTAGATTTGTGCTGCTTCAGCTACCTTTCCTGCAGCAAAAATCTTCAGCCCCTTTGTTGATGGTTCAACTTGATCTGCAATGCTCTGATACCATGTGAAAATTTATGAGCACAAAAATCGTACTGCTAAATATTGATTTACTTCTCCTACTTGTTTTTATTATACACAAGTTATTTAACTGAAAATATTCAAAAAAACATCAAAGTAAACACAACTAGCAACCTAGAATAATACAGATCATTTACTGAACATCAACCACATATGACAAAGGCCACACAGATTTTTTGGACAAATGTCCCCAAAAAAACCCAATGCGGGAAAACCGGTGCAACAGATCTGAGGGTTTATTATTATTAAGCAGTAGTATTCGAGTACATCTAGGGTGCCATAATCATGCTCACCCAACAGAGAAAACCTAGGCTACAAAGAAAATTGTGAGTTTTACCTCACTCCCACAAGTCTCGGCTGATTTAGATGAGCCACTGGTGAATCCCCAGCTAGCTCTGCGCAGTCTCTACGCTGCCACTGCGTACGGCTGCGTGGCCCTGATTGAGGGATTGCATCACCCTTGCTCTGCGCTGATCAACTTCTCCCAGAGTTTGGTTTTAGCCTTGCAGGCTTAGAAACCCCATCCTCCAACTAATTTCAGACTTTTCCTTGGAGGCTCTGCACTGCCCCTGCCTGAGCCCTGCATGGGCTTGTGTCACCCTCTTTAGGGTCTGCGTCACACCCTCTGATGGCTGCGTTGCCTCCACTGAGTCTTTGCTGCCCTTGCTTTACGTTGTACTCTTGGTCCTCGACCAATCACTGCAACTGCCCCTCACTGCTTCTCTGAATCACTCAGATCTGATCTTCGTCCGAGCACTGTTCCGTCAGAAGAATTTGATCTCTTAGATTCTGTGTGTGTCCTCCAACTGACTCCAAGCCCTTCCTTTATACTTTTCTAATTGACAAATCAACGACTGTGATTTAATCTCTAACCAACAGCTAAGATTAAAAGAAGCTTGATCCATGTTACTTAGAATGTTCTCATCACATGTGTAAATTAATTCACTTTAATTTTTCAATTTCCCTAAGTTAGACTTAGGGTCCCCATTAAAAAAATTTAATTATTTGAATAACTTTTACACCGGATGGAATTTCTCTAAACACTTTCTAGGTCTTGGAGATCTCATGTGTTCCAGCCCCTCCACAAAGTTTTGGAGCTAGAGCACATCCGATGCTACCCCAAAATCTCAACAGAGCGAAGTCTTTAGGGACAATTTTTGGGCCATTCACCTCACACGTGTGACTACAACTAGGGTTTCTGCAATAAGGAATATCAAATCGTTGAAGGAATTGAAATATAGCATAAGGAAGGATCATATTGCTAGCCGAATTCACAAGAAGAAGAGTCCAAGACAAGCGAAGGAGAGAAAGCACTGAAATATGCCTTCATCATCTCACACATGCAACTAGGGTTTCTGAAGCAAAGGGCGAAATTTTTTAGCAGTTGCAGACATGTTGAAATTGAAGGAAGATAGGTCGAAGTTGCAGTCAAGGTATTGGAAGGCTAAATTTGAAGATAAGGAGCAACCAATTAGACTTGGCAAAAGAGGTAAGGTTGACTTGGTCTTGGAGGAGTTTTTGGTCAAGTGTCTAGGTCTTGGAATTCATCAATTGAAGATTCTATAAGAAGAACTATTCTTGTGGGTTTTCCTCTCAGATTGGAGAGGTTTTGGTCCTAGCTGATCGCCTATATCTTGTGTCCTTTGTCTTATTGTTCTTTATGGTTTGGTAACTATTTGAAGCTAATTAAGATAAGTAAAAATACACCACAAACAATTATCAAGAAAGAAAAATCACCTGCACTTGTTGCCCCTAGATTTCTCAACATGGTATCAGAGCTAAGGTGACAAGTCAAAGGAGGGAAACTTAAAGAAGGACATTCAAGGATCGCAACACTAGAAGATCATCAAGAGCTTTGATCTACAAGGACAAGGATTACATCATCATCTAGAAGGAAGTCTCTAACTAAGATCTCAAAACCCTAGTGCGTTCAAAGAAGGATTCTCCACTTGAATTATTCTTGGGAACCTCACTCAATGATCACCTCGAAGGAGACCTCAAAAGACCCTATCTCTACTCAAATAGAGGAGAACTACAAAGCGAAACATCTTGAAGCTTATTTATCCAAGGAAAAGCAGGAAGAAATGCGGTGTCATCATCAAGGATTCAAGGTGATCTCCCTCTCTTTGGGCTAAGGATCACATTTGAAGGAAGACATCTTCATCAAGAAGAAATATTCTATTACCAATTTCATCATCAAAATCAAGAAGGCAACAAGTTGAAGATATTGTCATCAAGGAATATCTTCAGAAGTATCTTTATGTCCACTTTTGAATCTATCAAAATGTCTTTTTGCAAGGAAAGCAACAAGTTGGTTGGGTCATCAAACTTTCTTGCATGGAAGAAGAAGACAAATTTGACCCTCATAGAAAATGAAGTTGTGGAACATGCTAAAGGCTCAATCACCAAACCTCCAAAGGAAGAAGCCCAAGCTCTTGCATAGTACATGAGAGGGAAGTAAGGGCTCAAAAGATTCTCATAGAATCCATTAAATATACCCTCATACCCTATGTATCAAAGTTAGAGACATCAAAAGAAATATACGACAAACTTGTACAATTGTTCTCCATAAGTACTGCAGGAGAAGTGCTCTCATTAAGACAAGAACTCTACAAGATGAAGATATCAAAAGAAGAAGGAAGAACCTTGTACTTTATGAGGTGTCAGAAATTAGAGACCAACTACAAGAGTTGGGAGAAATAATGTCCGATAAGGAGATGACCACCATAGTGCTCAACGCACTACCTGAGGAATGGGGCAACTTTACATCAAGCACCTATGGAAAGAAGGAAGCTACCCCATTCAATGAACTTTGGTCATTGTGCAAAATTAAAGAAACCAGGCTAAAAGCAAAATGCAATGTAGGATCAAATGAGCAAGCACAAGCATTCGCTGCCATGGCTAGGAGAAAAGTAAAATTTGGAAAGTTTGGTCCTTAGAAAAGGAAGAAGAATATGGCAAAGGTCCAATGCTATGGCTATCAAGAATATGGGCACTACAAGAGAGGTTGTCCCAAACTCAAGAAGGACAACAACAAAAGAGGAAGGGAAGAAGCCCATATTGCTAAAGAAGTAGAAGAAGTTGAAAATAAGAAATTAAAGAAGGAGGAAGTTAAAGATCTCTACTATGATTGAGATAATCTTCTCCACCAAGTTCTTTTTAGTTTTGTAAAGTATAACTATCATGGTAGGAAGCATTAGAAGCATGATAGGATGCATCATTTTAGGAGATGGCATCATGAAAGCATACGCTTGAAGCAAGAGCTCATGACATCATCATAAAGAAGATTGAAAGATAGTTGAAGTGGAAGTCTATGGCAGTCATCATTAGAAGAAAAATAGCTCTTGGTAACCTCATTGGAAGCATAAGTAGTACTTATGGGTAGAAGAAAGTCATCTAGTGTAAAGCTCATCATACATCATCAGAAAGGAGCATTTGCAGGATAAGGATAATCAAGAACCTCCGATGGAATCTCCGTTAAAGGTTCATCTCTTGAAAGAAGCAAGTGTCTCGCTAAGAATTCCACCTTGGATGGGATTGAGGAATGCAGCACGTCGAGATGGTTGAAGAACTTTCAATGAAGGAAAAGAAGCTACTGAAGGAAGTCTAGATGAGCAAAAGAAGGAAAGAGGCATGTATGCATATGTTTAGTAAATGAAATCATGTCATTATATAGTTGCAGATAACAGGGATGAACACTCTACCTCTTGAGTATGATCGAGGGAAAGGGATCTCTCTTGTTGGAAGGATGCATGGAGACATGGTTTACATATTGACTATATGAAATCAACATAGTATGTCCACATGTGGAATATGAGGTGGTTGACAAGGATGAAGGAACTATGAATGAAAGTTCCAGGGAAGCAATATCTGAAGAAAGAAAGAAGAGATCATGAAAGATGCAACTATGTTCACACAAAAAACGAAATCAACATCCGATAACTAGAAGAATTGGCCATGATATCTCCAAGGGAAAGGTATGAAGATCTTGGTAAAATATGAAAAGAAGGGAGACCCTTGACATTGAATATCTTGGAGATGTGTCATATGTATGCAGGATGTTGATGTTGCTACAAGTAGATGTCATGATGAAGGGCTATCACAAAAGGTAATTTTGATTTGATTTTCATTTTTTATTTTTGAACAATATCTAATGGATTGATACAGGGCTACCAAAAGAGAGTTGTGGAAGTCACCCACAACTAGTAATCATGAGGTGGGATGGAATATCCTAAAGGAGACATGATATGAAAAAGGTGGTTGTATGGTCTAGTAGATCACTTTTCGATGGAAGGATGACATGACTGACATGGTTCGAGAAGGAAAGTGACGGATAGTCGATGCCCTATAAAGAAGTCCCAAAAGATGAAGGCTCCATAATGTTGACAATGAACTTCATGACATCGAAAGGAGGAGCCCTTCAACTAGTTGATAGTCCCATGATCTCCACCTAGAGCAGAAAGCTATCGGAAGAAAGTCCTTGGTTAAGAGGGATCTTGGACAAGTTCCACGATAAGAGGGAGCTTGGGTACATTCCTTCATAAGAATGGGCTTATCCTCCCTAGTTGAGAGGGAGAGATAGACACATCATTCTTGTCTTCACTTGGGAAGAAAGAATGGAGGATTAGGTAAGCATTTGGGATCCAATACTCTTTGAGGATGAGATAGGGCGCCCAAGATAAGAGTAGTCATAGAGGATATATATTTTTTGAGTACTGGGAATCCAGGATAAGAATAGTCTTGGAAGGTCATACTCTATGAACACCCGGGTGGGGTATGTACCTTGAGAGACAATGATGAAGGTGACTATAAGTCATTGGTATCGCCAACATTGTGCTCTAATCTTGTGGAGAGATAGAGTTGTTAGTTGGGGCCTTGCTATGTGACAATGTTGGTTGTTATGATGCTAAACAAATGGGTTACCAATCCGATTCTTCTGATGATAATTCTTCAGATTGAGAACGTCCAGGTACCTTGTATGGATTATGAATACCTCCCTAGTTAAGATGGAGTGTTGAAATATGTAACTAGGTTTAGTCTTCATAATGACATATGTAATCATGATTTTATGTATTTGATATAATGGTAATTTTTTTTTTTTTTATTATTATTGTTGATCTTGAGGCATAGGTTTCATGCTCAAGGAAATTTATTTTTAGGTCAAGCTCCCTTTGAGAGCTTCTAGGTCATTGTCATGTATGGAAGACCTATTTGGGGCATGTTACATATTGCAAAAGAAATTTATTTGAGTCAATGTTTGAGGCAAAAGACCCTCCAAGAATAAGTGCTACAACAAGTCAGCCTTCAAAAGAAGCAAAAGGACATGTTGGCCTAGGAACGATGACAAGTTGACCTACTAGCATGGGTGTGGAGCCTATATATAGGAGGACTCAGCCTCATTAAGAAAACAAGCAATCAAGCATCCACATCAAGGAAAAGAAGTGTGAATAAGGAAGAAAGGAAGTCTCTTATGCAACGAAGAGAAGGAAGGAAGAGCGAAGTCTTTAGGGACGGTTTATTGGCCATTCACCTAACATGTGTGACATGCAACTAGGGTTTCTGCAGTAAGGAATTGCAGATCTTTGAAGGAGCTGTAATATAGCATAAGGAAGGATCATATTGCTAGACGAATTCACAAGAAGAAGAGTCCAAGACAAGCAAAGGAGAGAAAGCACTAAAATCTGCCTTCATCATCTCACACGTGCAGCTAGGGTTTCTGAAACAAGGGCCAAAAATTGCAGCAGTTGCAGACAGGGTGAAATTGAAGGAAGACAGGTCAAAGTTGCAATCAAGGTATTGGAAGACTAAATTTGAAGACAAGGAAGGAGCAACCAATTAGACTTGGCAAAAGAGGCAAGGTTGACTTGATCTTGGAGAAGTTTTTGGTTAAGGGTCTAGGTCTTGGAATTCGTCAGTGGAAGATTATATAAGAAGAAGAATTCTTGTGGGTTTTCCTCTCAGATTGGAGAGGTTTTGGCCCTGGCTGATTGCCTATATCTTGTGTCCTTTGTCTTATTGTTCTTTATGGTTTGGTAATTGTTTGATGAAGAAAACACTAATAAGATTCAAGTGAAAGAAGAGGCTAATTAAGATAAGTAAAAACACACCACAAACAATTATCAAGAAAGAGAAATCACCTACACTTGCTGCCCCTAGATTTCTCGACAGGGGGATGGTTCTTGTAACATTGATCTGTCTTGAGAATTAGGTAGGGCTAGGTTTAATTCAAATTCTCTTCTTGATAATTACTTGTGAACTTACTTATTTTACTTATGTCTTCTCTTCTTAGCTTATTATGTCTTTCATCAAGTCAATTACCAAAAACACAAGAGACACAAATTTAGGCTATTCGAGCTAGGGCCAAAACCTCTCCCTCTTGGAGAGGAAATCCCACAAGAAATTCTTCATATAGATTTTCAGATGACAAGTACCGGGACCTTGACACAAACCCTTGACCCTTGTATGCCTCCAAGACCTTGTCACTGCTTCTTCATTGACTCCTTGAGTTGATCCTTCTTTCCTGCACCGTCCTGCACCGATGTGCACCTTTCTGCACCAAGACTAGAGAGCTAGGTCTCTACTTATATTCTTCCTTCTTCAACAGTATGTGATCCTTTCTTGTGATACCATTACCTTGTTATAGACTTGTACTGTGCACACCTTGCACCTTCTCTTAATCTTGCTAGCTGATCTTCAACATTCACAAATATTGATTCCTTTGATGAGAAGATTACCCTTTCATACTATAATTATTACGTTGCTGATCATACTTATTATACTTATTATTAATCCTGCAATTTCCCACTAACATAGTCCTGTAACACAGTGTTGCAACTTCGCACTTCTCATAGTTCCTTCTTCACAGTCCTTTCTTCACACTGAAACTAGACCTATTTCTGCTTTTACCACAGTCCTTTCTTTGCACCTCTTGCAGATATATATTACTATATTAATCTCAAATTTGACCTCGTAATTTTGCCTCAGACTTGTCCTGAATTCACCGCAAACTTATCTTTGAAATCTTGTCTGAAAATCACAGAATTGTCCGAATTTTGTTCCGTGATTTATGCGAAGTTTACTGGGCTATTTATAATTGTTCAAGCCTATAATTAGCCGACCTATCAGTGAACTGTTGTGACATATTTTGAGCCGACCATCCAGCATTTCAAGCTGAATTGAGGAGGTAATTCAACGCTGATCTTGAGCCACATTCTGAGCCATGTCTTGAAGGCTTTTGTGACAAGGTCTTGAGGCATACTTCTTTGACTTGACACTTTATATTCATGACTCTTAATTAGTACATTTATGACAAGATAACAAATCCCTAAAAGACATCAAGAAGAAGTCTTTTGATCTATAATAAAAACCTTGCTCATGAAACCCATGAAGCAAGCATAACAAAAATACATTTTATTATCTTTGTCTTCTTCATTACATAAATACATAATTACATTGTCAATATGAAGATCAAACCTAGTTACACTTTCCAGCACTCCCTCTTAACTAGGGATGTATTCATAATGATATATGGTCACATTCAATCTGAAGAATCTCATAAGAAGAATCCGATTGGTAATCGCATCTGTATAGCATCATAACAACCAACATTGTCCTAGTGCAAGGCCTTGGCTAACAACCCCATCTCTCAACGAGACAATGGGCTACAATGTTGGCGAGACACATGACTTATAGACACCATAGTCATTGTCTATCCAAGGTACATACTCCACCCAAGTGTTCCCAGAGTATGACCTTCTTGGAATATTCTTCTCTTGGGTAGCCATCCCTCAAAGAATATCGGTCCCCGACTACTCTTATCTTGAATGTCCTATTTCATTCTCAAAGAGTATCGAATGCCAGATGATTACCCAATCCTCCATTTTGTCTTCCCAGGTGAAGACAAGAATGATGTGTCTATCCATTCTCTCCTCATGGCCTTCACTAAGACTTATGGCTGTTAGTCCTGGTCTAGTGCATGACACATGAATTAGAGAATCATATATGTCACTCCCTCTTAACTTTAGGAAGGACATACTTCAAGTTTCTTCCAAGTAAGAAACTTACCACCAAGCTCCCTCTCAACCAGGGACCTATAGTAGCAATGGTGAGACACCCAGTTGCTCATGAAGAATTCCTCCCCTCGATGTCATGGATTTCAATATTGACGAATCTTCAACCTTTGGCTTCATAGGGGACAGATCATCCATCACTTTCATCCACGAGTCATGTCAACCATCAGAAAGTGATTCATCAGTCTTTCTCATCTGGTCCACGTTTATGCCATGATGCTTTCCTTCGAACTATCCCCCAAGGATCTTATATCCTTCCACATGATTGACAACCCTGCATAAACTCATCTAAATAAACACATACATATGAACTTTTAAATTAAAAGTTACCTCAGTGATGATCTTTCACCATGACATCTTCTTGTAGGCATCGACATCCTCTATTCAGATTGACACATCTCCTAAAGATATGTTCTCCCAAAGACATGTTTTGTCAAGGGTCTTCTTGTTTACCATACTTCTATCAGAGCCACATATCTTCTTAGGAGATCTCCTAGTCACATCTTCTTGGCTTCCAGATGATAACTAAGACATGGTTGCACTTCATGATCTCTTGCTTTCTCCACACAACTTTATTCCCAGGAACCTCTAGTATCCAGTTCCTTGTTTGCATACAACCACGTCATATTCCATATGAGGACATATTTGTTTTTATTTGTTAGTGGAAACCTATGCACTAGAAGATATCCTCTTTCCTTTTATCATACTTCTAAAGATAGAAATTCATTACCTGCAACCATATGACATGACTTCACAACATCCAGTGTCAACACATAGATATATGTACCTCATCCTTTTCCTTTTGAGTCATCCTGCAACAGTTTTACTAGAATGAAGTACTACATTCCCTTAACCTGCTTCATCAATATGTCATCTTATCCTAATCCCAGAATGCTGTGACATAGAATTCTTGATGAAAACCTTCTTCTTTCTTTCTAACCAGTGAATCCATAGAGAACTCCATTAGAAAATGACAACACCTGTTTCTATATTGATTATTGAATGATGACCCTTGATCTTGATGATTGCCTTTTATCAGTGTTGTTATCAGTGAGATTTCTAGGAGCTACTTCTCCAAGTGCTCCTTCCATGCTTCTACCATGATGCTATTAATATACATTGCTTCCTATCATACTATTTTACAACCAACAAAAATCACTTAAAAAGGAAGATGATTTCAATCATAATAGAGATCTCTCGCTTCTTCTTTCTTAGATTTCTTTGCATTAGGTTCTTTCCTTTCATCTGTGACATGGGCTTCTTCCTTTTTCCTCTTGTCCTTCCCAAATTTAGGACAATCCTTTTTATAATGCCCAAGTTCATTACATCCAAAGCTCGTACTTTTTCCATATTTCTTCTTTTATTCTGAGGACCAAATTTGCCGAATCTTCCTTTCTTCCTAGACATGGCTGCAAAGGTTTGATTCCCTTCATTTGATCTTGTATCAGTTTTGGCTTTCAATCTTGTTTCCTCTATTTTACATAGAGACCATAGATCGTGGAATGGTGTTGCTTCTTTCTTCATGCATAAGCTTGAAGTGAAGTTACCCCATTCTTCCGGTAGAGCATTCAACACCACAATAGTCATCTCATTATCAAACATTACTTCTCCAAATTCCTGCTATTGGTCTCTTATTTCAGAAATCCTCATAAAATATGAACTGATTCCTTCCTCTCTTGACAATTTCATCTTGTATAGTTCTTGTCTCAGAGAGATTGCTTCTCCTGATTTCTCCTTTCATGTACTTAGCATGAGCTGGAGCATCTTCTTTTGAGGGTTGAATTGTAGATCCTTCGATGGAGCCCATAACTTCGTCTTCGATTAGATTCAAATCTGTCCTCTTCCTCCATGCACTAAAGTTTGATGACCCAACCAATTTGTTGCTCTCTTTGCAACAAGTCATTTTCACAGATTTAGATAAGGTCATAGATACTTACTTGAGTAGAGTGACTTCCTCCTTCTAGCAGCTTCCATGATGATGATGAAGATGAAGTCAGGAACTTCCTCTTAGATTAAATTCTTCAAATTAAGTGACCTAGGATCCTTAATGATAAAGGATGTCTTCAGAATGATGATGTCTTTAAAGGTGTTGGATATTGTTGGATGGAGCTTGATGGTGTGTCTTCCAACAATGTCTTCAATGACATAAATTTTTGGTGGCAAAGATTATCTACTTGATAAGTAGATCCTTTGAATGATATTGAAGAATCTTCCTTGCAAATTGATTTGACTTTTCAACGCAGACTTTGACCTTGACTTTGATTCTTGCTTCCTTGAGTGTCTCCTTGTTAAGTAGCCCTTGTCTTCAGCACTTTAGCTCTGATACCATGTTGAGAATTAGGTAGGGCTAGGTTTAATTCAAATTCTCTTCTTGATAATTCTCTTCAAATCTGGACTTAAGGGTCATGAATAATGGCCAAGCCTTTCATCCATGCACTGATCAATTACAAACCTGCAAAGAGTAATATTTAACTGCCATATAGTAAGAACACGGGACATCTCTCTAGCAGTGTCGTCAACTACACTCACAAAATTTCTGCTCATGTACACACAACCATCAAAATTATAATATAAAACTCAGCATTCCATTGTGGATTGATTGGGAAAGATCATAATCATGAGCCAAACTATGGCAACCCCACTTTGATCTCAAGTTTTCCAGTAGTTCTAGGAAGGGAGTCATTTGAAGTTGTGATCTTTTGTTTGAATTCCAGCTGTCTCTTTCATATACAAGTGATAAAGGACCAGGGTTGATGCCCAGTAGCCACTGCAGTGATCAGATCACAGCTATAATCAATGGCACCACTTTGTTTGACATCAATGACAACATATGTTTAACACTGATCCAACATGTTGATGATGAATTCCTATTAAATCCAATCATAGGACTTATCAAAATCAATTTAAAAAAAGAGAGCCTTTTGACTTGTTTCTTGAACCCACTCGAGAGCTTCCCATTAAATAATAAAATTATCAAGAATAAATCTGCACTTGAATAAAATCAGTTTGCTCAATTTTTCTGCTTGATTTTTATTAGTTGGTTTCTATATTTTTTTCTTTGTTGTCATAGGTCTTTCCAGACAAAGGTTTGGAGGTTGAGTTATCAGGTTCTGCTTCAGCTGGGGATCCTCCAACAACGTTATCTCCAGCAATTTTAAATGTGAATTGGAGATGTATGTATGAAGTTGCATATACGAGTGCTTAGTGACACTGACTTGCTTTCCATAAAAAGTAGATACTTTCCTTGGACTAACATGGTTTTGCACTTACAGGTGAGAAAGCTCAAGATGCTCTATATGTAGTGAACATCACTGTTCCTATAGAAGGCTATCCTCCAATCAATTTCTCTTTGGGAAAATTATGTGGTTTGTTTTTCTTATCACCTCATCTTTCGAGAGCCCATTCATGTTGTCATCAGAAAAGATGGAGTTGCTATTTTCACTATATGAAAGGCACCTTTATTTGGTTAATAATATTGAATGTCCCTTCCTTTGGTGACTGTAGTATGTGATTTGATACAACCGTATGTGATTTGATACAAACCAACTTAAAGTAAAAGGGTATTTGTAATCTTATGTGGTAATTGAAGACCATTAGATATCTTGTTTTTATAGATCTAGATTATAGTACATGGGAGCATGGTAGTTTAATAGTTTATCTCCAAGTGTTGCAGGTAAAGAGGCTTTATGGACAGATTCTGATAAGAATCTACCCTTGCAGAATATAAGCAAACAAGGAGGAGTGACAGTACCAAAGGATGGGCAACGTTTGGCATACTTTGTTGCATGTAAGTGATTTTCATTTTGTTGTCATTAGAGTTGTAAATTACTAAATTCCAATGGTTCTTGCGAAATATTATGACAAAATATACTTCACACGTAATGTGAAATAAAAATTATTAAAACATGAAATCATATGATTCATTTACAAATGATATAAAAAGATTCAAGATTCAGGATAACACAACATTAAATTTAAATTATGTTTCAGATTCATCGACTGACAATGATCATAGTGAAACTTTAAAGTCATTCATGAGGATTCAAAATGTTTAACGACATGCATAAAAAATTCACTGAATAGCATTTGCTAATCACTGAATCAACCAAATATGAAATGTGCAATTACAAAATAGTACCAAATCGTCTCTAAGCCTTTTGCACTCTCATCATCATTTTTAGATCCTTGTTCACTAGTCTATCCAAGAAATTATTTCTCTCAAGCATTGACTCATTTGTTTGGATTGTAAATATGGATAACTCAACCAGGGTTCTCAAAACCAGATGAACTGGAACCAGAACCAGCTGATTTGTCCGGCTAGACCCCCAAAGACACCAAAACACACCTCAAACCGGATTGGGGACTAGTTTCATACGAACCAACTGGTTTGGTATGGAATTGATTTTAACTAGTCAGTGGTCACGTACTAAGTCACCAGGTTCGTGCTCGTGTTCGAGTTCAATGACGTTGAAATTCGAATAAAGTTTGACATCTAAAATTTTGCCGATAAAGTTCAGCATAAAATTCGACATATAGAAATTTGAAAATATAAATATATATAACAATTTTAAGCATGTTGAAACATAAATATTATGCACATAAATAAATAAGCATGACAACTTTCAAAGTGCATAATGCACATTGCAAACACATAGGATTATTGCTCAAACATTTACATCATTTCCACATATAAACCATGAAAGTGAGTGCCAAATTTCCAATAAAGAACCAACTTCAGTCTTCCATACATAGTAAACAAGGTGAGAAATCCATCATAGACATTAGCAGTAGCTACTAGAGTCTAGCACCCATAAGAATATCAAATTCAGCTAAACTAACAAAATATATAAACTTTAAGATGCTAGAGAAGAATGAAGATCTCTGAATGGCACTGATCATTTATTCCCCCTACTACTAGATTTATGCTTGCAACTCAAATCCAAATTTGAAATCTGAAGCAAAGTTGAGAATGACTTTTCTTCATCTGATTATACATGTGATCTCACCCATTTGGAATGCCTTCATTAAATGAAGTTAATCCAAAAACGTGCATGAAAAAGTTCATAAAGTTAGCATCCCTTTCTGCAGAAAATAAACCACCATAACAGTAAGAAAAGAATAATAAATCAAACAAAAAGGCAAATCCTTTCTCTCTCTGTCTGCTTGCTCAAACAAGCCTAACAACTAAACTTGACAAAATCTAAAACAGCAAAACCTAACAGCTAAACACACAAAATCGAATTTTTCCCTGAATTTCAAAAAAAAATCGTTGAAGTTCGGCTTGAAATTCGTGTTCGCCTTCATGTTCGGCTTGAAGTTCGGCGAACAAATTCGAATTTGTTCGAATTCGGTTCAAATTCGGCGAATTTCGAACTTCAAGCATTAAGTTCGCCGAACCCAGTGACTAAGGTCACGTATTAGCTGTGTCATTGCTCAGGTTCTCTCTAAGAGGAAAAGTGCTACTGCTAACCTTACTAAAAGGGAAAGCCTAAGGATACACCAGGCAGGCTACCCATTGTCACCTTAGTAGCTTTGCCCCACACTTTAGGCTAAGAAAAAGAACTACACTAGCCTAAGGGGGAATCCCTGAACTAATCCTAAGTTAAATTGTTGTTCTAGGGGAGGGTTTTTGCCTAAGATTAGTGAATTCAACTAACTGACTCACCTGAAGGGGTGCAAGCCTTGAAGTCTTTAACAACAGGAAAATTCCCAAGGAGGAGGCTCAAACGAAATGATGACTGGATTGCAGATTTTCAACTTGATTCTGATACATACAATGGTCATTGTTACCCACCAAAATGGGTAACCCCATTGGAGAAAGATTTTCTCTTACATTTGACAACAAACAAGCCAACAACCCCTGATATTCATTTCTTGATGATGATATGCCATGTGCCTCTGCCCTCTGCATCAGCCACATACTTCTCACAATTCGGCATTACCTCTTGAATGAAGGTTGGCTGCTATTCAAAAGGCACCTTGATCATTTTGCAATCGAGTGCTTATACTTGTTTGTTTTGGCCATTTAGTATGGATAAAGAGGTCATCTAGAAGATTGACCAATCTTGATTGTAAATATGTTCTCTCATTTTACTACGGGGGTTAATCTTTAGTCTTAGTCCATTGGGACCTCCCTTGAGGCCTTAGGGTTACAAGAGGGGCATTACTTGGAAATCCTGGATTGAAAAAGCATGTTCATTTTCTCTTGCACTATTCTTGACACTTTCCATCTCACATTACAAACTCCTTATATACCACTTCCATTCTGTTCAGAAATCTATTAGGGCAAAAATTAGCGTGATTTCTCTTTCCTTTGATAATTGCTTGTGATTTCTTTTTTACTTTTCTTACTTATTAGTTTCTTTACTTATTATTATGTTCGTATATCATCAAACAACTACCAGAACAAGAACACTGAATATAGGCTGCAAGCTAGGGCCAAAACCTCTCCTCTTGAAAGAAAAAAAAGCAAATCTCTTTTCTTCTTATAGATTCTTCAATTGACGAATTCCAAGACCTTTCAAACCAAGACCAATACCCTCCAAGAACAAGTCCAACCCTTCTAGATTATGTGCTTCATTTGTCCAAGTCAAACCTAGTCAAATCTCTTCCAGTAGCACAACTTCGACTTCCAGCTGTAGAATTTCGACTTGTACTGCAGGTCTGAAATTTTGGCCTTCTTTGTAGCAATTATTGCCACACATGTGAGCTTATTCTGGCCTCCCAATGCTTCCTTAGACCTTCGCTTGGATTTGCTCTTCCTTTTGGAGCTTGAGGACGATTTCTTGTGAACTTCGCTGACCTTCTTTCCCTTCCTTCTTCGAGATTGAACCTGTAGAAGAAAAACCCTAGACAAGCGGCAAAAACCCTAGCCTTCCTTCGCATGTGTCAGAGATGTGAAAATTAAAAATAGTTGCAGTTTCTCCTACTTATTATTTCAATAAGTTATTATTCAAAAATCTTCTGGAAAATATCGAAATAAATACTACTGCAACATTCACAAATATATATGTAGAGAAATAAACAATAGAGAACATAAGAACAAGAATCAATCACATGTACACAATTATTTTTGAACAATTGTCCCCGGAAAAATCAAATGTGGGAAAACCGGTGCAGTAGATGAGGGTTTTATTAAATCTTCAGCAAATGATATCTTTATAGGGAAAATATACGGCAGATAAATTCTGAAACACTTGAGACTGAATTCTCTGCTTACTCGGACAATTCTCTGACACCCAGAACAACCCTTGCATGGCCCTGCATCTCTTTGCATGATTCATTGCGTAGTCCCAGCGCTGGATTGCATGAGTCTGTGTGGACATTGTGTGGGTTCTCTGCGCTGGTTCCAGTGACCCACTGTTGCCCTCCGACCTTGATCTCGATCACCACTGACCTCCTCCTTCTGCTTCTGCAACTTCTCGCCCTGCAACTCTCTCACTGAGATTGAATTCTACATCAGAATAGATCTCCTTTGGGTACTGAGTGTATGCCCGACTTATTTTCCAAGTGACCCTCAAGCCTTCTTTTATAATCTTCCTGTTGGAGAACCAACGACCCAGATTAAAAAATTAATCAATGGCTAAGATTAAATCTTGATTTTATCCATGTTTTCTAGAAGATTCACACTCTGACTTATTAATACCCTTTAATTATTTCATTTCCCTAAGTTTAGACGTAGAGTCTTCATTAAAATAATTTTCTTTTAATAAGTCATGAACCGAGTGGAATTTCTGCAAACTGTTTCTAGGTTCTTTGGAATGTTGCTGTCCAAGCCTCCCTGCAAAGTTTGAGAATTGGAACACTTCTGGATGCTACAAAAATCAACACTCCCTCTTAGCGAGGAAGGTGTTCCAACAATATGCTTGCTGCATGCTGCTCTGATTTTGAAGCACCCTCTGCGCTGCTGATCTCAGGACTCTGCCCTCCATTTGCTGCTGTGTTGCTGCCTCCTGTACTGCTGCCTTCTGAATACTGAATCTTTCCATTCTTGCTACTGGAAGGGATTCTTCATCATCCCCATCTTCTCTCTGAAGTAGAAAAACTTGTCTTCCCTAGAGCCTTTGTGAGGATGTCTGCCACCTGTTCTCCTGTTGGAGTGTACTGCAAACAACTCCACATTGTGCACAGTCCCTGATGAAGTGACACCTGATGTTAATATTATTTGACCTATCATGAAACACAAGATTCTCAGAGAGCTTTATGCAACTTTGATTATCACATAAGATGTTGGTTGCTTCCATTTTCTCCTTGAGTAGATTCACTAGAAGTTTCCTAAGCCATATGGCTTCGCATGAAGTTGTGCTCGCTGCCATATACTCTGCTTCTGCTGAACTCAGTGCTACGGAATTCTGTTTCCTATTGCATCGGAAGTTATTCCTGATCCTAGACTGAATTAGTACCCACTGGTACTCTTCCGATCAACTGAACTTCTAGCCCAATCTGCATCAGTGAAACCACTCAACCTGACATCATTGCTACGGGTGTACTTCAATCCAAGCTCGACTGTCCCTTGAAGGTACCTGAGAACATGCTTGGCTGCTGCTCAATGTGCCTTCTTCGGTTCCACCATTAACTGACTGAGGATATTAACAACATAACAGATGTCTGGCCTTGTATTTACGAGATACATCAATGACCCTATGAGTTGCCTATACAACGTAGGATCAGCGTCATCATCTTCGGACGTGTCGATTTTCCTCCAGTTAGTGATCATTGGAGTTGTCATGGGCCTATAATCCTCCATCTAAAATCTCCTCAGAATCTTTGTAGTGTTTCTTCCTTGACCAAGGAAGGTCTCCCCATTCTGTTGCCAAACTTCCAACCACAGAAAAGAGTGCATCCGTCCCAGATCCTTCATGTCAAATTCTTCAACTGAATTCTTCTTGCAATCTGTATGAGCCTTGATGATACTGTCAAGAACAGATCATCTACATACAACACCAGTATCAAAGGGTCACTCCCTACTCTTAGATAGTAGATATTGGGATCTGCATCACTCTTGATGAATCCCATCTTCTACAGGTAGCTGTCAATTCGACCATACCAGGCTCTAGGAGCTTGCTTCAGTCCATATAATGCTTTCTTCAATCTGCACACATGAGTTTTCTGATCATGTGTCTCAAAGCCCTCTGGTTGTTCAGGAATGTCGTCTTGACGTCCATCTGGTGAATTTCCCATCCCATCTGCGCAGCAAGGGATATCACGGACCTGATAGATGTGTACTTGGCTACTGGGGCGAAGGTTTCTTCATAGTCAATTCCTTCCTTTTGAGCATACCTCTTAGCCACAAACCTGGCTTTAAATTTTTCGATGCTATCGTCTGCAACATACTTGATTTTGTAGATCCACCTGGATCTTACAACTGATCTCTCCTGAGGTCTGGGTACTACTTCCCAGACATCATTCGTCATGGTTGAACTGTACTCTTCCAGCATTGCATCAACCCACACCTAGTGCTGAGCTGCTTCCCGAAAATTGGAAGGTTCTCCGACTTAGGCAACCAAGGCTTGATACCTCTCAGGCTGCCTATGATGCCTCTTCTCATTTCAGGGGATTCCGACAAGTCATTTGCATCCTTCAGGAGCCGTCGAAGTTCCCTGCTCGTTCGTCCACTGGTAGTGGGTGGATTTACCGGCTCTCCTTCTTCCAAATCCTTGGGAGACACATCCTTTGGATCACTATGCGTTGGAGAGGCAATTGAATTTTCTGCAGCTGGTTGTTGGGGCTGGACTAGAAGCTCTTCCTCTGACTGAGTAGCAGAAGGTAGCTCAAGTGATCTTTTGAAGGTCTTATCCTCCATAAACTTCACATCCCTTCCCACCACCACTTTCCTGCTCTCAGGAATGTAGAGGCGATAATTATTTGCATTCTTGCTGTATCCTACCAGATACCCCTTTTCAGCAGTCATCTCCAACTTCTTCCTCTTCTCACTAGGCACATGACAGTAAGCTGTACTGCCGAAGATCCTAAAGTGACTCACTTAAGGCTTACTTCCAGTGAAGACACTTTCTGGCGTGATCTTCCCCAGTGCAGCGTGAGGAGTCCTATTTTGAATGTAAGGATTGGGAAACCAATGGGCATGTCTTGTTCATACATCCTAGCTCTGGTTGCTTCAACAATAGTCTGGTTCTTCCTTTCTGCCAAACCATTCTGCTCCGGATTGTAGGGAGCTGTCCATTCTCTTTTGATGCCTTCCCTTGCAAAGAATGTGGTGAATTCTTTATCTATGTATTCATCACCATTATCTGATCGCAACACCTTGATCCGCTTCCCTGTCAAATTTTCCATCAGAGCCTTAAACTCTTTAAATTGACTGAAGACTTCATCCTTGGTCTTCAAGAAGTAGATCCAGGTTTTCCTGGAATGGTCATCAATGAAGGTGATGAAATATTTGGCACCGCTAAGAGCTCTAGTGGACATCAGCCCATAGATATCCGAGTGTATTAGATCCAACACACCCTTGGCCCTATTGTTGCTTCTCTGATATGCTGCCTTGGCATATTTTCTCAATACGCACCCCTTGTAGACATCGTCTCATTTCGTGCTTAGTTCTGGAACACCTGTGACAATATTCTGGAGAGATGCCCCATGATGCAAATGCCCCATTCTTTTGTGCCATAGCTCATTCAGGTCAGTTTCATCTGCGCTGCCAACTAGTGCCATTGGAGAATCAAGCTGTAGCTTGTACAATTTGTTGCTTCTTACCCCAATCTGTGCCTTCTTCTTCCAACTGGGGTGCTTGATGTAGACTCTATTGCCAATAAAGTAGACGTCATATCCTCGGTTTTGAAGCTGTGACACTGAGAGTAGATTCATCCCCAAACCCGACACATGCAGTACATTAGTGGCCCAGATTCTGTTTCCTACTTCGGTCTGAAAAACTACGGTACCTCTCCCAGCGGGAGTGCACTTTGCTTTATTACCCACGGTTATTTGAAATTTATCTGCTCTTCTTGGGAGTCGGAAAAATAGTCTCGTACTCCTGTCATGTGAGCAGAGGCTCCATTGTCAATATACCAGACATCAGAAGACGCAGTGCTTGATACACAAGCAAAATCTTCCTCTAGTCTGGATGCCAATATAAAGACATCGTGATCCATCTGTTCTGTCGTGCTTCTTCCCCCTCCTGGAGAACTGCGTGAACCCTTCTGCGTTGTTGCTGCAACTGTAGGTTTCTGTTCACTGATAGATGCCCACTCTCTGTTATTCATCTTTGGCTCTGATACCATGTGAAAGTTACAAACAGTTGCAGTGATAGATTTATTTCTCCTACTTATTATTTCAATAAGTTTTTATTAAGAAATCTTCCGGCAAATATCGAAATAAATACTACTGCAACATTCACAAATATATATGCAGAGAAATAAACAGTAGAGAACATAAGCACAAGAATCAATCACATGTACACAATTATTTTTGGACAATTGTCCCCGAAAAAACCCGATGTGGGAAAACCGGTGTAGCAGATGAGGGTTTTATTAAATCTTCAGCAAATGATATCTTTACAGGGAAAATATACGACAGATAAATTTTGAAACACTTGAGACTGAATTCCCGGCTTACTCGGACAATTCTCTGACACCCATAACAACCCTTGCATGGCCCTGCGTCTCTCTTCGTGATTCACTGCGCAATCCCAGCACTGGACTGTGTGAGTCTGCATGGGTTCTCTGCACTGTATCCTAAAGCTTCCTCTAGTGACCCACTGCTGCCCTCCGACCTTGATCTCGATCACCACTGAACTCCTCCTTCTGCTTCTGCAACTTCTCGCCCTGCAACTCTCCCACTGAGATCGAATTCTACATCATAATGGATCTCCTTCCGGTACTGAGTGTATGTCCGACTTATTTTCCAAGTGACCCTCAAGCATTCTTTTATAATCTTGCTGTTGGAAAACCAACGACCCAGATTAAAAGAATAATCAATGGCTAAGATTAAATCTTGACTTGATCCATGTTTCTAGAAGATTCACACTTTGACTTATTAATACCCTTTAAATTTCAGGGAAAATTTTAAGGATTGAAATTTATCATAAAGTTTAGAAACCTTGGCGAATCTTACGAGTGTTTAATATGTAGACTCTAAAATGTTTGGTGATTTTTTTTTAAAGGTATCAAAATTTCTAATGACTTTATATAGTCTCTATAATTTTTTGGCGATTTTTAGGATAACATAATTTTATACTATAAAATTTGGGCGAATCACTTTTAGAAAAAAAATGGAAATTGGTGAATATTTTTTTTGGAAAAACCATGGAAAATTAGCGCACTTGCGAATATTAGCCCCTAAAATTTTCCATGCCTTTAATTATTTCATTTCCCTAAGTTTAGACTTAGGGACTTCATTAAAATAATTAATTATTTTAATAAGTCATGAACTGAGTGGAATTTCCACAAATTGTTTCTGGGTTCTTTGGAATGCTGCTGTCTAAGCCTCCCTGCAAAGTTTGAGACTTGGATTACTTCTGGATGCTACAAGCCCAAAGAAATAGCTCAAAGACAAGTTTTCTTTGTCATCTTCCTTTTTCACTACCTTCTTCTTCTTCCTCTGCTTGGATGAGTGAGTGATGAATGTATTCCAAGGAGGTTGAGTTTCCTCCTTTATATAGGCTTCTCAAGGTTGATGTAGCTCCTCAAATTAGGTCGACTTGCCAGCGGCCAGACCGACTTGGTCTTGAAGGGTATTTTGACACTTTTAAGGACAAAAATATTTTTTTTTACAAGTTACAATGTGTCCCAAGGGTCTTTAACTTATGAAAATGACTCTTTTGACTTCTTGACCTAGGACAAACCCTAGAAGCACTCAATGGGTGCTTAATATATAAAATAAAATACCTTGAACATGAAACCCATGCTCCAAAAATAATAATAATTTTCTTTCATTTTACAATATACAAGAATCAAAAATACATTTCATATTTATGAAGACCGAACCTAGTTAGACACTTTTCAACACTCGTTCTTAATTAGGGAGGTATTCATAAATGGTACTTAGACATTCTCAATCTGAAGAGATCTCACAAGAAGAGTCGAATTGGTAACCCATCTGTTTAGCATCATATCAACCAACATTGTCATATAGCAAGGCCTTGACTAACAACTCTATCTCAACACAAAATCTGAGCACAATGCTGGCAAGACCAATGATTTATAGACACCATCATCACTGTCTCTCAATGTACATACCCCACCTGGGTGTTCATAGAGTATGGCCTTCCTTAGACTATTCTTATCTTGGATAGCTAGTCCTCAAAGAATATCGATCCACGACTACTCTTATCTTAGATGCCCTACCTCAGCCTCAAATTGTATGAGATGCTATATGCTTATCCTATCCTCCATTCTGTCTTACCAAGTGAAGACAAGAATGATGTGCCTATCTCTCCCTCTCATCCAGGGAGGATATATCTACCAAACCAAGCTTGTCTCTCAAATACACAAGCTTGTTATTAGGAAGAGATTTTGTCAATATGTCATCTACTTTCTCATCGGTGGAGACATATTGTAGCTATAGCACACCATCTTGTACTAGCTTCCGAATGTAGTGATACTTGTTGTTGATATGCTTTGTCTTTCCATGAAACATTGGGTCTTCATACAATCATATACAACTGGTGTTATCACAATGTATCTCTGTATGTCCATTGGTCCTTTAAACAGGTTAGATAGCAGCTTCCTTAACCAGAAAACTTCTTTGCTTACTTCACAGGCTGCAAATTACTCAATCTCAACACTACTCCAAGCAACAATATCTTGTGTTTTTCTCATCCATGAGATCATGGAGAATCCCAAACTAAAACATCCTCTTGTAGTGCTCTTTCCATCCTACTCATTGCCTCCATAGTCGGAATTTGTATATCCAATCTAGTGGACATCATTCCTCGTATTATATTTTAGGCAGCAGTGGATTGTTCCTTGAAGATATCTCAACATGTGTTTTGCTGCTATCCAATGATCGTGCTTCAACCCCACTTGGAATTAACTAAGAACATTTATTGCAAAACATATGTTTGGTCGATTATTTACGAGGTACATCAGTGAGCCAATCAATTGTATATACTTGGAAGGATCCACAGGGATCGATTCAGAACTCCTTAGTCTTTTCAAGTTTGTGATCATCATGGTTGTCATAGGTTTGCAATCCATCATGTCAAACATCTTCAACATCTTGATCAGGTCCTTGCCAAACTTCTAGTCCCAAATAGTAGTGCATCAACACTAGATCCTTCATGTCATATTCTGCTGCTAGTTGCTTCTTACTTTCTTCAATTCGACCTTCCACTCCTGTTAAGAGAAGATCATCTACATTAAGAAGAATGATTACTGACTCTCCCTTCACAACCTTAATATAATGGTTCAGATCAACACAACTCTTAGTGAAGCCTAACCTTTGTAGGTATGCATCCATCCTAGCATACCATGCCCTTGGCTCTTGCTTGAGGCCATATAATGCCTTCTTCAATTTGAAAATATATGCCTTTCTATCCTTAACTTCAAATCCCAAGGGTTTCTCGATATAGATTTCTTCATCCATTGTACCATTCAGGAATGCAGTCTTGATATCTATTTGGTGGATGTTCCATCCCATCGATGCTGCCAAAGAGACCAACGAACGAATAGTTGTATACTTCGTTGTTGGAGCAAATGTCTCTTCATAGTCGATGCCTTCTTGTTCAAAGAAGCCCATAGCCACAAATATTGCTTTATATTTATCAATACTTCCATTTGTTTCATGTTTGATCTTGTAGAGCCACTTGGAAGTTACCACATATATGTTTTCCTCTAAATGACTTCTGTTGAGATTTTGTGTATTTGGGGTAGCATCAGATATGCTCTAGCTCCCAAATTTTGTGGAGGGACTAGAGTACACTTGATCTACAAGACTAAGAAAGAGATTTGGGAAATTTCATCTGGTTTGGAAGATATTTAATTAATTAATTAATTATTTTAATGTATTTCCTAAGTCTAAACTTAGGAAAATGAAATAATTAAAGTTAATTAAATTAAACCAATGTTGCACGAAGTGAGGACGAAGTGTAGACGTTTTTTGGAAGCGGATACACGGAAGCATCATTTCCCAAAAATCTAGGAAGCGAAGCGTCTCGGAACCATCTACTATATATATATATATATATATTTGCATTTATATTAAAAAAACATCCAAAATACAAAACTAGTTATAGAAGATATGAAAACATGCATATTTGTATACAAATCAAGATAGATATGGCATCCATTGTAAATCAATGGTTAATTATTCGAGCATCAACCATCTAGAATCTAGATTCTTCTTGTCTTGTCTCGCCTTTGCCTCTACCTCGATTGTCCAGGGATATTAGTCAACATTTCCCAATTTTAATCAACTACCTAATCCAAGCCTTAAAATATGGTGGAAAAAGCTTAACATGCTTGATCAATGATTTTGACTTGATTGAAAGGTAATTTTTTGCTAAGGCCATGACAAAGGAGTTCAACAATTAACACCACCAACACTAGGGTACATGAGCACATAGAGGGCTTGGTGTTCTTGATTAAATGCCAATCACATACCCTCATGCATGATATAATCTAATGAAAAGCCACAATCTCATTGATCTTGAATTCCTTAAAACGGTTAAGTCTGTTGAATTTTGAATAGGATATGAAATTCTATTTTCTCCATATCAAGCCCGATGGGGATAGAACCACTCTCAAACATCCTGAGTCATTTCATGGTAATGTTAAAAATTTAAGTAAAAGGATGAAAATGAAAGATAAAGGAGAATGTCTCTTTTACTTTAAAAATTTAACATTACCATGACAGGCATCTAGGAAGCATCTAAGGAGCATCAAGGGAGCACCTTGGGAGTGTTTGGGAAGCCCCAACCCAACTTAAGTCAAAGAATTTTTTGAAAAAAATTTAGAACCCCACGAAATTGCCCATCTCCCTCTGGATCCACTGGCGATCCGCGCGGATCCGTGCCCAAACCTCCATGGATCCCCAACGGATCCTTTTCTGGATTCGCGGATCGGAAATCTGGAACCGCGGATCGGCCTTGTGTGGTTCTAGATTTTCAGGAATCGCCTCAAAATGGCGGAACCGTGGATCTGATTTTCAGATCCGTGGTTCCGTTGGAGGATCGCCCAAGGATCAGTACGGGACGCGGTTCCGACCTTGTATCCTTGGTGGGGGGGGAAGGATCGTGCAACACTGAATTAAACATGTGATGAAATTCTCATAAGTCACACGGATCAAGCTTTCTTTCAATCTTAGCTATTGATTCAAGATTTGATCATGGTCGCTGGTTTCCCAACGAGAAAAGTATAAAGGAAAGGCTTGGGGTCATTTGTAAATACACAGAGGCAGAGCATTGAAGCTAAGCTGAGATTCTAGGGCAGGGTTTGCTAAGAATACTCATAAGTGTTTTAGCTGCAGAGAGGGGAGTTTAGACAAAGGGGATGATCTGATCCCAGTGTCTAGATTTAGCAAGAGACAGAGAGCATCTTCAGAAAGGCAGTGCTTCAGCAGGAGCTTCAGCAGCAAGACGGTAGCAGCTGTGTAGCACAGGGGCATCTTTAGCTACGCAGGTGTTTTGCAGTCACTCCCAGGGCAGCGTAAGGCATCTGGAAACCCCCAGAGGTTACGCAGAGACCCTTAGGGGCAACATAGGGACTGTGTCACCCAGTCTGGGGTAACGCAGCCCTTTCCAGGCCAACGCTGAGGGACGCAGGGGCTGCAAAGGTTGACGCAGGGGCTTCAGGGGCAACGCTGGGGTTTCTAAGGCCTAATTTTGGTTGAGTCCTGTAAATCCCGTTTGAGGGTGTGGATCAGTCAATATTTTGGCTTCAGAACAACCGGTGAGTTGCAGATCTAATTTTTCTCTATCAGGTTTTCCAGATCTGGAACCTAGATTTGCTGTATTCAGAAAACTCTTAATAATAAAACTCTCCATCAACTAGAGAGCAGTTATCCCGCATTGGGTTTTCCCGGGGACTATTTGTCCAGAAAATCACTGTGTCACTTTGTCTATGTCTGCATGTACTTTTTCTAGATCTGAATTGGTGAAAGTCTGTTATGTTTTTTTCTTCAATATTAATTTGAATTATTCAGTTAATAACTTAATTAAGTAGGAGGAGCATAACCATATCTAATAGTAGATTTCTGCATAATTGTAACATTCAGGAATTTTCACATGGTATTAGAGAAATTGCAGATCTAGGAGGGTCACCAGTAGAAGACTGAATGATCTTGCAGTAGAAAGCAGCAAGAAGTGCAACAACAACAACAGAAGGGCAGAGCTAAAGGGACAACGCAGTTTTCAGAGAAGTAGAGTTAAGCAGAGGGTGATGCAGTCTAACGCTGTCTCCCAGCAGGCCCACGCACTTACTGCACAGAGGTAGCCGTGGGATTGTTTGAAGCTAGCCAATGTAACGCAAATCTGAAACTGTCAGATCTAGAAGAGCCTGAAGCAAAGCTGTAGAAATTCAGAAAGTGCTGGTGGGGTTAAATTTCTGAAGTTTTAAGATTTTTAGCCTAAGCACTAGTGACAAAGAGGGGGAGGAGAACAACTTCTCAGAGAGTTTCTAGCCAAAGAAACTTGCAGATTGATCAGAGGGTCAAAGAGAGCTGAATCATTGTTGATTAGGCAGATTTCCAAGAAGGGAAATCAATTGTTAGAGGGAGCAGAAGGTGCCTGTTTCGCCAAGGGCCTTAGGTCCGGATCTCTAGCAAAGAGAAAGAGAGCTCCGGCACATTTTTGAGCAGATGGCTCCTAATGGACTGCGTGATCATGAAAAATTGAATGGCCTATCCAACTTTTTAGTATGGAAAGCTAGGATCCTGATAGTCCTAGAGGCATATCATCTAAGAGAGCATGCAAAACAATTTTTGGCCACACCGACTGATGCAGATCTCCTAAGGAAGCATAATGAAGCTGTTGGACATGCCAAGCTGTTGATCATGGATGGAATTAAGGACCATATTGTCCCACATATAGCTGAAAAGAAGACAATTAATGAGATGTGGAAGGCCTTAACTTCCCTATATGAGGGAAAGTCTGTCCAAAGGAAGATGTTGTTGGAGACTCAGATGCGTTCATTCATGATGACCAAGGGAGTAGACATGGAACATTTCCTCTTTAGATTGCAGTCGATTAGAGATCAGTTGACTGCAATAGGTGCTAAGGTGGAAGATGAGCTGATGGTCAGGACAGCACTCAACGCAGTCACAGATGAGTGGGAAACCTTTGTCCAAATCATCTTGGGCAGAGCAGACCTCCCAGATTGGGACAACTTGTGGGCAATTCTATGTCAAGAAGAACTCCGTAGAATCACCAAGAAGCAATACAACTCTGGATCAAGCAAAGTGAAGAAGGAAGATGAAGAAGATGCAGCCTTGGCATCAAAGAGGCAGCAAGGAAAGAAGAAGAAGGATCTGTCAAAGTTCAAGTGATTCCAGTGTGGTGAATTAGGACATTTTGCCAACAATTGTCCTCAAAAGAAAAGGGACAAGGAAGCTTCTTCTTCCAAGGCTGTTGTGGCGGATGATGGGTCGGAAGATGATGCATGCATGAGCGCTCATGAACCACGAAAGTGGGGCGATATGGATCTGTAGAGGAGCTACAAAATGATGGCGGGATCCTTGAGAGGCTCATCTCTTGGATCACATCTGAGATACGGGAGCCTTAAGACAGTAGCGGGACAAGTGGAGCAGTGGGTGCATAGATCACGGATGAAGTAGAGGCAGATCTGAAGGCTGGAAGGAGCAGCGCAGTGCAGATGCAACAACAATGTAGAGGCAACAACAACGTAGGGGTTGATGTGACTTCAACAACGCAGAGCAGAGTTGAAGTAGCGTGGAGGCTTCAGGAGGATAGCGTAGCACAACACCAGCGTGAGGGATTTCAGCACAAGGGGCTGATGTGACTTCAACAGTGCAGAGGGAGTCTGCTAACGCAGTGCAGAGCTGTTGCTGTGAATCATCCTTTATATACCAGCACAGATCAGTAGCCTATGGAGCTTTAGTGATGAGGATGCAGCCCAACTGACTTGTTTGTCAAAGATTGGGCAGGAGATTCAGTTGTTTCTCTCAACAACTGAAGTTGCAGTGCAACAAATCAACAGTGGCAGTGCTATGAGCAAATGGATGCAACAGATTGAGAGGGAGCTACAGTACATATGTGTCAGTGGCAGTGACAATGTCATGGGCAGCAGTACAAAATGACAACAGCAGTGCAGAGTTGAGTGGCAACAGGTCAAGCATCAACAACACAACACCAGTGCCCAAAATCTTGTAATGCATGGTGTGATGTATTGCTAGAGCACACTCCTATTGCTAAGAGGGAGTGTTGAGATTTTGTGTATTTAGGGTAGCCTCAGATGTGCTCTAGCTCCCAAATTTTGTGGAGGGACTAGAGTACACTTGATCTACAAGACCGAGAAAGGGATTTGAGAAATTTCATCTAGTTTGGGAGATATTTAATTAATTAATTATTTTAATGTATTTCCTAAGTCTAAACTTAGGAATATGAAATAATTAAAGTTAATTAAATTAAACATGTGATGAAATTGTCTTAAGTCACACGAATCAAGCTTTCTTTTAATCTTAGCCATTGATTCAAGATCTGATCATTGCCATTGGTTTTCCAACAAGAAAAGTATAAAGGAAAGGCTTGGGGTCATTTGTAAATACACAGAGGCAGAGCACTGAAGCTAAGCTGAGGGTAGGGTTTGCTAAGAATACTCAAAAGTGTTTTAGCTGCAGAGAGGGGAGTTTAGACAAAGGGGATAATCTAATCCCAGTGTCTAGAATTAGCAAGAGACAGAGAGCAGCTTCAGAAAGGCAACGCAGAAGAGCAAGAGCTTCAGCAACAAGAGGGCAGCAGTTGCGCAGCGTAGGGGCAGGTGTTGCGCAGTCACTCCCAGGGCAGTGTAAGGCAACTGGAAACCCCTAGAGGTTACACAGAGACCATTAGGGGCAACGTAGGGACTGTGTCACCCAGTATAGGGTAACGCAACTCTTTCCGAGGCAGCGCTGAGGGACGCAGGGGCTGCAAAGGATGAGCAGGGGCTTTAGGGGCAGCACTAGGGTTTCTAGGGCCTAATTTTGGCCGAGTCCTGTAAATCCCGTTTGAGGGTGTGGATCAGTCAATATTTTGGCTTCAGAACAACTGGTGAGTTGCAGATCTAATTTTTCTCTGTCGGGTTTTCCAGATCTGGAACCCAGATTTGTTGTATTCAGAAAAATATTAATAATAAAATCCTCCAGTAGCTAGAGACCGATTTTCCTGCATTGGGTTTTTCTGGGGACTGTTTGTCCAGAAAATCACTGTGTCACTTTGTCTATGTGTGCATGTACCTTTTCTAGATCTGAATTGGTGAAAGTCTGTTATGTGTTTTTCTTCGATATTAATATGAATTATTCATTTAATAACTTAATTAAGTAGAAGGAGCATAACCAGATCAAACAGTAGATTTTTGCATAATTGTAACATTCATAAATTTTCACAACTTCCTACTTATTGGGACTCCTCTCATTGGTGAAAGTTCGTAAAGAGTAGGGAGTCTTAGTTGAGGTGACAGTGGGCTAAATCTCCATAGTTTCACTTGATCTAGCAGTTGTCCTTTTAGGAGTCCTGTTTAGGTCCCCTGCTAGTATGAGTGGTAACATTTTTGGTGTCGTTGTTGGGGACACAAAACATGTGTTTTGTTCCCCATATGACATATTGACATAATAGTATTGGCAACCCCATTGGAAGAACGAAGCCCTAGTTCTTCATTGAATTTTAAGGTCAATGCTTGTAGGGTGAAGAAAGCATTTTTCTAGGGATCTTTAAATTCACCCTGGCGACTCCTACGTATTTTTCATGTATATCTCAAATAGGTTGTCTTTCTTTGATAAATTTCCCGCTTTGGACATTGCTAGCATCCCTGGGCACCCCAATCATGTCACAGGAAGAATGGTATGTGAGGTACCCATGTTTGATGGTGACCCAAGCTTCGCAATTAACCTTATGGAGAGATTTAACGCACATACGTCAAAGGAGAAAGTGGTCCACCGGGATGTCTTTATGTTGTTATTCTTTAGCTCCCTTTATGGTCATAACCCATGGTTGCAAAACCACGAACCTAGGAGCATCTTGTCTATTGAGGAGTTCGTTGATGGCTTTCTTACACATTTTCAAGTATGCCCCACATTGAGCATTCAAGAGGAATCCTTCATGAAGCATCATCAAGACCTTGAGAACCTAAGTGATGAATGGGAAGATGAGTCCTCCTTGGGTCCACATGATGAGAAGGATGATTTTGAGAACACATGTGTTGGGAAGGATGAGTCTATGGAAAGTGAAGTTTAGACTAACCTTACCTCTCTCAAGGATATTACTCTCGATGAATCTCCTTCTGGGAACCTTGGGGAAGGTGATCCCATGATCCCCTTGGAAGATGACATTGAGGATTACTTCCACATTGCAAAGGGTAAATGGAAAATTATTGGTCCTCAATTTCATTGTGCTCCCATTTATGA
Source organism: Pinus albicaulis (assembly GCA_034641835.2). Taxonomy (NCBI): domain Eukaryota; kingdom Viridiplantae; phylum Streptophyta; class Pinopsida; order Pinales; family Pinaceae; genus Pinus; species Pinus albicaulis. Next base: position 163,100,139 of record CM076576.1, read on the forward strand.
CACTAACAAGGAAGATGAGGTTGAGAGTGGTATCCCCTTTCTCTCAGACATCATTTATGATGACATATCCATCGATACCCTTGAGAAGAAGGATTATTATTTTGCCTTACATGAAAAGGATAATTTCGAGGAGGAAAACCTCGTTGAATATAATACTTCACCCTCCCCTTTGCCTCATCCTCTTGTTCATCACCTAAAGTCTTCCAGAAGTGATTCCCTCGCCCCTTTTCAAATGATTTGAAGTGACCATGAGCCCTTTCCCCTTTCTGAGTATAGTGTCAAGGAAGAACCCCTCATTAAGTATACTTTATCTACTTGGGAACCCCCTCAGGATCATGATCAATCTATAGTATCCCCTTCTCGACGTGATCATCACGGGCGACCTGCTTGTGTTTCTCCGTCTCATCAGTCTCCCTTTCCTACTAATGATAACCCTATTGAGGCAATAAAATATGACATAAATGATAATGGAAATAATATAACCGAGGTTACCATCCATCAAAATTTTATGAGCCTAATCATTGACATCTCTATATTTCGGTTAGAAGAGAGGATCTCATGGACTAGATTATATCCTTTTCTTACCTCTTCTCATGTGATTATCCATGTATGGGCATTCTATGTTCCTACCTCCCACCGACCTTATCATCCTTGTCATTTTGTCCATATTCGCTTCGGCTTTTTCCACATGAGTAATCATATAGGCTGGCATGTTTATATTGATTTAATGATATGTTGGTTGCACTGGCTTTATGATTACACTTAATATTAGCTTTGTCATATGCATGTTAGGGTAGGATGCATTGCATTCTCAATTTCGCATTAGAACTAATACCATATGATATTTTTCATGATATATTAGCTGCGTTTAGATTCAAAATTGCATAGTTTATTACTTGTTGATTTTGTGGCCTGACATTAAGCATGGGTGATCATCATAAGACACCGTGAAAAACATGTTGCCTCGTGGGTTTAGTCATTGATATGTGTAGGTATTAGGTCTACAATGACCAAGAGATTGTTGGAGTTCTCGTGACCTCCTGTTTGAGTAGCCATCTTCATTTGAAAACAAAGTATAAATTCTTTAAGGTCACTTACTCTTTTTTCCCTAATGTTGGATGAAGTTGACCTTAGAGCCTCCTTGAGCTAGAATCGAAATCCTTCTTCATTATTCTCCTTGACTCCATATCCCCAAAAGAATTAGGCATCGAACCATCATAAGGTGGTCACCTTAAAACCTCCTTTCTTCACCTCTTCCACCTTTCTTCTATGTCTAGCCACGCTGGGCCACCTAGGGCATCAGTTTCCCAACGAAGTAACCATAGAAAAAGTTCGATCTCCTAGCCCCTCCTGTGTTGGTGTGTTCTCAAGGTCTCCTCCAAATTTGAAGAAATTCTGACGGTGGGATTGCGAGATATCCCAAGCCCTAGCTCTGAGATCAAACTTTTCCCTGGTGTTCCCAAGGCTAGCACCTCATAGGATCAATTTGGCACCTCTAAGTGAAAAGTCTTGTTTTGATCCTTAACCCTTCCTTGTTTAGGTTAAGATTGTCATCGATTGCCAAACTCCATCCCCTTAACCTAGGCTGGGTCCACTTGGCCCCGTGTGGTCCCATTTCTTATCAAATATAATTCATCAAGGACAACTTGGGAATCCAAGTTTTACAAGGATTTTAGGGATTGAGAAACTCCTTTATAAGTTATATTCCCTTAACCTAGCCCTTAAATCCTCACCTCCCTCTCCTAGAAAACCTTGTACCTCGCTTAAAGAGCTAGCAATCCCTTTTTTTAATCTTATTCTAAGAAAATGATCATTGAAGTCATTTCACGTCTATTTGTTGATCCATCCTTTATAATTTACTTCCTATATACCGAGACTCCTCCCATCGGTGAAAGTCTGTAAAGAGTAGGGAGTCTTAGCCGAAGTGACAGTGGGCTAAGTCTCCATAGTTTCCCTTGATCTAGCAGTTGCCATTTTAGGAGTCCCTTTTAGGTCCCCTGCTAGTTTGAGTGGTAACAGAACATACACATGTCTCTGTCAAATCTTAACTGGCATAAAACATTTGCAGCTGAAACCCTAACCAACAATCCCTCAACACTTTCACTAGTCGTACATTGACTCAACTATACAAGGCACCAATAGCATTAATGTGCTCTCTGCATCATACAAACTCAAACATACAATCATGCCATAAATGTGCGTCAACAACTACAACTAGTAATCTGCACAATGAAAAACAAATCTGCTTTTGCTCATCAATGGAAAACCCTATGGGCACACAAGAATAATCAATGAGTAGTCTGCGACAAGTTTCTGAGATAAGATCAAGTCAGCAAGACAATATTTTTCACTGTCAAACCCCTACAACAATCCTTCAACAATGACTGCTCGTCAAGCAGTTGCGTAATGCAAACCTAATGGCAGTATACATTGGCATAACTCTTGCTCATCAATTCATTCTACTCTCATACATTAGTGAATACATAGTAGCTCCGGTCAACATGTGATTCAATAGAAAACCTTAGCTTTGCCCAATACGTCAATACCTCAAACCCTAGCAACAAATAGAATCACATCCTAGTAGCAATGATCACTTTTGCTTTACACGTGGACTTTTAATCCCAACAAATCTGTGCTCCTCACTTGCAGCAAGGTCTAATGAACTGACATACTTCTGGCACCATATAATGCAGTCACCAACAATATTGCATACTGACTGAAAATTCACTTTGCCATAACCCTAGCATGAACATTACAATCTTAGTCATTTGTCTTGATCAACACTTGTCAAAAGCATATTGTCTCAGATCAAGACTCACACTTAGGTTTACGTAGCACTAGTAGTAGTAGTAGTACATGCAACAACCATACACATCGCATCAATGAGCTTTCTACAATATACACCTTGCCATGAAAAATAACAACTATTCCAGGCATAAATGATGTTAGCAAAGATCTTTGGATTCAAATAATTTTCCAGACCACAAGTCCGATCCAATCATAAGGTAAATCGCATTGTCAGTATCCATAAATATATAGCAATTACAATGCTAATTGCACAACATCAAGGTTGATCACAAACCACAATTGTACTCTACATTGTCATATGATCTCCATACACAACAATTTCCAGATCTACCACGTGCACTGGGTCATTACATGTGTGCACAGTGTTGCCATCGATCCTTTACTCCGTGTGCACATGTATCTATTCTCAGGTTGCACACAATTCATTTTCTAATCCTCTGAAACACATTGTGCATATTCTAATTGATCTCTACATCTAGTCCACGTACAAGTCAATTGCCGCTCAATTGAGATGAATGAATATAAATAAAGCAATGCCCAACACTTCGTTAGTGAAACACGCACACAATGGTCAACTCAAGAGTTCAATTACACTTTTGGAGCCATATGCACAGGACTCTTGGGAAAACTAAAGCTTGATCCATGAAAAACATCAACACAACATTAATCTTAGGATTGATGTTGAGCCTTAAAAATGTCTTTTCTTTTCACCAAACCCTGCTTCATTCCATCAATCCTTTATCGTTTATAGGCCTAAAAGATCAATAAGAATGATTAAAATCACTTTAAGAATACATGCAATGACTAATTGGTTGTATTTTTTTGATTTTGTTGTCTTAATGATTTCTGAAGCAGCTTTAGCTACAGAATGCAGTCATTCTGTAGCTAGTCATATGTTTCGTAGCTATCTTAGTGTTTAAACAGGTTACAGGTGTCATCTGAGGGAAAGACGTATATGGTTAGACTCCAAAACTCTCCTGCATCATTCTTTGTCATCCACGAAGGCTGAGTAAAAACTGGAAGTGATTATGCACGTGGACAGAGCTAAAACCCAAGAAGCAGATTTCTATAAGGATAAGGACTCTTGATTTGCCTTCAACAAATCACGAGTCCTCAACAAGAGTTTTAGTTTGATTTTGACTATAGAAGACACCTATGCCTATTTTTACTCAATATCAGTTATGTAATTGCCTATAAAAATAATTCGGTGAACCGAGAAAGACAGTTGATATTTTTAGTTTTCGAACACTGTGATACTCTGTTTCTGAGCATTTTAATTAAAGAAGCATAACTTTGATGTTGTTCTGGAGATAACTTTAAGGAGTTAAAGATTCGTATGCCAATCTGATAGTAGAGGGCCCCTGTTATCTGAAGAGGCTTTTACACGCTTTCTAGATAAGTAACCTTTAATTTTGTTTGTTATATTCCTTACTTAGGCAGTTTTCTGAGTTTGTCTTTTTGCATTATGTTTTATGTCATTTACATATGTCAAAGATCCTCATAGTAATATAGTCAATCTTGTTCTCAGAAGCTGTTCCAATATATCTTTAATACGTGAATGAGATCTAGCTATAGTATTTTGAGTTAATTGCATTTCAGTTCTGTTAGTTAGATTTAGATCCTCATTATTTTATAAGCTATTCTTGTTCTCAAGCTCTTCTAACATATCACTATTATATGAACGAGAATTAGTTATATTATTTTGAGTTATTGGCATTTTTTGTTCTATAATTAGGTAAGAGATTCTCATGTTATTATGTTACAGATGATCTTTTTCTCAAGTTGTTCCAACAAATCTCTAACAATGAATAAGATTTCCCTGTAATGTTTTAAGTTATTGTTTTCTAGGAGATCCTCAATGAGTTACTTTCTTAACAGTTTTACAATCCATGAATTAGCATTTTTTCTGTTTAGAATAGATCTTGCAATTAAATTATGTTTTAGTGCATTCAGTAACATTTCCTTTTCTTCCTCTTTGCTGTTAATTTAGTTTTTCCCCCTTGGCATAAAATAACATTAACACATAAAACCAAAAACATCAGAAAAACACTAAACACAACAAAGTAGGAAGAGGATACTTAGGCACATATGGTGCAGTTCACTTCAACAGTTTACTAGCCCTGGTCGATGATTTATGATATCAATTTAGAAACACTAAATTGACAAAACAATTGATACCATTGCAAGCTCTATTATCGATCACATCCAATGCATTAAATCTTTGCTACAGGAAAACGCACCTACCACGACTTATCAAATACAATACGCATAGGTGTAATCAATTGGCTTAAAATGAACCACACTACATCTATTGCACTATGTGCTCATACTGTTCATGATGGACTTTAACCACGATCTAATATAGAAAATAATTTGCAATGTGCATGGTAATTTCTGAAGGAAATAAGTCAATTGGTGGGGTTCCGCTTCGTTTCTTGCAGTGTTGCATGATGCTTCCCCCCCCAAAAGGATCCAAGGTCGGAACCGCGTCTCGTACCGATCCTTGGGCGATCCTCCGGCGAAACCACGGATCCGAAAATCAGATCCGCAGTTCCGCCGTTTTGAGGCGATTCTTGGAAATCTGGAACCACACAAGGCTGATCCACGGTTCCGGATTCCCGATCCACGAATCTAGAAAAGGATCCGTTGGGGATCCGTGGAGGTTTGGGCACGGATCCGCGCGGATCGCTAGTGGATCCAGAGGGAGATGGGTGGTTCCGCGGGGTTCTAAACTTTTTTCAATTTTTTTTTGACTCGGTTGGGGCTTCTCAGACACTCCCGAGGTGCTCCCTTGATGCTCCTTAGATGCTTCCTAGATGCCCTGTCATGGTAATGTTAAATTTTTAAAGTAAAAGAGACATTCTCCTTTATCTTTCATTTTCATCCTTTTACTTAAATTTTTAACATTACCATGAAATGACTCAGGAGGTTTGAGAGTGGTTCTAGCCCCATCGGGCTTCATATGGAGAAAATAGAATTTCATATCCTATTCAAAATTCAACAGACTTAACAGTTTTAAGGAATTCAGGATCAATGGGATTGTGGCTTTTCATTAGATTATATCACGTATGAGGGCATGTGATTGGCATTTAATCAAGAGCACCAAGCCCTCTATGAGCTCATGTACCCTAGTGTTGGTGGTGTTAATTGTTGAACTCCTTTGTCATGGCCTTAGCAAAAAGTTATCTTTCAATCAAGTCAAAATCATTGATCAAGCATGTTAAGCTTTTTCCACCATATTTTAAGGCTTGGATTAGGTAGTTTGATTAAAATTGGGAAATGTTGACTAATATCCCTGGACAATCGAGGTAGAGGCAAAGGCGAGACAAGACGAGAATAATCTAGATTCTAGATGGTTGATGCTTGAATAATTAACCATTGATGTACAATGGATGCCATATCTATCTTGATTTTTATACAAATATGCATGTTTTCATATCTTCTACAACTAGTTTTGTATTTTGGATGTTTTTTTAATATAAATGCAAAAAATATAAATATATATATATATATATATATATATATAGTAGACGGTTTCGAGACGCTTCGCTTCCTAGATTTTTGGGAAATGACGCTTCCGCGTATCCACTTCTAAAAAACGTCCCTGCTTCGTGCAACATTGGTTTCTTGTACCAGAACAAAAGAAAAAAATGTGCGATCATTCAGACACCAATACGCTACCCAGTCTTATAGTGAACCACTAACAAAATAAAAACCCAAAACATATGTTCTGCTAGAGTACTGTCATCGGCCTCAATAAACTTGCCTCAAAAAACTCTGCCAAAGAGGGTTGATTTGCCGTAGAAAAGTCTGCTAAAGAGGGTTGATTTGCCTCAGAAACATGCCTTTGGATGGCTTGAGAATGCCACCAAATAGATCCCACAAAACTACCTTAGAAAGTTTGATTTTTAGGGTTAAATGGCCTTAGAAACCCTATCGAAAAACCAGTCCCAAAGAAAAAATATAACCCAAGAAAAAGATAACGTTTATGTTAAATTTAGATAACCATGGTGTTCTATGCTTGATGCACTTTTACTTCAATCTTTCTTAGGCCCATTACAAAATAGCAATCACATAAACTTGAAAGTAAAATGTTGATAAAACACAATAATAGATCAATAGAAGAAAAGCCAAATATAAATCAGATTTACAATTCCTTTTGGCCAGCAAAGATATGAGATATTGTGGCGTTACAACGGTCAGCAGGATGCTTCAACCAACAAAGTCTTTCTCGGTCAGCTAGCGCTTTCATGTGTCACACCCACAACCCTCAAAGACAGCTCATAACAAGTTAACGCAAGTCAAACTAAGGACAACGCAGAAAAGTCAATGAAGGCAGCTTCAAAAAAGACAACACAACAAACTAGGGCTTTAGTCAAACAACCCGGAATTCCTCGATTTTAGTACCCAGCTATATGACCTCCTCAAATCGGAATTTTGGCAAAAGATTGAGGTCAAACTACGAAGGGTTGACCACAGTTAATGCTGGTCAACGCTGAAGCCGAAAAGCCCTAGACAGATCAATGCAGAAAACATAAAGCCCTAAACAGATCGACGTAGAAAAACAGGTGCTTCGCTCCACATGTGTGAGGGAGAAAAGGCCTCCAAAGGCTATCGAACCTATCAGATCACAGTTAGAGAATGTATGATGAGATGATGAGAAAATGACCTCCAAGTCTCTCCAATTTCTATTCATCAATGAGGGTGTTGGACACATCTCTTAGGAATGTGGGATAAATCTGGCTGACCTTGCACATGTGGAAAATAAATTCAAAATCAATGTTCTACTCATCCGATCAAGACGATCTTTAGATCAATCTTGCACCTATCCGAAAGAGGAATCCAACAAAAATATGACCATCATCATATGAGCAGTGCAACCTGGAGTTTGGACCTAGTTGCCCAAAATTTACAGTTTAGAAGCCCAAAATGTCTTCGAAAAATTCGACCTACTACAGTTGTTCATGACTACTCCAGGCTGCAGATCATACTTGTGAAAGATGTGAAAATTTTCTTGCTCTTGGAGGGCAGATGGGCTGTGAATATATAGTGGCTAAGGAGCTTTCTGGAGAGGCAAGCCTGCATATACTAAGGAGGGAGCTAACTCAAAAAGATTTAAATTTGAAATTTGAAATTCAAAATTAAGTTTTGGAGCCAAAAAACTATCAATCATTATGGTTGAATTCAACTCAATTATTTGGTAATTTATCCTTGATAAAATCCTCATTTTACTTTGACTAGAACAGGCCCATTTTAATTTAATTTAATTGAATAAAAAAAAATTCTTGTAGCATCTCCTTTGGGGCTTCTTGACCAAATTCTAGGGCTTCAACTTTGAATGGCCATATCTTCTCAATTGTGAGGAGTTATATGGCATATCACCTACCATTGGAATCAACACGACGAGCTTTATCAATTGATGAAGGCCTCACTTGAAATTGCACTGACATTTTTATCCAAAATCCTCATAAAAAATGGGGTATCTAGGGCTTCTCTTCCATGGCTTCTTGTCATTTGTGTTGGTTTCTATAGCATCGGAAAGTGTTCTAAGTCTCATTTTTGGTAGAGAGGCTTAGACATCAGTGATCCAGATAACCCAAAAATCGTTTGTGGAAATTACACTCAGATGTGACTTTATTAAAATAATTAATTATTTTAATGCAGACCCTAAGTATAAACTTAGGGAAATTAAATAATTAAAGGGTATTAATAAAGCAGAGTGTGAATCTTCTAGAAGACAAAGATCAAGTCATCTTTTAATCTGAGCCATTGATTAAAGATATAATCTTGGCCGTTGATTCATCAGCGAGAAGACTATAAGAAGAGACTTGAGGGCCATTTGGAAATCAAGCCGGGGACACTCTCAGTTGCCGAAGGAATGACTCTGAAGCAAGGGAAATCGATTTCAGTGGGTGAGTTTGTAGAGGCTGGGTTGCAGGAGCAGAAGCAGAAGGAGGGAGAAGTCAGTTATCAGGAAGCAGATCTCAGGAGGGTGAAGGGAAGGGTGAGCTAATTAGCAGCAAGAACCCATCCACGCAGAATCACGCAGTCTAGAGAGGGACTGCGCAAAGCATCCACGCTGGATGACGCAGAGGGTGAAGGAGGTCACCCTGAGGGTCTGAAAATTGTCTGGGAGGTCTAGAAAATTCAGCCAGGTGTTTGCTAATTTTTCTTTGTTCATTAGACTCCTGTAAATGTACTTTCCATTTCTAAAGATAAATATAAAACCCTCATCTGCTGCATTGGTTTTCCCACATTGGGTTTTTCCGGGGACAATTGTCCAAAAACATCTGTGTTCATATGGTTATTTCTATTGTGCTATTTGTGTGCTATTTCAGAGATATGGCCTGGCACATCTTGTCACTGTTTGGCACCTTGTATGGTTCTGCACCCATATCACCTCTTTTGGCTCATCACATTTGTAATTTCCAATCCTCTGTACATTGGCACAAAAGTATGAAGGTATGTAAATATGACTGGACCATATGTATTTAAGTCATGGCAATCATCTCAACCGAGTAAAGCTGATCCACATTGTAAACATAGTATAGATGCTCTAAGCCATCATTGTACTATATATATTTACATGGCCTCTGCAGTACGTGTGGTTTCTTGTCCCTCTATAATATATAATTCTATTGGTATGACATCATATTTACAGGCAGTCTAATATTTATACATACAGTGAGCATTAGAAGTGTTGATATATGGCACCTAGGGGCAATCATGATATTTTGATAAATAGTCTCATATGGAAATTTTGTTTAAAAGAGAACTCTCGATCCCAGTAAAGTGACTTAAGTTGTTGACCCTAATATGCATCATTTCAAGGCTTAATTTGTCACTATAATGAAGTATCAGAAAGGCAAATCTCTGTTTTTTTTACTCTGGTATGTACACCTCAGTTTTATGAAGGAATTGTCCTAGAGTTGTATGGCATACTTGTTAAAATTGGAAACTAGGGCCAAATCCAGCTTGGGATAACTCATTTGATGGAGATGATGATTGCATTAAATTCCTCTTTCCGAGAGGACAAAAATTGATCTAAAGATCATCTCATTCGGACAAGCAGAAGTGTGATTTTGAATTTATGACCACACATGTTCAAATTGTTCAGGTCGGCCTTTGCTAAATGTAGGCTCAAGAAGCCCAATGGGCATGTCTCTTCACCCACAACAAATTGTATAAATAGAATTGACCTCACACCTCATTTGGCATCATCATCACTCACACATTCTTCTCTCTTCATCAGATTGGTTTGTACAACTATTGGCAAGCCTCTTTCTCTCACACATGTGGCAAGGAGGAAAAAATTTTATGGGACAAAATTGCAGGCTGAATTTCAGACTTCAGGGACAGGTTTGATCAGCGTTGACCTAGGAGTTCTAGACCAAGTTTGACTTCGATTTCTGGAGGAACAATTCAATTTTTGCAGGCTATACTGTTGGGCACAAAAATCGACGAGTTATGGGCTACTTGACCTGCATTGACTTCAAGGTTGATTGTTGTTTGATCACAGAAAATTACAGCAGTTTTTCTCTCTCCTTTGGCCGAGTTTGACTGAGCTGTTTTGGGCTGAAATTAACCTCCTGATCAGGCTGAGTTTGACCAAGGAAGACCGAGCTGCTTTGAGGAAGGATTGCTGCTATTTTGACTAGCGTTGACTTTCTGGTTAGGGCTGAAGTTTGACTGCAGTTGACTGCCAAATTTGACAGGGCTGATTTGACTTTGTTTGTGCAAGTCAATTTAATTTTGTACTCTCTCTCTCTGCTGAACTGTTGAATAATAATAAGAAGAATTGGTCAAAGAGTTTTCCTCACATTGGGGTTTTTCCCTGGCATCTGCCAAATTCAATGTTCTCTTGTCTTGGCTTGTCTTCTGAATATTGTTTATGTTCTATCTGCATTTACTGTCAATGTGATTAATGGTTAATATGATTGCCACTGAAAATAATTGGAAATTGTCATTGGGATGCATAAGGAACATTGAAGTAATTTTTGCTAAGCATAAAACATACCATTGTTAACTAAAATTAACATGGTTTTAGAGTACAGGTGAAGACAAAGCCCAAGCAAGAGAAAGAAAAGAAAACACTAAGATCTGTTGGACAAGGTCAAAGCCTCAATGGCTTCTACTTCTTACTTCCAATATGAGGATATGCTTAATAATAAATCTGACTATCATGCATGGAAAATTTCTTTGAACTTGACTTTGGAAGAAAATGATGTTATGGACTATGCGCAGAGAAGTGTGGTGTAGCCTCCTTCAAATGCACTGGCTGCTACTAAGACAAAGTATAAGAAAGGTGAGGTCAAAGCTAAGAAGATCATCAGAGACTCCATTCAAAAACATTTGGTTGCTTACATTTATGATTTGGGAACATCTAAGGAGATGTATGACAAGTTGGTTGGAACTTGGGATGTTCAAAGCAAACAATGCAAATCAAATCCTCTTTCTCAAGAACAAGTTGAAGGACATCAAGATGGATAGAGGGGAGTCTATCCATCTTACTTCATGAGGATTACTGAAATCAAGAATGATCTTCTATCGATTGGAGAAGTTGTTTCTGACATGGAGCTCACTCTTATTTCCCTTGGAGTTCTCCCACGAGCATGGGACGTGCTTAACAACACTATTCTTAACAATGACAGGATTCCTGGTTTTAACGAATTATTGACTAGATGCACTCAAGAAGAGACGAGGATGATGGAGATAGAAAAACCTTCAAATGGAAATGATCCCACTGCATTCTTCGCTCATACTAAAAGGAAGAACAATGTTGGTTCAAAGAAACAAGGTCAAGGATTCAAGCAAGGATTCAAAGAAGGAAGAAAGGGTAGATGCTTCAATTCTAACAAGTTTGGCCACTATGTTAGAGAGTTTCCTCATAAGAAGGATACACCACGGGATGATGAAAACGACAACAATCGCAACAATTTCAAAGGCAATGGAAATGAAAGGAATATCGAGTTCAATAACAAAGGAAAGAGGAATGCCCCCACTGCTCGATATGGAAATGGTCGACCTCCCAAAAGGTCGAGAAACTCCAAGTATGAGGAATCTAATATTGTAGAAAAGCAAAAGGAGTTTTATCTTATTTCTACCCTCACTATTGCCTCTCCTCCAGACACTTTGGATAATTGGTTGATTTATTGTGGTGCCTTAAGGCACTTCACTGGGTACAAGGAGGTCCTCTCTAATTTGATTGAAAAGAAGACTAATTTGGAAATCATACTTGGAGACAATGCCACCTAGCCCACGAAAGGGATAGGGATTGTCACTCTTCACTTGAATCAAGGTCAAATCCTTCATCTACAAGATGTATTGTATGTACCTGTTTTGAAAAAGAACTTGATATCTATTTCTACGATGGAAGAAAAAGCCTTCAAGGTAGCATTCATTAATGGGAAGGTATGTATTTGGCAAAGGAACCCGAAAGATGCATTTACACTTGGATTTAGGGTTGAAGGTCTCTATCAGGTTGGAGGAAGTCCTTTGGGAGCTATGACTTGCGATACTTCTCTTCAATCTGAATTATGGCACCAAAGGTTTTCTCATTACAAAGCCTTACATGATGTACGAAATATGGTCACAGGTATGCCCAAATTCAACATAGATCATGAAGGTGTTTGTCAAGGTTATACCGTTGGAAAATATACAAGGGGACCATTCCCTCAAGTGAGAGTCAATCTACGGACATTCTTCAATTGATCCATTCTGATCTATCTGGTATGTTGCCCGTAACATGATTAGGAGGATACTTGTACTATGCAATGTTTGTGGATGACTTCCCTCACAAAACATGGATCTATTTCTTGAAGAAGAAGGACAAAGTATTCAAATGGTTCCACTCTTTCAAAGCCTTGGTTGAAAATCAAACAGGGAAGAAGATCAAAATATTGAGGACCGTTAATGGGACCGAATATGAATCAAATGAATTCAATAACTATTGTAGAGAAGCTAACATTAAGAGTGAGACCACTACTGTGTATACTCCTGAGCAAAATGGAGTTGCCGAAAGGAAGAATCGAACAATCATAGAAGTTGCTCGTGCCATGCTTCATGACCAGGGCCTACTGAAGTTCTTATGGGGAGAAGCCGCCAACACTTCCGTATATGTTCAAAATAGATGCCCAAATCAAGCATTGGACTTCAAGACACCCAAAGAAGTTTTCATCGGTAAGAAACCTGGTGTTTTTCATTTTAGAATTTTTGGTTGTCCCATGTATTTTCATTTGCCAAAAGAGAAAAAAAAGAAGCCAGATGCATATGGGAAGAAAGGAACATTTGTTGGCTACAGTGAAACTTCAAAGGCATATAGAATCTATGTGCCTGGTCAAAGATAAGTTGAAATAAGTCATGATGTCACCTTCGATGAAGATTATGCCCTTGGAAAAGTCAAAGATCTTCTTATGCCAAGGAAGGACTGATGATAATGCAAGAAAGTTGGATGAAACTCCGACAGATGAACAGAAAGCCCTTTATGGGTTGAAGCAAGCCCATAGGGCTTGGTATGAGAGGATTGATAGCTATCTTATGAAGCTAGGATTTAGGAGCGAAGTTGACCCTAACCTATACTTCAAGGTTGAAAAGGACACGCCTCTCATTCTGGTACCTTATGTGGATGATCTCTTTTTGACAGGTGCAGACGCTCTCATTTATCAATGCAAGAGTGAGTTGGCTTCTGAATTTGAGATGAAGGACCTAAGGTTGATGCACTACTTCCTTGGCTTGGAGGTTTGGCAAAACCCAGGTGAGATTTTCCTTTCTCAAGGAAAATACATTGTGAAGCTAGTCAAGATATGTGGGATCAAGGTTACTTGGGAGCGAAAGCGGAAGCGCCATTTTCAAAAGCTCCCGGTCCGGAGCGTTTCGGGGAGCCTTTTTTTTAAATATATATATATTTTTATATTTTTTATAATTTGATGCATATATGTCAACAAAAGCATGTAGAATGATGAATTAGACATAAAAAACGTAAAAACATAGATTGAATCATATAACATCAATCATCTAGAAGTTATAATCTTCATCAACCACGCCCACAAGTTGGAAACATACAACATATTGACTCTTGAGTCTCGCGAATCATCAATCTGAAGATTTCAAGCTTTGAAAATTCAATATATAACATTTATCATCATTGATATCAAATTTCAATATATAACATTTATCATCATTGATATATAACATTTATCATCATTGATTCATTGATCACCATATAACTTTCATGAAGCATCATATTCATAATTCATAATGACTTATAAACTTATAAATGCCAACTTCAAAGTTTCACCTTTCAAATTCAAACTTCAAACTTAAATTGTCATTAAATATGAAAGAGTCAAGTTTCAACTGTTCAATAGTTATAAAAGATAAAAACTACTAGAAATAGAAAAGACTAGTAAAAAACAAATCTATTTTATCTATTGGCTGGCCCCTTGCCACACCCACGAGAAATGTCTAATTTGTGAGAACCACGAGGCAATGGTGCTCTTCTAATACTCTCAGGAGTACCACGTCCACGACCATGACTAGAAGGCGGAGGGCAACGTGAGGATGTAGGTGGAGGCTGAATCTGCAAAGGAACAATAGCTTGATATCGAGCATTGGCACTAGCACCCGCACTGCTACTTGATGTTGGGACTAGCCCTGTGTGTGGTGGTGCTGCTGATGCTTCATCATCATCCCTCAAAAGTTCTGCTTCCAATTCTTCCATATGTACAGTGCCGTCCTCCAAATTATCATCCTCTGGGTTGTTGTCCCAAACTTTATATGATTGATCCTCATATGCCCAATCACAGTAATGACTCAACAACCTCAAGTTGTAATGCACATAAACCAAGCTTTCAGCTCGGTTTTCATTCAACCTTGTTTCTTCTCACATTATGTATGAAGTTGTAGGTGCTCCAACACCTCTCTGCAGAAGAAGTATTCACAACTTGTGAGAGAACTTTTTTTGCCAACTTTGGCAAAAGTCCCATGCTACCATATGCTTCCCACCATGTGAGAGCATCAAATCTGTCTCTGTCTTCCATTGCATGGAAAGAACCAAAGTTACTAGTGCAACTGAAGTATCTGCCTAATTCAAGGCGCAATGCAGCACACTCCTCCTTGTCGGGGACCAACTTGTCTAATGCCTTCATGTATCCTTGTTGTACCTCTGGATCTGTGTGAGGTTTGATCCTAACCCCACCTCTAGGTGCAGGTTGGCCCAACCAAGATGGAGAGTAATATTTTGGCATAAGGATATATGCCAAGGCATGTAGTGGAACATTGAGTTTATTCCACCGTGCACACACACAGTCGTGAATCATTGCATATAAGTTGGGATCATTATCCTTAACAACATCTTTTATTTCGCCCAACATGCTATCCATCTGCTCATAAACCTCCCCAATCACTGGTTTATCTGTATCTGAAAAACGAATCATGTGATAAATGGGCTTGGTGAAGTTCAAAATTTCCCTCACACGTGCCCAAAACAAAGGGTCAAGGGCGGTCTCCTCCACATGTTCAAAACCTTGCCTGTCAACTATTGTCGCTGCCCTGTCCTTTAATAGCTGCCAGTGTGGGCTTGATACCATTGCAGCCAATGACTCTCTTACCTTCAAAAGGCGCCTGAAGGTGAGGTAATAGCTAGCAAATCTAGTTTTTGCTATCTTCAACAACTCCAATTTGGAGTGAGTACGGAAAAACCCATGGGTATTGCTATGATTTGTAATAAATTTTATCATTTTTTTACCTCTCTTGTACAAATCACCAAGCCATTTGAATTGAGGTTGTTTGTTTTTAATGATATCATGCATCAAAAGGTTCATTGTGTGAACCAAACACCCAGACCAAAATATGTCAGGGTATTTATCCTCAATAATTTCTCCTGCTGCCTTACAGTTAGCAGCATTATCAATGATGACTTGGATGACATTGTATGGCCCAGTATTTTCAATTATTACAAGTAATGGTTCTGCAATGTTAATGTCAGTCTTGAATTTGTCTAAATAATCATATGCTGAAAAGAATATTGCACCACTAACTGACACAGCCATAACACTTATCAATGGCTTTCCTTTTACATTAGTCCATCCATCAGATACAATGGACACCCCATGCTCATTCCAAGAATTTGTCATTCTAGCCAAAGAATTGTTTATTTTAGCTCTTTCATGATCAAGTCCCACGGTTCTGGCCTTGTCATACCCAAGGCTCCTGTATCCTTTGGGGGCATCATTAATGGCAGAAACCATTTCATGCCAATAAGGTGAGCAAAGAACATTGAATGGCACCCCACATGCATATAGAAACCGGAAAATTTTTGAATCCACATCATTCCTACACCCTTCGTCAAGGAAATCGGATATGGTTCTACGCCTTAAGGAGGTGTTTGGTCCAGGTGTGCCTCCATATCCACTGCCATGAGTGGAAGTTGATGGACTTCTTTGTCCACGATGTGATGGACCTGATGGTGTATAAGAATCAATGAAACCCCTAGATCTTTTAGATCTTTGTAGGGCAGCCTCCTCTTCCTTTCTATATTTCTCTCTCTGTGTTGCTGGCACACTGACACAAATTTTGATTCCTAGATTTTTGTCTCCATCCCCTGGCATTTTCCCACAAAGGTGCCTTCTGGCACGGGTGTATGAACCTGTGTATTCTTTATTGCAATGGGGGCAAAGAAATTTAGTGGTTCCACCACCATTCCCTCCTTCCTGCCTCTAAACATATTTGCACAAAGGTGTTTGACTTTGGTCTTGTCTAGTTGGGGTATCTGTGGCCTCATATTCTCCACTCTCCCCTTCCTCCTCAGCATACTCCTCCTCCTTTTCAAGATTTTCATCAGATCCACTATAGCCCACTTCTTCATCCTCCTCTTCTCTAATGGGCCTCTTTCTTCTACTTTCCAACACCATTATTACAAAGAAAGGAACCAACATGAAGAAAATCCCTAGCCATATAGCCATGATGTTTCAAGTTTCAAGTTTCAAGTTTCTAGCCTGCAAAAAAAATGAAGGAATGCCAAATGGGAACGGGAAATGCAACATAGGAAAAAAAACAATGCAATTTTTCACTTTTCAACACACTAGAATGCAACATTGAGAAAAAAATCAAGTTTTCATTTTTGAACAATTTAAAACCAATTCCTAGAAAATAAAAAACTAGATTAGAAGACCTACCTCTTTCTTGCAATCCTCCTCTTGCAAAATTGCTCTCTCCTTGGCACTTCCGCTCTCCAACTCTCCAAATCGCTCTGCTCCTCTTACTCCTCTTACTCTCCAAATCGCTCTGCTCCTCTTGCTCCTCTTGCTCTCTCACTCTCAACTAAAACGATAAAAACAGAATGAGGGGGGTGGGCTTTTTATTTACCTAACCCCCCTCCCTCCTCTCCAAAAAAAATCAAAAATTGACGCCAATTTTTTTTTTACGTGCTAGGGAGCGTTTTTCATGTCGGGGAGCATTCGGAAGCGAACGCTCCTTGACCGCTTCCTGCATTAAAAAACGCTTCGGGAAGCGTTTTTTAATGCAGGAAGCGGTCAAGGAGCGTTCACTCCCAATCGCTCCCTGAAACGCTCCCGAAAAGACAAGGAGTGCTTTTTCAGGCTCGGAAGCGCGCTCTCGAAAACGCTCCCCTCAAGAAGCGTTTTCGGGAGTGCGCTTCCGAGCGTTCCTAAAATGCTCCCGAACGGAGCGCGTTTTGGGAGCGGGATCGGGGGGGGGAAGCTTCCCCGCAACCTTGTGTGGGATGGTGGAATGCAAGTCTATGTCTACTTCGATGGAACTCAACTTCAAGAAGCTTTGTGGAAGTGTTGTTGGGCCTGTTGTGGAAAATCTTTTTGAGTATCAACAACTTTTGGGCGTGATGTTCTTGGTGAACTCCCGTCTCGACATATGCTTCGTTGTGAATACATTGAGTCAACTTATGGTCGAGCCTTATCACATACATTGAATTGCTGCGAAGAATCTCTTGAGATATCTTCGGGGCACAATCAACTATGGTTTGACATACATTGTCGAGAATTTGAGACTACATGGATATACTGATACTCACTGGGCTGACAGTGTCATGGATCGTAAGAGCACATCTGGATGTTGCTTTTCATTGGGTTTTGCTTCAATATATTGGATGAGCAGGAAGCATAAATCCGTTGCTTTAAGCACCGCCGAGGCCGAATACACTGCTACTAGTATGGCCTGTTGTGAAGTTGTTTGGTTGAGGAAGCTCTTTAGTGAGCTATTTGAGCATGTGTTGGATACCACCGTGATCTACTGCGACAACCAAAGTGGGATTCGCCTTTTAGAGAATCCTGTGTTCCGTGATCGCTCCAAGCACATTGAAATCAAGTACCACTTTATCTGGGATATGGTACAGCGAGGAGCAATAAGGCTCCAACACATCAGGTCTAATGAGTAGGTTGCAGACATTCTCACGAATCCCTCAGGGAAGCTCAAATCCTTAGCCTTCCGTGAGAGATTTGGAGTCATGGAAAGACCCTCCAATGAGCGTCCTGAATGAGTTGGACACTGAGCTTTGGGATCTCTTGTGTGCTTGGGGTACTTCTTGGAGCTATGAGCGACCATAGGGTGAGTGGTTCACCTTCCGCTAGTGGGGCACTATGTACAGGGTGAGTGGTTCACCTTCCCCTGTGATACCCCATGATGGTTGACGTGTGTAGGTTGAGTGGTTCACCTTCCCCTACGATTGCAAACACATGTATGTAGGGTGAGTGTTTCACCTTCCCCTATTGTTGATGACATATGCATAGGATGAGTGTTTCACCTTCCCCTACTGTTCATGACATATGCATAGGATGAGTGGTTCACCTTCTCCTATTACATATGAGCGGGATGATTGGTTCACCTTCTCTTGGGAATACCCCAGTGAGAGATGCATTCAAGCATATGCGTGTGGACATGTAGGTGGGACGTGGTTCACCCTTTCCCCACATGTAGGATGCTCATTCCCTACGATTGATGGTTGACATGTCAATGGGATGTGGTTCATCCTTTCCCCACGAGTAGGATCCTGCCTACAATTGATTGGTTGGCATGCATGTAGGACGTGGTTCATCCTTTCCCTACTCTCGGTGGTTTGCATGTGTGTAGGATGTGGTTTATCCTTTCCCTACTTGTGGTCATGATATGTGTTTGTAGGATGTGGTTTCTCCTTTCCCTACGTGTGGTTATGATATGTGTTTGTAGGATGTTGTTGTTGATTTTTGGGTAGCATTGGTTGTGTTATAGCTCTGAAACTTTGTGGAGGGGCTAGAACACGAGATCTCCAAGACCCAGAAATTGTTTGGAGAAATTCCACCCGGAACTTAAGTTATTCAAATAATTAATTATTTTAATGGGGACCCTAAGTCTAACTTAGGGAAATTAAATAATTAAAGTGAATTAATTTAAACATGTGGGTGAGAATGTTCTAAGTGACGAGGATCAAGTATTTTCTAATCTTAGCCGTCGATTAGAGATTAGATCACGGTCGTTGATTCGTCAATTGGAAAAGTATTAAAGGAAGGCTCGGGGTCAGTTGGAGAACACACACATAGTAGCAGCACTTGAGCTAAGTCGAAATTCTGGGGTGCAGTTTGCTGAGAATTTCAGAGTGAGCTTGCAGTGCAGGGAGGGGCAGTTTAGCAGCGGGATTTCGGATGCAAGGTCGAGAATATAGTTGCAGAGAGGCAGATCTACCCAGGAGAGACAACACAGCCCTTGAGAGGGTGACGCAAGCCCAACTGGGTGAGGAGGCTTAAACACCAGTATTCCAAAGAACCCAGAAACCATTTGGAAATTCCACTCGGTTCATGTTTTATTAAAATAATTAATTATTTTAATGGAAACCCTAAGTCGAAACTTAGGGAAATTAAATAATTAATAGGTATTAATAAAACAGAGTGTGAATCTTCTAGAGAACAAAGATCAAGTCAAGTTTTAATCTTAGCCATTGATTAAATTTCTAATCTGGGTCGTTGATTCATCAATGAGAAGATTATAAAAGAAGGCTTGAGGGTCATTTGGAAAGCAAGTCGGGCAAATATTTGTTGAGATTTTGGGTAGTGTCGGATGTGCTCTAGCTCCAAAACTTTGTGGAGGGGCTAGAAAACATGAGATCTCCAAGACCCAGAAATCGTTTAGAGAAATTCCACCCGGTGTAAAATTTATTCAAATAATTAAATTTTTTAATGGGGACTCTTAAGTCTAACGTAGGGAAATTGAAAAATTAAAGTGAATTAATTTACACATGTGAGAATGTTCTAAGTGATGTGATTCAAGCTTTCTCTAATCTTAGTTGTTGATTAGTGATTAGATCATGACTGTTGATTTCTCAACGAGAAAAGTATTAAAGGAAGGCTTGGGGTCAGTTGGAGGTACACACACATTGCAGTAGCACTTGAGCTAAGTCGAATCAAAATTCTAGGGCGTGGTTTGCTGAGAATTTTCGAGTGAACTTGCAGTGCTGATGAGGAGCAGATTGGCAAGGGATATTTTGATCTGACGCCGAGAATACATAAATCAGAGAGGCAGATCTATAGCAGGCAGCACAGAGGCCAACAGGAGGGATGCAGCCCAGCCAGGCTTATGCAAAGGCAACGCAGGGGCTGATGCAGAGGTAGCGCAGAGCCCAGATGGGTGACGCAAGTGCAGACTGTGCTGCACAGAGGCCATGTTGGGCAGGAAAGGCTAACACCAACGCTGGAAGGACAACTTTGGGGTTCTAGTGGGCCAAAAAGGGCTCATATTCAGTAGTGACAATTTGAATCAGCCACATTTTCTGTCTTCAAGTGATAAGGTACCATTGCCATGAAATTCTCTGTCGGGCAAACCACTACTGGTGCCCTTGATGTATTCAGATTCTGCTTAATAATAAAACCTGCAAAGAGCTGCTGCACCAGTTTTCCCGCATTGGGTTTTTTCCTTTTTCATATTTGCGCTGTGTTTCAGTAAATGATCTGTAAATGCGTAGGCTGCAGATTGTGTTTTCTTTGATATTTTTCTGAATATTTAATTTAATAACTTGTTAATTAATTCAAACAAGTAGGAGAAGTAAATCAATATTCTGCAGTAGGGTTTCTATGTTCAGAAATTTTCACATGGTATAAGAGCGATTGCAGATCAAACTGAAGCCATCAGCAAGAGGCTGAAGATTTTTTGCTACAGGAGGGCAATTGAAGCTGACAGATCCAGGAAGAGGCAGCGCAGCACCAGAGGGATAGCGCAGACCCAGCAGAAGGGTGATGCAGAGCCAGTCTGCTCACGCAGAGCTGACGCAGAGGTTGACACAAGCCCTACTGGGTGGCACAAAGCCTGTCAGGCTCACGCTGAATTGACGCAGTGGTTGACGTAGGCCCTAGAGGGTGACACAATCCAGGTTGGAGTGACGTTGTGCTAGTTGCTGGGGCTAGAAGTGCAGTTTATGATTTTCAAAGTTGTTGGTGGGGCGTCGGTTCTGTCGATGCAGAACAATGCCTAGCAAAGTTGACAAAGTAAGGGGAAATAGTCCCTTGACATATTTTCTTGCCAAGAAATCTGAGATTCGATCAAGAGGAGTGATCGTAGAGGGCTAATTCTGATTCGACAGAATTGGTGGAGGATTTCCGGGAGGGAAATCATTTGTCCGAGGGAGCGTACGTTCTAGAGGGTTTTTATCGCCAAGAAACCCAGATTCGGTCTTCTGTTGAGTGCAGCAGCAGTAGAAGGGAAAAGATCACTTGCTTCGACTTGTTTGAGCAGAGATGGCCCCGTACGGACTGAGAGATCAAGATAGGTTAGACAGTGTGTCTAACTTTGCTATCTGGAAAGCCAGAATCCTTACAGTCCTGGAAGAGTACGACATCAGAGACCACACTAAGAACGTCCTAGCTGTGCTAACCGATGCGGATGCTCTGAAGAATTTAAATGAAAATCAAGCGCGGGCTAAGCGCTTGATCATGGGTGGAGTAAAAGATCACGTGGTTCCACATATTTGCGAAGAAGACGACAAACGAGGTGTGGACAACACTAACCACGTTGTATCAAGGTAGCTCCGTCCAGAGGAAGATGCTTCTGGAGAATCAGATGCAAATGTTCCAGATGCACAAGGGAGAGGAGATTGATCCCATCCTCTTTAGATTGTAGACTATCCGAGACCAGCTAATTGCCATGGGGGAAACTCTGGATGATGGACTCATGGTGAGGACTGCCCTGAGTGCAGTGACCGATGAGTGGGAGATCTTTGTCCAAAGTATCTTGGGCAGAGCACAACCAAATTAGGGGGACATGTGGGCAATCCTTCGACAAGAGGAGATCTGGAGAATAACCAAGAGGGAATTCAACAGCGGAGGAGTCAAGATAAAGAAAGAGGAGGAAGATGAAGCCCTAGTATCTAAGGGATAGCGACAGCAAGGGAAGAAGAAGAAGGACCTATCCAAGGTTCGGTGCTTCAGATGTGGCGAATTGGGACACTTTGCCAACACTTTTCCTAAGAGGAAGGGAAAGGAAGATTTGGATTCCAAGGTAGCAACAACGAAAGGGGACGATGGCAACGAAGATGGTGCGGCCATGAGTGCTCATGTACCTCGAGAGAAGAGTTGGGGCGACATAGATTTGTAGAGTGAGCTACAAATGGTGGTGGCGGGATCCTTAAGGTGACCAAACTCTTGGATCACATACGAGCTACGAGAGCCTTAAGACAGTAGCAGGATGACTGGAGTCAGTTGGTGCAGAAGATCATGGAGAAGCAGAGGCAATGTTGATATGTTGGAGAGTAGAGCAGTGCAGTGTAGTGGCAGCAGCAGCGTCGAAGCAACAATGTAGAGGGGTAGTGCTTACGCAGTGCAGAGAAACAACAACGCAGAGGCTCTAGAGGGACAACGCAGAGCAGCAGTGGAGGGTGCTTCAGTGATGAGATGCAACCAAACTGAATTATCTATCAGTTGATTGGATGATCGTCCTCCAATTGCTTACTTCTCAGCAACTGAGTTGCAGTGGTAGTGCTATAGGCAACATGATGCAACAATTTAAGAGGGAGTTATAGTACAAATGTGGCAGTGACATGGGCAGCTAAACAAAAAGCAACAGCGCAGTGGATGGAGGGCAGCAGGCCAAGCATCAGCAGCGCAAGGGACCAATGCCAGAGATCAAGGTGATGCTTCAGTGGTGAAGTGTTGCTAGAGCACATTTCTCGCTAAGAGAGAGTGTTGAGATTTTGGGTAGCATCGGATGTGCTCTAGCTCCGAAACTTTGTGGAGGGGATATAACACATGAGATCTCCAAGACTTGGAAATTGTTTGGAGAAATTCTTCGCGGTGTAAAAGTTATTCAAATCATTAATTTTTTTAATGGGGACCCTAAGTCTAACTTAGGGAAATTGAAAATTTAAAGTGATTTAATTTACACATGTGGTGAGAATGTTCTAAGTGACGTGGATCAAGCTTTCTCTAATCTTAGTTGTTGATTAGTGATTAGATCACGCTCGTTGATTTCTCAACAAGAAAAGTATTAAAGGAAGGCTTGGGGTCAGTTGGAGGTACACACACACACATTGCAGTAGTACTTGAGCTAAGTCGAAATTCTGGGGCACTGTTCGCTGAGAATTTTTGAGTGAGCTTGCAGTGCTGGTGAGGGGCAGAACGACAAGGGATATTCTGATCTGAGGCCGAGAATACATAAATCAGAGAGGCATATTCGTTCCAGGCAACGCAGAGGCCAGCAGGAAGGACACAACCCAACCATGTTGACGCAGAGGCCAGCAGGAAGGACACAACCCAACCATGTTGACGCAGAGGCTGCGGAGCGCCCAAAAGGGTGATGCAGGGGCAGGCTGTGCTGCGCAGAGGCTGCACAAAGGCCATGCTGGGCAGGAAAGACTGATGCAAAGGCTGAAAGGATAGACCTTGGATTCCAGTAAAGGCTTGTATTCAGTAATTCCCGTGAGGGTTTGAATCAACCATATTTTCTACTCCGAGTGATAAGGTACAACTGTCATGAAATTCTCTTTCAGGCAAACCACTACTGGTGCCCCTGATGTATAAATATTCTGCTTAATAATAAAACCCTCAAAGAGTTGTTGCACCAGTTTTCCTGCATTGGGTTTTTCCGGGGACATTTGTCCGAAAAATCATGTGTGTCCTTTGTCATATGTGCGCTATGGTTTAGTAAATGATTTGTAAATGTGTAGGCTGCAGATTGTGTTTGCTTTGATATTTTTCTGAATATTCAGTTAAATAACTTTTTAATTAATTCAAACAAGTAGGAGAAATAAATCAATATTTTGCAGTAGGGTTTTTGGGTTCAAAAATTTTCACAACATGTAGCAACCCAAGGGAAGTTGATTCTGAAGGAAGAGAATTCGATTTTAGAGGGAGATTTGCAGGGCAAAGGAAGCAAAAGGCATCAACAGTGTCAAGGCTCAAGGAAAGAAGGACACAGAAGCTCAGAGAGGCAACACTCAGGAGCAGCACAGAGGCCTCACGCAGTAGTGACGTAGTCTCACGTATCTCTCTGCGCAGAGATACGCAGGAGTGATGCAGAGTGACACAGGGAGGGCCAGTGAGTCCCTCAAGTGTCGGAAATTCTCTGGAGGTCTGGAGAAAATTTATCTCATGTGTATCTCAAGAAGTTTCTCAGTTATTTATGCTAGTCTTTTTTTGTAAAGAATTCCTGCTAAAGATTAATATATAAACCCTCGTCTACTGCACAAGTTTTCGCACATTGGGTTTTTCGAAGACAATTGTCCAAAAATAACTGTGTCATTGTGATTGGCTCTTGTGCTTGCATTTTACTGTTCTTTTCTCTATATGTACTTGAGTGATAACTGCATTAGTATTTATTTTGAAATTTACTGTAAGGGTTTTCGTAAATAACTTATTGTAAAAATAAGTAGGAGAAATAAAATTATAACTACAGTAGAAATTCATAATTGAATTTTTCACATGTTATCAAAGCTGAGTTGAGTGAAAGGATTGGAGACTCTGCAATAAGAACAAAATCTAGAAGCTGATGCAACAACAACTTGAAAGGGTTGACGCAGCTCTCCAGAGAAAAGGGAAAGCATGGAAGAACAGAGGGATCACAACATCTTTGTATTGGCCCCCAGAGTGGAAGAAGAATTTGCTTGTGTATCAAGCTTTGCTTCTCCATATGTCTGGTATATTGATTATGGAGATTTTGCACATATGACGGGATTACAAGAATGCTTCTCAAACTACCAGGAAGAGTAGATGAATTTTTAGATCACCATGGGAAATAAGGCGAAGTGTACCCCTATTGGGAGAGGTACCATAGTGTTTCAAACTGAAGCTGTAAATAAGCTTCGAGCCACCAATGTGCTGCATGTACTTGGTTTGGGGATGAACTTACTCTTAGTGTTTCAACTACAAAACAAGGGCTATGACGTCTACTTCATTGGAAAAAGAGTATATTTCAAACACCCAAGTTGGAAGAAGAAGGCACTGTTGACTACTGGAGTGGCACCTGATGATTATGTGAAAACTCCATGCCCAAGGATGAACCAGAGGACACTTTTACCATCATATATCATCAGTTCAACAGAGTTTTTAAACTCTACTTCTACTTATCATTTTCTCTTGTACTCAGAGTCCACGACCTACGAGGAATTGTAATAAGGGATGCTAGTAATCATGAATTTGAGTCTGTAACAGGCCTAGGTAGCTTGAGACCTTGCCAACAAGTGAGTATTACTCTTGGAAGTTTTTTTCACTCGGTTAATTATCATCTCCCTATCAGGACTTAATAATTAATTGAGTCTTTTTCTTCAATCTTACCCCAAAGCCGGAGTACGGTTGGATGGTGAGGCCTTGGTTGAGTCCTAGTGTCTAGAGTCAATGTATATTACCATACTAGATCACACAAAAATTTCGTGGAATTTGGTTAGGTCTAGGTAGTGATTTTTTAATTTTTTAGATTTCCCGCAAGTAAAAAATTGCAATAAAAATTGTAATTGGATTGTAATAAGTGTTGTCTAGAGAAGTTGTATGGGATATGAATAATCAAAATTACACCTCTCACCCTCAACTTTCTACTATGGCACACTTTGAAGGGTTAATAATGAGTTTTGGACCCTTAAAACCCACATTTCCTATGTCTAAATAGCCGACATGAGTTCCTTCATTTATCTTTGAGGCCGACATAGGAAGAGGAGGATTGTGCTTGTTAGACATTTTCATAGACTCATATACGTTGACACATGCTCAAGAAGAGCTTCTTCATACATGACATTAATTCTGACTTAAATGACAAATCCTAATGTTTTCAATGGGAGCCAACTAAAATAAAATCACTTGCACATGAAACCCATGAAGCAAGGCTTAATAATGATTTTATTTTTCCTCATTATGTCATTTTGCAAAGTCACAATTACATGTCATTATGAAGACTGAACCTAGTCACATTTTTCAACACTTTTGATCCTTCCTCAATCTGGTAGCAGCAACAGCGACAACAACACTATGTAGCAGTTTCTTCAACCTTGCTTCTATAACTTCGATCTGGAGGGAAAGACTTCGATCTTGCTTCTATGAGTTCAATTTTGACCCAATACAACTCTTCAAGACAACAACATCCAACAAAATCAACTTTGACCTATTCTTCTCTTGGAAGCAGCAACTGATGCACCACTGAAGCAGCAAAATGTGAAAATTCCTAAATCTGGAATCCTATTGCAGCAACTGGAAAATATTCACCTAGTTGTTTATTTTAATTTAAAAATTTATTTGCAATTTTCTATGGCAAACACTAAATACATCACGCTGCAACCTCCACTACATAAAAATTATATGCGGAAACAAGCACTGAGCAAGAAGAAATAGACACACATATGACATCGTTATTTTTGGAAAAATGTCCCCGAAAAAACCCAATGCGGGAAAACCGGTGCAACAGTTGACGGTTTGTATTATTAAGCAGTAGTTATGAATACAATCTAGGATGCCTTATTTAGGCCATCCATACAGAGAAAATAATTGATAGAGAGTTAGCAAGAAAGTAACCTCACACTAACACTGGAGACCCGGCACTGAGCCACCCCTGAACTCACAAGCCCCACGCTGCCTTTGCTCAGATCTGCGTCACTCTAGCTGGGGACTGCGTCACTCCCTTCGACTGCTCTTTCTGCTGGCTAGATGTTGATCTTCTACACCTCCGGTCTCACACACCCCGGTTCTCCGGCACTGGATCTCACTGATCCTTAGCAAAATAGCGGATCTCTACGTGGCTCTGCGTTGCCCAGCGTAGCCCCTACACTACCTCTTCTGTGTCCTCTTATTTTCTTTCTCTGCGATGTATTTCCGGCTTAGGAAAATCTCCAATCGGAACTATCTTTGCCCCTCACTGCGTAGAAGCAACTCGATGTGATCTCTCCGGCTACTCTGCGCTGCTCACTTGAGAAATCGATCTCTAGCTACGATGTGTTTTCCAAATGCCCATCAAGCCTTCTCTTACATCACGCTGCAACCTCCACTACATAAAAATTATATGCGGAAACAAGCACTGAGCAAGAAGAAATAGACACACATATGACATTGTTATTTTTGGAAAAATGTCCCCGAAAAAACCTAATGCGGGAAAACCGGTGCAACAGTTGACGATTTGTATTATTAAGCAGTAGTTATGAATACAATCTAGGATGCCTTATTTAGGCCATCCATACAGAGAAAATAATTGATAGAGAGTTAGCAAGAAAGTAACCTCACACTAACACTGGAGACCCGACACTGAACCACCCCTGAACTCACAAGCCCCACGCTGCCTTTGCTCAGATCTGCGTCACTCTAGCTGGGGACTGCGTCA
The DNA here is from genome assembly GCA_034641835.2 of Pinus albicaulis. Lineage (NCBI taxonomy): Eukaryota > Viridiplantae > Streptophyta > Pinopsida > Pinales > Pinaceae > Pinus > Pinus albicaulis. The sequence continues at coordinate 163,127,730 of CM076576.1, forward strand.
CTCCCTTCGACTGCTCTTTCTGCTGGCTAGATGTTGATCTTCTACACCTCCGGTCTCACACACCCCGGTTCTCCGGCACTGGATCTCACTGATCCTCAGCAAAATAGCGGATCTCTACGTGGCTCTGCGTTGCCCAGCATAGCCCCTACACTACCTCTTCTGTGTCCTCTTATCTGCTTTCTCTGCGATGTATTTCCGGCTTAGGAAAATCTCTAATCGGAACTATCTTTGCCCCTCACTGCGTAGAAGTAACTCGATGTGATCTCTCCGGCTACTCTGCGCTGCTCACTTGAGAAATCGATCTCTAGCTACGATGTGTTTTCCAAATGCCCATCAAGCCTTCTCTTATAACCTTCTCGTTGAGAAATCAATGGCCCAGATCAAAACATAATCAAGGACTAAGATTGACTTGACTTGATCTTCATCTTTTTCTAGAAGATCCACACTAAGTTCGATTAATATACTTAATTATTTTAATTCCCTAAATTTAGACTTAGGCTCCCATTAAAAATAATTAATTCTTTTAATAAAACCCCATCCAGATGGAATTTCCCAAAAATCTTTCTGGGTATTTTGGAATACATGTGTCTAAGCCTCCCTGCAAAATTTGAGACATAGAGCACATCCGATGCTACCAGAAATCAACACAAAATACTTAGAGACTTCAATCATCCAAACTATAGCATGTGAGAGAGAGAGAGAAGAGTACGAAAATTTCGATTTTCTTCCAATTCTTTAGCTTGCCCAAAACCGCATTCAAATTGACCCCTTCCTTCACTTCGCAAATTTTTCCTGATGCATCAAATGATATTGAATTTTTGAGTGTGTGAGAGATGTCTCCAAATGAATTCGATCTCCCTGTATTTATAGGCTTCCGATGAGTTTGAATTACTAAACTTGAGGCCGACTTGATGTGGAGGCTCCATAAACCATATTTGACTCAATACTTGACCTAATTACATGATTCAAAAGTGTAGAATGGGTCAATTTAAATCTGTAATGACTAACCTAGAAGTCCACAATGGGGAGCTTAATCTAAATATGCCCTAAGCATGAAACCCATGCTTTAATAAGTCATTTAATAATAAAATAAATGATAATATAATTCTTTTGACAAGTACAATAAATATTGATTCAAATACAATTTTGGAAGACCGAACCTAGTTACAATCTTCAACAACGATGTGATATATTCTTTACCTCTCATCTGGCCAATGAGTTGGGAAAAGTGGATAGGTACCATACCACTACTTATGAATGCATCGTGTACTGTCGTACTCCCTATGTCTGGGATGAATGATGTTTCTTCAACTTGATCACTTGGGATCAAGTCCGATGGTTATGGATTGACTTTTGTCAGTGGAGAGCGGCAAGGTCTTGTGACTCACTCTCGATCGATTCTTCTTTATTTTTCATATCAGTATTCAGTAGAGCTTAGCAGAGATGAGTACAGAGATGGTTCATGACGACAGGTTGGCATGATGATCGATGATGATGGATTGATTGGCAAGAAGAATTCTCCCTAGTTGAGAGGGAGTGTTAAAATTGGAAACTAGAGCTAAATTCCACTTTGGACAGCTCCCCCGGGGAAGATAATTATAGCATTAAATTCCTCTTTTTCAGAGGACCAAAATCGACCTAAAGATCATCAAATTTGGTTAAGAAGAAGTGTGCTTTTGAATTTCTGTTTCTCTCATGTAAAATTAACAAGGTCGACGTCACCTATATGTCGGCTCAATAAGCCCAAAAGTCACGTCTCTTCCACCCCAACGACTATTATATATAGTGGTTCTTTCAACCTCATTTTACACATCAAAAAGGTCAAATCATGTTTGAGGTAGCAGAGCTGAGAAGGAGGACGCATTAGTATTTTGTTTTGGGTTTTCTCTTCCATCACAGGGCCAAGAATCTTCTGTTGGGAAGGCCATGGGTCTTTAGGGCATGTCTGGGCTAGTTTCATGTGGTAAACCCTTTCCCACATCGAGCCGAGTATCTCAGGCAGAAGATCGAGGTTGTTGGTGGCATATCTGATCTAGATGTATGGGTGTTTATGACAGTTTTGGATTGTATTCTTCTTCCCTTGTTGGCCGCAGACCCTTTGTGGAGTATGGCAGGTTCAGACCCCAGTTGAATGGAGGAAAAGAGGCTAAGGTATTAGCCTGGTCTAAGCCACCTTCACTGCTAAGAAGATCGAATGTTTTGGAGGTTTATATCGTGAGTTTGTTGTTGTAGGTTAGGGTAGATGTATGCCCTAGCCAAATCTTCATTTAATTCAGGATCAATCTTCTTTGGGTTTCTCATCTTCAACAAAGAAGGCCGCATTTAGGATCTTGCTACTTTTGAAGTTCGTTATGTGGTTGCATTATCTATTATGAACCGCTAATGAGATCAAGAAACAGAAGTGCAAACTTGGCTAGGTTACCTCCTTGACATCTGGACAATGGTATTGCTCTACATATTGACGAGTCAATTTGACTTTAAGTGTACTCTCTTTCTCTTTCTCTGCTGAACATTTGATAATAATAATAAGAAGAATTGGTCAAGGGTTTTCCCCTTGGAGTTTTTTCCTTGGCTTTAGCCAATTTTGTGTTCTCTTGTCTTGGCTTGTCTTCTGCATGTATGCTTTATGTTCTTTCTTCAGTTATAATGGTCAATGTGATTACAAAAAGAAAAGAAATGATTAGTAATTGGGCTCATGTTGATCTAACTGTCCTAAGAAAAGAACATGTTAAAATTTAACAGAACAAGAACACAGAATATAGGCTGCAAGCCAGGGCCAAAAACTCTCCTCTTGAGAGGAAAACCCGAAAATATTTTCTCTTCCTTATATATTCTCCAATTGATGAATTCCATGACTTTAAGACTGAGACCAATACCCTCCAAGACCAAGACCAACCTCTTCGGATGATGTGCTAACCTCGATCTAGTCAAACCCAGTCAAATCTCTTCCAGTAGCACTTCTTCAACCTCCTGCTGCAATATTTTCATCCTCCAATTGCATATATGAAATTTTGGCCTCCCTACATACGCAGTGTCCACATGTGTGAGCTTCGATCTTCCTTTAGAGTCTTCCCTTGACCTTAGCTTGCCTTTCCTTGACTCCTGGAGCTTGAGGATGACCCTTGGTGACCTTTGCTTGACCTTTGTCTTCTTTTCTCCAAGATCGAAGTTGTAGATAGAAACCCTAGGTTTGTTGTAGAATCCCTAGTCTTCCTTAGCATGTGTGAGAGAAAATAGCCCAAACTAAGATCTTCTTCGTTCTTTTCCTCTTTCCTTGCCTTCTTCTCCTTCTTCATTATCTAGAATGAGTGATGAGTGAATGTGCTTCAAGTAGGACGAGTACTCTTCTATTTATAGGCTCTTCAATGGTGGACATGGCTCTTCCTTTTACGCCGACTTGCCAGATGCCAGGCCAACTTCTTCTTGGAGTGTATTCTGATACTTTTAAAGACAAAAATATTTTTCTTTACAAGTTACAATGTGCCCGATGGGGTCTTCAACTTATGACAATGACTCTTTTGACTTCTTGACCCTAGGAAAAACCCTAGAAGCACTCAATGGGTGCTTGACTTATAAAATAAAAGACCATGAGCATGAAACCCATGCTCCAAAAATAATAATAATAATTTTCTTTCATTTTATCATTTACAAGAATAAAAAATACATTTCATACTTATGAAGACCTAGTTACACAATTTTCAACACTCCCTCTTAACTAGGGAGGTATTCGTAAGAGATACATGGGCATTCTCAATCTGAAGAGATCTCATAAGAAGAGTCGGATTTGTAACCCATCTGTCTAGCATCATATCAACCAACATTGTCACATAGCAAGGCCTTGATTAACAAATCTATCTCTCCACAAGATCAGAGCACAATGTTGGCGAGACTAATGATTTATAGACACCATCATCATTGTCTCTCAAGGTGCATACTCCACCCAGGTGTTCACAGTGTATGACCTTGTTTGGACTATTCTTGTCTTGGATAGCTAGTCCTCAAAGAATATCGGTCCACGACTACTCTTATCTTGGATGCCCTACCTCATCCTCAAAGAGTATCGAATGCCAGATGGTTACCCAATCCTCCATTCTGTCTTCCCAAGTGAAGACAAGAATGATGTTCCTATCTCTCCCTCTCAACCAGGGAGGATATATCAATCAAACCAATCTCGTCTCTTAAATACACAAGCTTCTTATTAGGAAGATATTTTGTCAATATGTCAGCTACCTGCTCATCAGTGGAGATATACTGTAGTTGCAATACACCATTTTGAACTAGCTCCCGAATGTAGTGATATTTTGTTTATATGCATTGTCTTTCCATGAAATACTGGGTCTTCAGACAATCGTATGCAACTAGTGTTGTCACAATGTATCACTATAGGGTCCATCAGTCCTTCGAACAAGTCAAACAACAACGTCCTCAACGAGACTGCTTCTTTGCTTACTTCACATGTTGCAACATACTCAGCCACAACACTACTCAAAGCAACAGGTTCTTGCTTTTTGCTCATCCATGAGATCATGGAGTATCCTAGACTAAAACATCCTCTCATAGTGCTTCTTCCATCCTGCTCACTGCCTCCCCAGTCGGAATCTATATATCCAATCAGATGGACATCATTCCTTCTATCATATTTTAGGTAGTGGTGGATAGTTCCTCGCAGATATCTCAGCATATGTTTCGCTGATATCCAATGATCATGTCTCGCCTCTACTTGGAATTGACTGAGGATGTTTACTGTAAAACATATGTCTGGTCGAGTATTCACCAAGTACATTAGTGAGGCAATCAGTTGTCTATACATGGAAGGATCCACAGGGCTTGATTTAGAACTCGTGAGACTCTTCAAGTTTTTAATCATCAGAGTGGTCATTGGTTTTCAATCCATCATGTAACCTCTTCAACATCTTGATCACATACTAACCTTGACCTAGATAAATTTCATCAGGTCCTTGCCAGACTTCTAGTCGCAAATAGTAATGCATCAACCTAGATCCTTCATGTCAAATTGTGCTGCTAGTTGTTTCTTACATTCTTCAATTCGGATTTCTACACCTGTCAAGAGAAGATCATCTACATACAGAAGAATGATTACCAGTTCTGCCTTCACAACCTTGATATAAAGGTTCGGATCAACAGAACTTTTTGTGAAGCCTATTCTTTGTAGGTATGCATCCATTCTAGCATACCACGGCCTTGGTACTTGCTTGAGGCCATATAATGCTTTCTTTAATTTGCAAACATATGCCTTCCTGTCTTTAACTTCAAATCCCAAGGGTTTCTCTATATAGACATCCTCATCAATTGTACCATTCAGAGACACGGTCTTGACATCCATTTGGTGGATGCTCCATCCCATCGATGCTGCCAAAGAGATCAATGAACAAATCGTCGTTGTATACCTTGTTGTCGGAGCAAATGTCTCTTCATAATCGATGTCTTCTTGTTGAGAGAAGCCCCTAGCCACAAATCTTGTCTTATGCTTATCGATACTTCCATTTGCCCGCATGTTTGATCTTTATAGATCCATTTGGAAGTTACCACATATTTGTCTTCGGGCCTAGGTACAATCTCCCAAACTCCATTCTTCATTATAGATTGATATTCTTCGTTCATGGCATCCTTCCATTCCTGATGATTGACAACTTCTTCAAAAGTGGATGGCTCAACTTCTATTAGCTTTGTCATGTATGTTGCATACCAAGAATATCGCTTTGGTTTCTTGCTTTCTCTAAATGAGCCTTTCGCTGCCCCATGACCTTCTACATCAAGTAGTGTAGATTTCAACCACTTAGGTCTCTTTCTTGATTTGGAGAGGACCACAAGTTGAATGGGTTCACTAGGATTGTCATCTTCATGATGGGATTCCTCTTCTTTCCTGTTAGCTTCCTCTTCAAATACTGGAAGTTCTTTGTCATCAGAGTCCATGAGAAGTTCCTTAGATTTCTTAAATGCGATACTCTCCTCAAATATGACATCTCGACTTACTTCTATATGGTATCCTTCCTTTATGTAGATTTTATAAGCCTTAGAGGAGTTGTTGTAGCCTACAAGTGTTCCTCTCATGCCTGATGGATCCAACTTCTTTCTTTTGTCCTTTGGTATATGAATATATATGAGACACCCAAAGATGCGAAGATGTTCTATAGTTCATTTCTTCCAAGTGAATACTTCTTTGGGAGTCCTGTTGTCCAACAACCTATGGGGACTTCAATTTTGAATATATATTGTTGTCTTATTGGCTTTTCCTCACTGTTGCACTGCAACTCAGTTGCTGACAAGTAAGCAACTGAAGGACATCACCCAGCAACTGACAGACAAGTCAGTCTGGCTACATCTCATCATTGAAGCACCATTTGTTGTTGCTCTGCGCTGCCCCTCTGAAGCATTGCATTGTCTATTGTTCTGCACTGCGTAAGCACTACATCTACGCTGCTGAAACCCCATCAACCTCTGCGTTGCTGCTTCCATGTTGATGTTGCCTCTCCTCTGCATTGCTCCAGTCTTCAGAGTCCCAGCGCTGCCCTGTGCCTCTCCATGATCTTCTACATCCACTGACTCCAATCATCCTACTACTATCTTTAACGACTCTCATAGCTCATATGTGATCCAAGAGTTTGGGCACCTCTAGGATCTTGTTGATCACCATCTCTAGCTCACTCTATAGATCTATGTCGCCCCACCTCTTCTCTCGAAGTACATGAGCACTCATGGCCACATCATCATCGTTGTCATCATCCCCTTTTTTTGTTGCTGCCTTGGAATCTGAATCTTCCTTGCCCTTCTTCTTAAGACAAGTATTGGCGAAGTGTCCCAATTCACCACATCTAAAGCACTAGACCTTGGATAGGTCCTTCTTCTTCTTCCCTTGCTGCCTCTGTCCCTTAGATGCTAGGGTTCCATCTTCCTCCTCCTCTTTCTTAATCTTGACTCCTTCGATGCTGAATTCCCTCTTGGTTATTCTCCTGATCTCCTCATGTCGAAGGATTGCCCACATTGTCCCCCCAGCTTGGAAGTTTTGCTCTGCCCAAAATGCTTTGGACAAAGGTCTCCCACTCATCGGCGACTGCATTCAGGGCAGTCCTCACCATGAGTCCATCATCAGGAGTTGCCCCCATGGCAATCAGCTGGTCTCGGATAGTCTGCAATCTAAAGAGGAAAGGATCGATATCTTCTCCTTTGTGCATCTTGAAAATCTGCATCTGATTCTCCAGAAGCATATTCCTATGGACGGCGCTACCTTGATACAACGTGGTTAATGCCGTCCACACCTCGTTTTTCATCTTCTTCTCGGCAATATGCGGAACCACGTGAACTTTCACTCCATCCATGATCAAGCGTTTAGCCCGTGCCTGATTTTCATTAAACTTATTTAGAGCATCAACACCGGTCAACACAGCCAGGACATTCTCGGCATGGTCTTTAATACCATATTCATCAAGGACTGTCAAGATTTTGGCTTTCCGGATAGCAAAGTTAGACACATTGTCTAACCTATCCTGATCTCTTAGTTTATACGGGGCCATCTCTGCTGAAACTGTCGAAGCAAGTGCTCTTCTCCCTTCTACTGCTGCTACACTCAGCAAAAGATCGGATTTGTGTGTCTTGGCGATATAAACCCTCTAGAGAATATGCTCCCTTTGACAAATGATTTCCCTCCCAGAAATTCTTCACCAATTCTTTCGAATTAGCCCTCTACGATCACTCCACTTGATCGAATCTCAGATTTCTTGGCTAAAAAATCTGTTGAGGAATTCTTTCCCCTTACTTTGTCAACCCTCTTAGGCATTGTTCTACACTGACAGAAACAATGCCCCACCAACAACTTTGAATATCAGAAAATTGCACTTCCATCCACGGCAACCGGCAAATCGTCACTCCCTCTTGGACTGCATCACCCTCTTGGATTGCGTCACCCTCTTGGGCTTGTGTTAGCCTCTATGTTAGCTTAGCATGAGCTTGACAGGCTCTGCATCACCCTTTTGGGCCTGCGTCAACTCTGTGTGAGCAGATTGGCTCTGCGTCACCCTTGCAGGGCCTCTGCGCTGTCCCTCCCATGCTACACTGCCTCTTTTTGAATCTGTGCAACTTCAACAACCCTCTTGTAGCAAAAAATTCTTCAGCCCTATGTTGATGGCTTCAGCTTGATCTGCAATTGCTTTAATACCATGTGAAATTTTCTGAATATAGAAACCCTACTGCAATATCTTGATTTACTTCTCCTACTTGTTTGATTTAATTAACAAGTTATATTCAGAATATTCAGTAAACTATCAAAGAAAACACAATTGCAGCCTACACATACATACAGATCATTTACTGAAGTATAATGCACACATGACAGAGGACACAATATTTTTTGGACAATGTCCCCGGAAAACCCAATGTGGGAAAACTGATACATCAACTCTTAGAGGGTTTGTTTGTTAAGCAGAATATCTGAATACAATCAAGGGCACTAGTAATGGTTTTCCCAATAAAGAATTCACAACAGATGTACCTATCACTTGGAGATAGAAAATATGGTTGATTCAACCGAGGAAGCCCTTCTCTGAAAACATTGAATACGAGCCCTTTCTGGCCCACTGGAACCCCGGCGCTGCTCCTCTAGCCTCTGCGTTAGCTTATCCTGCCCAGCGTAGCCATTGCGCAGCCTCTATGCAACACATGCTGCCCCTGCGTCACCATTTTGGGTTCAACGTTGCCTTGCGTCACCCTGAAGGCTCTACGTCAGCCTCTCCGTTGCCTCTGCGTCACCCTGGCTGGGCTGCATCCCTCTTGCTAGTCCCTGCGTTGCCTGGTATGGATCTGCCTTAGTATTATCGGCCTCAGATCAGAATAATCCCTTGCCGATATGCCCCTCTCAAGCACTACAAGCTCACTCAAAAATTCTCAGCAAACCGCACCCCAGAATTTTGACTTGGCTCAAGTGCTATCGCTCTGTATTCTCCAACTGACCCCAAGTCTTCCTTTAATACTTTTCTCGTTGAGACATCAACGGTCATAATATAATATTTATTCAATGACTAACTTTAGAAAATACTTGATCTAGGTTACTTAGAACATTCTTACCCACATGTTTAAATTAATTCCCTTTAATTATTTTATTTCCCTAAGTTAGACTTAGGGTCTCCATTAAAATAATTAATTTATTGAATAACTTTCACACCGGGTGGAATTTCTCCAAACGATTTTTGGGTCTTGGAGATCTCATGTTTTCTAGCCCCTCCACAAAGTCTCGAAGCTAGAGCACAACCGATGCTACCCAAAATCTCAACACAGTGTCAGTTTGAGGTTTTTCTCACTAACTATTTGTCAGTCATATTCTTTGCAAGGATAGCCAAAATGGCATCCTAGATTGTATTCAAAAAAATACTGCATAATATATAAACCCTTAGCTGCTGCACCAGTTTTCTCGCATTGGGTTTTTCTGTGGACATTAGTCCAAAAATAACGGTGTCAGATGTGTATATGATTTCTTCTTGTTCAGCTTTTGTTTTCCGCAATTTTATTTTTCTGTGGTTTATTTAGTGAAGGTTGCTGTGTCTTTAATTTGATTTTGTCGTAGCAATAAACTAACTAATTAATTTATCATTTAAAAGAATTAATACCAGTTGCTACAATAGGATTCCAGATCTAGGAATTTTCACAAAATGTTGCTTTCATTCTCTAGCTCTATAGAGGTTGATCCAATTCCTCTCATGGGATAGCTTTTGTTATGTCCAAGTTCCACTAAGTAAGAAGATTTTCCCTTTGATAATGCCTTCAATTGTTTGTGATGACCTATCATGTGTCTAGATGCACCACTATCAATTACCCAAATTCTTTCGTCTTGGAATGTGCTAGTGAGTGCTGAGAAGAGACCTTCATCTTTTGCCTTGACTACTTCCTTCTTAGTAGTGAATAGAAGATTCCATGCTTCCTGGATGCCTTTCTTGAGATAGCTTGCTACCTTTGAACACTTCTTGATGAACTTCTTCAATGTAGTGGAGATCTTCATAATGCCCTTAGTGAACCTTAGCTCTGAAACAATATTGAGAATTCTATAGGGCGATTATTATAATTAATTCTCTTTACTTGACAACTGCTTGTGATGTCATTTTACTTAATAGATTTTTTCCTTATTATTATATGTGTGAATCATCAAACAACTACCAAAACAAGAAGAACAAGAACATAGAATATACGCTGCAAGCCAAGGCCAAAACCTATCCTCTTGAGAGGAAAACCCAAAAATTTCTTCTCTTCCTTGTACATTCTTCCATTGACGAATTCCATGACCTTAAGACTGAGACCAATACCCTCCAAGACCAAGACCAACCTCTTTGGATGATGTGCTAACCTCGATCTAGTCAAACCTAATCAAATCTCTTCTAGTAGCACTTCTTCGACCTCCTGCTGCAGGATTTTCGGCCTCCTACTGCAGATATGAAATGTCGGCCTCTCTACAATTGCAACTTCCACACGTGTGAGCATCGATCTTCCTTTAGAGCCTTCCCTTGACCTTCGCTTGCCTTTCCCTAACTTCTGGAGCTTGAAGATGACCCTTGGTGACCTTCGCTTGACCTCTTTGTATTCTTTTCTCCAAGATCAAACTTGTAGATAGAAACCCTAGGTCTGTTGCAAAAACCCTAGTCTTCCTTAGCACGTGTGAGAGAAAATAGCCCAAACAAATATCTTCTTCGTCCTCTTCCTCCTGCGTTTCCTTCTCCTTCTTCCTTTGCTAGAATGAGTGATGAGTGAATATGCTTCAAGTAGGACGAGTTCTCTTCTATTTATAGGCTCTTCAAGGGTGGATGCGACTCTTCCTTTTAGGCTGACTTGCCAGCTGCTAGGCCGACTTGGTCTTGGAGGGTATTCTGACACTTTTAAAGACAAATAATTTTCTTTTACAAGTTACAATGTGCTTGATGGGGTCTTCAATTATGAAAATGAATCTTTTGACTTCTTGACCTAGGACAAACCCTAGAAGCACTCAATGGGTGCTTGACTTATAAAATAAAAGACCTTGAGCATGAAACCCATGCTCCAATAATAATAATAATAATAATTTTCTTTCATTTATCATTTACAAGAATAAAAAATACATTTCTTACTTATGAAGACTGAACCTAGTTACACATTTTTCAACAGGTCCTTGGATAACCTTCTTCTTGAACTGGAAGACACTCTCACGTTCTAAAGTCCATTATGGAAGGGCATGCCACTATGAAGTGTCCACTTGGTTCCACGATTTGTAAGCCCATTTACTCAATTGCACTAATGTTTCATTATACTAGAAGGTGAGGGGTCACATTGGATTTTCTACAAGATTGCAGGTGGGTCTTCATCTTGGGTTTGGTCTCCCTATGTGGGGCCCAAGCCCTTTAGAGGGTCATATTGCCATTTGTAGGGTGAGCATTGAGAGCCATGGGCCTCCACCATAACAGAGAGAAGATTGCCACATCATGGTATCCTGCAATTCTACTCATTGCTTGCTCGTGTTCCATTTATTTGACGATGATGATGCACCTGGACCACATTGTCTAGTCGGCTACACTCTTGCACCACACACTTGGCAGTTGATTTAGGGCCCAAATTTGGATGTGTCTCACCATGGGAAACAAAGGGAGGGCTTGCATCATTCTTCCAACCCTTATAGATGGGATATAGACTTGTTCCATCCATTTGGAGACCCATGAAAATGTATTGTGCCCCCATGGCCATTTGGAGGCAATACAGGTCATTTGCTTGGATGTCAAGGGGCCACCCCCTTTATCACTATGTTTAGAGCCCATCCATTCATTTTGGCACACATTGGACTCCACTAGGCCTCTTCAATGGCCCTTCGACCTATTGTATCTATCATTTTTCCCTCTTGAGAGGCTTATTTTTGTATTATGGAGCTATCTTGGTGGGCTTGTCACCCAGGAATGTTGTTTTTGCACATTATTTTATTAGTTGGGGCATCATTGAGCCTAATTAGGCAAATCAAACCCCTTAGAGGAGGATATATATTGATGTGATGATCATTTCATTTGGTCATCGCTTGGATTTGGATCATTGTTTTTTTCTGAGAATTTTACTACAGCTATTTGAGGATGAATTGGATATCTTTGATGCATTTTGATGTTTGGAAATCTTGTCCTTGGTCTTGGAGCTTCAAGTTTTTTCTCTCTTGATGATGGATATATTCGCTATACTTGTAAGTGTCATTTTCATGATTTATTTCTTCATTTTATGTCATACATATTGCTCATGAAGCTGGATTTGTTGCCTTAATGGGAATGTGAATTGGTTGAATCTTGATTTTGTGAGAGTTTTTCATATGTTTTGTGCTTGGGATAGTGAATGAATGTTCATAGGGATATATGATCTTCATAATTGCCTTGATAAGTCATCAATTGCAACATCAAGAAGTATACATTTTCTTAGTGACCTAATTGTTGCCTTTAGGGCTATGCAAAGTTGTTAGGGAACTCCTTGATTGAGTAAAAGAAACTCTGAACATTAAAATCTCATTGACTCCATTCTCCCAATAGACTAGGCACTGGTCTTATCCTTGATGATCACCTAAACGAAAATCATTTTCACCTCCCTTTTTCCTTTTTCTAAGCCCTAACCCTAGGGTCTGAATCACATGAAATCAATTGTAGCCATAAAAAATTGGTGCAATTTGGTCTAGAACTATGTTGGTGTATCCTTGAGAGGTCCTCCAATTTTGAAGCTATTCCGACGATGGAATCTCAAGTTTTTCCAAGCCCTAGCTCGAGAACCATTCTCCCTAGTTTTCCTTTGATTAGTGGTTTCATTAAGGATCATTGCGTCAATGTCTCAAGACAAATTCAATTCCTTTGATCCTTTTCTTCTCCCTCACTTGATCAAGACCCTTTGTTTGAAGTTTCACCCCAAACCTTTGACCTCGTTTGGGTCCACTAGGGTTTCTTTATGGTCCTGCCACCTTGTCACTCCAATTTCGCAAGGATTGTTTAGAAAATCCTATTCTTCTAGGTTTCTTATGTCTAGGGCGCTTTGATATCAGGAAACACTCCTTGTCCCTAGGTCTAGGTCTCCCTCTAGCCCTTCTTGGATAGCCATTCATCTTGCTGCTTGAGCAAGTAAATCCCATCAATAGAGTCCCTCCTTTTAATAGGCTATTGAAATCACTACCTCCACACCATTGATACATTATTCTTAGTGATTCCCCTCATACTGGGACTCCTCCCATCGGTGAAGTCCGTAAAGAGCAAAGAGCTTTAGCTGAGGTGACAGTGGGCTATTGCTCCATTATTGCCACTTGACCTAGTATTTTCTTTGTAGGGACCCCTCCTAGGACCCCTGCTAGATTGAGCGGTAACAGGCCCTGCTGCGCTGAAATTGTTTCCCAAAAAGTCACACATGTGAAGTCAGAGAGAGAGATACTTGAGATGAATTCATCCTTCTTTGTCGTATTTTGTCGTCCTTCTTCTTTGCTTGGATGCCCAGAATATATGTTTTTGTGTGAGAAATGGAATGGTGCCTTGTGGAGGAGGTTGAGTGCCTTATATATAGTGTTCTGCCTGTCCGAATGGATGTCTCTTCACTGGGGCTGACTTGACTTGGAGGGACGACTTGACCAGTTTGGAGCCAAAAATTCAAAATTCAAATTTTTTTATTTTGAAACCTACATGAAGAACATGTCTTACAATTTCATTATATATTTCAAGGGGTAAAATATTAATTATGAAGACCGATTATAGCTACAAAATTTAACACTGTCCATATATATATATATATATATCGGTGTATAATCATTCATCTTATCAATTTACTCCTACATTTATATACAACATTATTTATCCTATAATGGATACTTCCATATTCCAAGTGTTCTGGATTATTTAACCCATGAACCAGGGTTGGCTATCACACAGTCTATGTTGCCTTTAATAGTGCCACTGACTTCTAACAAATGGTTTTGAAATACGCTAGTCTTTTACAATAAAAATGAATTGAGCCTCTATAGCACACAAAGTTTGAATTTGATTTTTCGCGTTTTTTAACAATCAAAACTCAAGGGCAAGTTCCATTGAATAAATATTAAAAGAATGTCGTTTTAGCTTCAAGATTGAAGTTCTCATTGGGCTACCACTGAACAATTTGCACAAGTAAATGCTGAAATTTGTGATTTGGTACTTCCATACCATTTGGATGGCTTCTTCTCATTGCATTAATTGTTTCCTGTGATGCGTGATGTCTTAATCTATGACAATGTTCATTCTTTTCGTTCTGTAGACCAATCAATTTTGAACAATAGCACAAATTACCTTATGTATGTTGATGTGATGTTGCAGTTTCATAGTTTTGTCAGCAGCATCATGCTGTGCTGGCTTTCTTTACAAAACTCGGGTGGAGAAACAGGTGTAAACTCTCTCCTTCCCGTGAGACTTTCCTTTGTTAGTTTTGTTATATCTGTCATTTCCTCAGCTCGGTCTCTAAAAGCTGTGTAGGTACAAAGGTTTAGGGTACACTTCCCTAGAAATTCAGAGAGTAGTCCTTAAAGTGCTTTTTCTTTTATTTTATTGCTTTAACAGAAAACCATTTGATTTCTGTTGCAGCATGGGCTATATGCTGTGCCTGGTATGACTGTTCTAGCAGCTTGTCTTGAAGTTGTAAGTGGCGTGATCTCTAAAGTTTATAATTCATTCTAACCTTCTACATTAAGTGCAAATTGCTACTTAGTTTCTACTCTGTAGGGTAAATTATTTTATATATTTTTTTTACTGCAGGCAAGTGGGGGAACTAATGGTGGATACATTCCAGCTAATGATGCAAGCCAATCATCATGGGAAAGGCCCCCTGTTCCTCATCGAGTTTCAGAAATAACTACTGATAGTAAATATGGATCTGTATAATGAAATTACCAAAAAGAAAAATTGTTGGAAAGAAATGAGCATTGCAGGGTTTCAGGATAACAACCCATAATATTTAAACATTGATGTTGAGGAGGCGGAAATGTATCTATTTTCAAGATTCTCTAAATCATTGAATGGCCATCTTAGTTGATTTTTCTATTACGGTTTCATTCACATTTTCTTTGCGGGAGTTGTAACATATATCCAGATTTTACCATTATCTGTAACATTATGAAATTTTTCCATGGCACTTTTTCATGGGAGATTGATTTTCCCGTCTAGAGCACAAATGCTTTTGATTACAATGTGACATTTTGAATGCCATCTAGATTGTTATATATGTTGTTACAGGCATGCCAAATGAGAATTCTATTCGTCTTCTCAGTCATATCTGGCTTGCATAGTTTTGTTGTGCCAATACTAGGACCTGATACGAAAAGGTGAAAAAAAGGGACAATTGGGCATAAGTGAATAAAGACTATCATTGGTCGTTAGGTGGTTTGCTATGTATGTGTTTATATATGTTTCCTCTCATATGCTGACAGGAGAACTAATTGCATGTGCTTGGAGAACTCAGAGAACCGAGAACCTATCTTATGGTCCAAATATTTCATGGCAAATTGATATGAAGCAATATGTACAACATTCTAAAAAGCAACATCTAAGCCATATGTGTCTTCTAGAATAACCATATGTTTATAAAAGTTCCAAAATTTAAATGGAATCTAATGTCACTCCTACATAATTATTTATTCTTATTTCACAAGAATAACTATTTGTAGATATGGGTTCTATTATCCTCATGTCAGCAGGGGTACATACTACACGTACATTTTTTCGGTGCATTTATCACCATTGTAAGCTCAAAGTTACAAGTTAGAAGTTCCAAAATTTAAATGGAATTTAATGTCACTTCTACATAATTATTTATTCTTATTTCATGAGAATAACTATTTGTAGAGATGGGTTCTATTATCCCAGGGGTACACATACATTCTTTTGGTGCATTTATTACCAGTGTAAGCTCAAAATTATAACTTAAAGCCTTGTAACAACCATGTGAGGCTCTGTATTAGGTGCCCTAAACCTTGTGTTTGGTCAATAGTTCGAAAAATAGGAATCAGGTTTTGAACCGCCCCACTTATCTAATCAAGATTTGAACCAAAACCAGATCGAATTTTTGATTCAAAGAATCAGATTTGAAAAAAATACATAAAATGATTAATTTTTAATGAAGGAAAACATTTTTAAAATTTCAAATCATGATTCCTAACCATTAGAGACAAAATATGCAAAGTTTTCTTATCAATAAACCATGTAAGGGTGAATATATCAAAATGGCATTGGGTACAATACATATCAGCAACAAAATACATAATCAATGATGCTCTAAATGGCCTCTAGATTCCAAAACAATCCTACAAGCGACTAGATCATTGTCCTACTATAAATCACTAATCAGCGTAATCATTTATCAAAATTATTACTAAGTCACCACTATTATAAACAGGATCAACAACAAGAGCTACATAAACATCATTTGCCTCAAAGTCTTTAGACTCATATTCCTCAGCCTTTTAATATGTTAGAAATTGAAAAAGAATAACATGCCTAACCAATTATTTTGATTTTAGTGAAGGGCACATTTTTGTTAAGGCCATGGCAAAGGAGTTCAACAATCAATACCACCAACATCAAGGTACAAAAATGGCTTCATGTTTTTGATCAAATGTCAATCCTATCCCTTCATATATAATAGAATTCAATGAAAATAATGTAATCCTACCATTCCTAAAATCATGAAAACAATTAAGTCTATATTGACTTTTGAGTTGGATGTGAAATTATACTTCCTCCTTATGAAGTTTGATAAAGTTGGAACCACATTCAAACTTTTCAAAACAATTAATGGTATTCTTAAAAATTTAAGTAAAAATTGTATTTTTTTTTACTTCTTTATCTTTTCTTTTTATTCCTAATGCTTTAAGATTTAGCATTACCATTGATTGCCAACATTGCTAAAGGATATTGAAAATAATAAAAAACTAAAATCATTAAATACAGGAGCCATGGCGGAAAAGGCATAAAGCCTCAATGTATTGTATTCTCACTCACCAAAATAATGATAATCATACAATATATAAATACATCGAGAATATGTCTCAAGATAGTGTATCTATCTTGGACACAATCACTTTGGTTGAAATATTTCAACCACACTAATCTAGGAACCTAACTAGTTGGAGAATCTTTCAACCAACTAGACCTAAACAAACTCCTAAGTTTGAGGAACAATCTCATTCTAGAATAGATGGGTAGGAATAAAGTCAAGTTTCATGATTTTAATTATTTTGAATATTTTGGACTTATTGATTGTTTTATGTGAGAGTGAGGATAATATTTTCCCCCTCAATCATAAGTCCAAAGTAAGAACCTAGAACCATCTTTAAGTCCTCATGTTGAAAATGTTAAACTGATTCTCAATGAAGAATTGCTTGAAAAATCACTAAAACTGGATGCCGAAAAAACTCCAATATGAAGAGAACAAACCAAGAAACATGAATCAACTGCAAGTCGGATACATCCCTGAAAGTTGTTGAAAATTCCATCAAATGCCAAGCTGCAATGCAAAAGGATTCATCTGTCCTTTGCTTAGTCCACAAATGCTCTCAATCAGCATCCCAGTTGTTTGTACATTGACAATTTTGATGACGTCCATTGACATATTTGTTGAAGTTCAAATTTCCAATCACTTGTCCATTGACAAAAAATTGATAACGCCCACTGGCATATTTGTTGAAGTTGAGATTCTCAATCACTTTCCCACTGGAAAATTTGTCGATGCCCACTAGCTAATTTGTCGATGTTGTCGAAACTTTAAGTTTGACAACCATTTTCAATTCCATTATCAATTCCCCCCTTTGTCAGCTAAAAGGAGAGACAATCCTCTGTATCTGATTTTTGAACTCCCCCTCTTAAGGTGTAGGAGAGTTTCTCTTTTTAATTCTTCATGAAACTTTATCTTTACTTATGTCTTAAGTAGGTTGTAGGACTTATGCCGTTTCTTCATTTCTAGATTCCGTCTCCAAGGGTTTATCCGGCCATAATTAACTGTCACTTTAGTCTTCTTCTGCATTCGACATTTCTCTAATGATTTGTCTTTCCACAATGAAGACAAGGATGGAGGTCGAAACATTTTCTTTCCATATGACCATTTCCCTTACAATGGTTACACTTAACAAGATTCTAGGTATTTTATAGAAAACCCGCACTTACAAATTGAATTGGTTTTGGGAAATCTTGAACATAAAAAGTGTTTTCGTTATTATATCCCAAGCCATGTCAATCTTTCTTGAAATAAATTTGTTCCCAAGGTATGATCACCCTCTTGGAAAAATCATTTTCTTATTGTGTCATTTTCATTTGTATCACATGTTGCATCAAACTTTTCAGTTAGATCTTTAGTACTACGAGTTGCATCATTTAGTACCACAACTTGTTGGATGAGATCATCTGTGTCACAACTTACAACAACCTCGTAGACTAGATCATTTGTATTACAACTTTCATCAATCTGGTGGATTATATCATTTGTGTCACAACTTTCATCAACATGCTGAATGAGGTCATTTGTGTTACAACTTCCATTTCTTGTTTGGATGAGATCTTCTGTGTCACACACTGCATCTCTCTTTTCTTTACATCGTGCATCAAGTAGATTTTGTTTTTCACTCAAGTTTATCTAGAGTGCATTAATGAGTTGTTCTTTCATATCTAGTTCATTTTGAAGATTGTTTGTTGCTTCTAATGTGATAGTCATTTGATTTTTTATATCTAGATTTTTCTTAAACTTCCATTCAAGTACTTTGATTTTGTTGTGCAATTCATCATTACACACTTCCAATTCTTTAATTTCTAGCTCTGCACTTTGAAGACGCTTTCTTCCTTTACCCATTTTGGTTTTTAACATGCTTGTTTGTACTCACTCGCTTGATTATCACACTCGCTTGATCTTAGATTTGTACTTGATTTTTCAAACTCGCTTGTTTGAATTTCACGCTCGCTTGATTTTTTGCTTCAATAAGATAAGGGTGTCGGATACCACCGAAAATGCACCCAAGAAAATATTTACAATGATTTAATGACTTGACTTATTCACTTGAAAAATGACAATGATTGACTCACTTGACTTAATTAACCCTTTATCAATTTTGAGTTAATGATTTAAGGCTTGGGTGTTAGGTTAAACCAAGAATAAACTCGATACAACTCAAAATACCAAAATTTGATATACCAAACTAAAATTCTCACATTTCAAGACTTGTAAGCAATACTTTATGACCCTGGGACTAATTTGTTTTCAGCGCAAAATATTTGACATTGACTCAAAATTCACTACCAAAAATAAATACAATAATTCCCATATAACTCCAAAGAATATCTTCTCGATCACTCCCCTACAAAATAAACCCCACTCGTATCCCTCCATAAAGAAACGTTATGAACACTCTTTAACTTTACGAAGTCACGTGCCTTTTAAACTTTACAATAAAAAGGCATACCTTATCCCTCCATTAAAATTTTATGATCACTGTTAAATTTTTACATGCATATACAGTGATATGTGGTTTAACGGTAAGTTTCGCTGGGTGAAACCCAGGAGACGGAGGTTCAAATCTCATTGAGTATATGGCCTGTTATGATCCGGCTCAAGGAGTAGGCTCCCCCTTGATGCGGAGTCTCGGCTCTTGCTAAATCATAAGTTTCCGGTATGTCTGACTTGCAGGCTGTTGGATATACTCTTGGTGTTATAAGGCAGCCACGAGGATTGATCCTGGGACCTCCCTTAGATTAGTCTAAAGAGTTACCGATTCACCATGGTTAAAAAAAAAAATTTTTACATGCATCTAGGAATATAAGATATTTTATTACTCTTGTGAAAAGTAACAAAATATCCAAAGCCAGATAGATAGCTTGAAGCAGATTGAGCTTGAGCTTGAGCTTGAGATATCCAAAGTCGATTGAGCTTTTTACTCAAACTATGCAGTTTCCGAGAGATCCAGTCATTGTCAGCCGGTCTCACCCGAGAGCCAATCAGGGCCCAGTTGGCATTGCCAAGATACGAGAATAGATATTGCCTGGGTTATTCGATTATAATTACCTAGTTTCTTACAATTACCTAGTTTCTTTACTTTCAATGGCTTCCCCAATGAAAGGAAAGTGTCTGAAGAAGCGGGCTACTCCCCGAAAATGCCCGCCCGTAGGTTCCAGTGTTGTCGGGGCAAACTCGCTCGTTCTGCCTGCAACAGGTACTACACAATGAGGTGGTGCGACAAATGAGGTGATGCAGTGAACACGGAGGTGCTACCAGACCGGCGGAAAAGACCAAATAAATGGCCGAAAGGAAAGGAAAGGGCCCACACGTTCCCACCAGATGAAAGAGAATTTTCAAAAACTTATGTCATTAAAAATGTGCATTATCACTTTAAGCATGCCTTGAAGGGAAATTGCATGAATAACGAAGAAGGATTTCTCTTGCTCAGATATATATGTAGGAGGATTTTTCTTCAAATGTGCATAGTTAATAATGATTGTTTGATCTGATTTGTTGGTTGGAAGAAGAACAACCCTTTGCTTTCTGCTCCAAATATATTGTCTCGGCCTCTCTGGCTTCACCTTTGTATTCGGGAAGGAGCAACGCAAGTCCGTTGTTTGCAGTGAACGGCGTTTGGAAGAGGAGCTGGCATGCATTGTTGCAAACCAGTTGTTGGATCCTCTAATTCTCAGGCAAAGAACAGGGTCGTCGTTGTTGCTTCTTCCCAAGAAGGATCGACTTCCTCAGATGCATGTTTCGAATCATCATACAACACATCTCTTCTTTGATCTACACATAGCAAAGCTCTGGATCAAATAATCAACTTCAAGCATTCCAACTTCAAATCCCTTCCTAGCTTTTCAGAATCGGCTCTATTTTCAGAGAGACTCCAAAAGCAACAATGCTTTATTAAGATTTCCCAGCTAATAGAGAATGGAGCACACGCCTTCGAACAAACCCACTGGACACAAAAAAAATATTTCTCTGCAATGTTGTAGTGTGCACTATGGGAGATGGCTGCCTAATCTAAGTTTCTTTCTGAACCAAATGGAACTTTTTTGAAAATTTCTTAATCTAAGAAATCCTACTGTTAAATCTCGATTTACTTCTCCTACTTAAATCCACAAGTTATTATTTTGAATATTCAGAAACAACATCGAAGTAAATACATATAACAACCTACACATACAGATCAAATACTGAATAACATGCTCATAGACAAAGTGACAGATTTTTTGGACAAATGTTCCCGAAAAAAACCCAATGTGGGAAAACTGGTGCAGCTAGCTCTGGAGGGTTTTCATTATTATGCAGAATCTAAGTACAACCATCCTGGGCACCAAAACTGGTTCACCCGACAAAGAAATAAAATGGCAACAATACCTCTATCCCCGGAGGCAAAAAATATGGCTAATTCACACCCTCAAATGGGATTTACAGAACTCGAACCCTTTCTGGCCCACCGGAAACCCTAGTGCTGCTCTGAAGCCCTATTTGTAAGTCTGACTGGCCTGCGTAAGCCTATGTGTTGCTCAGGAAGAGCTTGTGTCACCCCTAAAGGGTTTACGCTGCCCCTGCGATGCCTTGACTAGGTCTGCATCAGCGCTGCCCCAGTTGGGCTCTGGCTGGACTGCGTAGCACCTGGCTGCCTTTGCGCTGGTCTGGAATGCTACTTCTCTGCCCTTGTTGTACTCTTGGCTTTGGATCAAACCATCTCTCTCGCCAATACTGCCCTTCGCTGTAACTGAAACAGTTTTGAAATTCTTAGCAAACCACGCCCTAGATTCTTAGCTTAGCTTATGTGCTTCGCCAATGTGTGTGTTCTCCAACTGACTCCGAGCCCTTCTCTTATACTTTCTTGTTGGGAAACCAACGATCGTGATCTAATATCTAATCGATTGCTAAGATTAGAAATTGTTTGATCTGCATCACTTAAGTCATTCTCATCACATGTTTAATTTAATTCACTTTAATCTTTTAATTTTCCTAAGTTAGACTTAGGGTCCTTAATTAAAAGGATTAATTATTTGAATATCTATTAAACCTGATGGAATTCTTTTAAATGCCTTTTGGGTCTTGGAGATCTCATGTACTCCAGCTCCTCCACAAAATTTGGGAGCTAGAACACCTCTGATGCTACCCCAAAATCTTAACACTCCCTCTTAGCGAGGAATGTGCTCTAGCACTATACTCCACTCTGAAGTACTACTTTGATCTCTGGCATCGGTCTTCACGTTGATGCTTGGCCCGCTACATGGCCACCCCTCATCACTGCGCTACTGCTGCTGTATGTATTGTTGCCCATGACTTTGCTACCGTCACTAATATATCCGTACTGTAGCTCCCTCTCAAATTGTTGCATTGTGTTTCCATCTGCTGCACTACAACTCAGTTGCTGAGAGTAAGCAACTTAAGGACCCCTTCCCAATGACAGACAAGTCAGTCACGTTGCATCTCATCACTGAAGCTCC
The DNA here is from genome assembly GCA_034641835.2 of Pinus albicaulis. Classification (NCBI taxonomy): domain Eukaryota; kingdom Viridiplantae; phylum Streptophyta; class Pinopsida; order Pinales; family Pinaceae; genus Pinus; species Pinus albicaulis. The sequence continues at coordinate 163,150,175 of CM076576.1, forward strand.
ATAGGCCGCTGCTCTGCGTTGTCCTCCTCTGTTGCAGCGTTGCATTGTGTAAGCATGCCTCCTCTGCGCTGCCTCTACACTATTGTTGCATCTGCACTGTGTTGCGCCCCCTCCAACATATCAACCTCTACCTTTGCTTCATCCGTGATTTTTGCACCCACTACTACATTCATTCTGTGCTACTGTCTTAAGGCTCCTGTAGCACGTATGTGATCCAAGAGTTGGGCTACTCAAGGATCCCACCACCACTCTGTAGCTGCTCTACAGATCAATATCGCCCCACCTCTATGGTTCATGAGCATTCATGACTACATCATCGTCAGAGCCATCGTCTGCTATCGCAACCTTGGAACTAGAAGCTTCCTTGTCCTACTTCCTTTGAGGCAAATTGCTGGTGAAGTTTCCAAGTTCGCCACATTGGAAACATTTGATCTTAGATAGATCACGCTTATTTTTCCCTTGTTGCTTCTTAGATGTCAGGGTTGCATCTTCCTCTTCCTCCTTCTTTACCTTGCTTGAACCAGTGTTGGTCTACCTCTTGGTCATTCAGCGGATCTCCTCTTGTTGGAGGATAGCCCACATATCGTCCCAGTTTGGAAGGTCCACTCTACCCAAAATGCTTTGGACAAATGTTTCCCAGTCCTCTGTGACTGCATTTAAAGCAGTTTATCACCATAACATCATCCTCCACCTTGACCCCCATGGCAGTCAGCTGATCTCGAATCAATTGCAACCTGAAAAGGAAAGGATCGATTTCCTCTCCCTTGGACATCATAAATAACCTCAGCTGGTTCTACAGAAGCATCTTTCTCTAGATGTATTTCCCTTGATACAGTGTGGTTAAAGCTTTCCACATCTCATTATTTGTATTCTTCTCGACTATGTGTGGTACCACATGATCTTTAACCCCGTCCATGATGAAGCGCTTGGCATGTGCCGCTACTTCATTATGCTTCGCTAGGAGAAGAGAATCGGTTGGTGTAGCGAAGAATTTTTCTACATGCTCTCTCAAGTCATATGCCTCCAGGATTACCAAGATTCTGGCCTTCCATATAGCAAAGTTGGTCAAGCCGTCCAACCTATCCTGATCACGCAGTTTGTGTGGCGCCATCTGCTCAGATCTATGTCGGAATAATTCTTCCTCTCCCCACTTCTCAACAGAAGCTCGGATTTAGGGTCCTTGGCTAAAAAAAGGTACCCTCTGCTCCCTCTGACAACTAATTTCCTCCTTGGAAATATGTCAAACACAATGAATCATCTATCTTAGATCACCCTACGATCGATCCTCAGATTTCTTTTGGCAATGAAATCTGATGACAAACTGTTCTCCTCCCGCTCGTCAACTTAGCTTAGGCACGATTCTGCACTGACAGAATCTCCACCCCACCAGCAACTGCTGAAGATCTAAAGCTTTGCTTCCGGTCCACGACAACTCTGCACAACACTCGAAACTGAATTGTGTCACCCTGGATGGCCTCTGCATGAGTAGACTGGCTCAGCGCAGCCTCTGCGCAGTGCAGGCTGTTCCTGCGTCCCTCTGGAAGGCACTGCATTGTCTCTGCGTCACCCAGTTGGGACTGCGCTGCCCTCTGCGTGACTCTTACTGCCTCTGCGTCCTTCTGGTGCTTCGTTGCCCTCTTTGGATTCTTTGTCGCTTCAGCTGCTCTCTACAGCACAAATTTCTTCAGTCGATTTGTTGGAGATCCTGCTTAATCTGCAATCGCTCTGATACCATGTGAAAATTTCTTGATCTAAGAAATCCTACTGTTAAATATCGATTTACTTCTCCTACTTTATTAAATCCACAAGTTATTATTCTAAATATTCAGAAACAACATTAAAGTAAATACATATAACAACCTACACATATAGATCAAGTATTGAATAAAATGCTCATAGACAAAGTGACACAAATTTTCTGGACAAATGTCCCTAGAAAAACCCAATGCGGGAAAACCAGTGCAGCTAGCTCTGGAGGGTTTTCATTATTATGCAAAATCTAAGTACAACAATCCTGGGCACCAAAACTGGTTCACTCGATAGAAATAAAATGGCAGCAATACCTCTATCCTCGGAGACAGAAAATATGGCTAATTCACACCCTCAAACATTATTTACAGAATTCGAGCCCTTTCTGGCCCACCAGAAACCCCAACGCTGCTCTGAAGCCCTTTGTGTTAGCCTGACTGGCCTTCGTGAGCCTCTGCACCACTCAAGAAGGGCCTGTGTCACCCCTGAAGGGCTTATGTTGCCCCTGCGCTGCCCTGACTGGGCCTACGTTAGCCCTGTGTGGTTCCTGCTGCCCTTGCTGGGCTCTGGATGGATTGCGTAGCACCTGACTGCCTTTGCGCTGGTCTGGAATGTTGCTTCTCTACCCTCATTGTACTCTTGGCCTGAGATCAAACCATCCCCCTCGCTAATACTGACCTTCGCTGCAGCTGAAACACTTCTAAACTTATTAGCAAATGACACTCTAGAATCTCAGCTTAGCTTCTGTGCTCTGCCAATGTGTGCGTTCTCCAATTGACCCCAAGCCCTTCTCTTATACTTTTCTTGTTGGGAAACCAATGACCGTGATCTAATCTCTAATCGATGGCTAATATTAGAAGTTGTTTGATCTGTGTCACTTAAGTCATTCTCATCACATGTTTATTTTAATTCACTTTAATCTTTTAATTTTCCTAAGTTGGACTTAGGGTCCTTAATTAAAAGGATAAATTATTTGAATATCTCTTAAACCTGATGGAATTATTTTATACTCTTTCTGGGTCTTAGATCACATGTACTCCAGCTCCTCAACAAAATTTGGGAGCTAGAGCACATCCGATCATTACCCCAAAATCTTAAATTTTTTTAGGTTTCCTTCCAGTAGATGAGCAGACCTGCAAAAATACATTTCCACTCTATGCATCACACTAAAACATCGGATATCCAAGAAAAAGTGTACGTCCCAACTTAATATTGTTCCACATTGGTCACTTGTGACAGAGCACACCTACTCCAATTTATCCAGATACTTCATTTTCGCTTCTTCCAAAATATCCAGCTCGACACCCGTATCTACAAACAGTGTGGATCTATATAGGATGAAACGCCATCGCGATAGACAAGAAATATCAGATCCAAGATCAATTTCTCTAACGTTGGTCTGAATATCCATCCGGCAACTTGGACTAACCAACGTGGCAATGGTTCTATTGGGGTGCCCAACAATAGGGTTCTCCGATGACAGATATCGCCCCATATTCAATAACCACAAGGAGACATTATGTTGCTGTCAAAGCTTCTTCTTCCATTACTTATTCATCATTGCCTTCAGTTATTGTAGACTCTGAGGGCTTCCAGGTGACAGAAGTATTGACTAAGCTGGTAGAACATAAAAAGAGTGGAACAAGTGAACTGCTAAAGAAAGTTCATTTTTTTATGAAATCAAACTATTTTACAAACTAGATTAAGGTTCTATTTAACTCACTACCACTTGAAGACTATAAAAGCAAGTTGTTGGTATAAGGTGGAGATGGACGTTATTTCTGTTAAATTTTCAATATTGCTCTATGTTGAATCAGTTACTTAAGCCCAAATTAATATTTTATTAACAATATATCCACATCTATGAAATATAAATAGCCATAAAATATAACTGAAGATAGAACAATGCAAGCAATGACAAAGAAGACAATATCACAACCATGAGACAGAGAGATTGGTCCAAAACCAAGGAAAAACCCCACTATGGGGGAAACCCTTTCAAATCTTCTTCTTCTATAGATTGTCTTCAAAAGATTTCAACAGAGAGTACAATGAGCCTAGTACATGTATACAACGAAAATAAACATATCTGATCTACGGATCAACAGATCTACAATAGCAAAACACGAATCCAATGTATCACTGATACCAAGTGATATCAGCTTCCCATTTCTATATTTGGATCCATAATATTGTCAATGATTGTTTTGATGCTAATGTGACAGTGTGACGGGTGAGTGATGACGTTGTGCAAGAAACTGACTGAGAACCAAATTAGATCTCCCCAATAATTCTCTGAGTCATAGCCTTAACATGCTCAGCGCGCAACTTTGCGGCTTTGAGCCGCTACCTCAGCGTTCTGTGCCCACGGCTGATGGTTTGAACACCCTAGAACCCTAACCGCTTCTTGAAGCTGTTGAGCTAGTGACCATACCAGTTGAGCCGTGACCTCAACAAGGCTAGCCTGTGGCTTTACCTCAGCATAGTCACTACCTCAGTCTTTCCTACCCACGGATTGGCTCCAAAAGGCCCAAATCTGAAATGTGCCTCTGTCTGTGATCCCGATCCACTGCGCGAGCCTCTCGCAACATATCTGTGCGTTCTAGAAATAGAAAATAGGACCAAAAAACCAAAACAACATGAAGAAGATCTCATGAGCGAATGTGTGCAAATGAACTTGGGATCGCTTCTATTTATAACTTTGTGAGGGACCGCTTAGGGATTTGACCAAATCAACATGCAGTTAGGCTGACCCATAAAATAATAAAATAATTCATAACTTAACTTCTACTTAACTGATTAGGACAATATATAGGTCGATTTTGATCCTCTCAAAAAGAGGAATCTAATTAACTTATTATCTCAATAATCTGAGTTGTCCTATGTGGAATTTGACCCTAGTTGCAAAAATTAATACTCCCTCAACTAGTAAGAATTCCACTTTGCAATCTTTGCTTGTAGATCTTTACATCAAGGTGTCATGATGTCTCAACTCAATCTGCTGAAACTTTCTCGAATCTAGAAGAAGAAGAATCGGGGAGAAATAGCTTCCCCAACATCTAGCAACATGATATCTCATCACATAGGGGAGCACCTCTCTGTCCCTTGAATCTCATTGGGGAGCTCAGTCTGAACCCGTAATCACAAAAGGGGAGAAAATCTCAACCCAATCATGTTTCCTACCAATATTTCCATCAATGACTATCATCATTCAAGTGGTAGAACACCTGCATCATAATCCACTTCGATTGTACACCCCTAGTATGCTTTTAAATCGTTAGCCAAATGAGGAGCGGTATTCATGATAAGCCCTGCTTGTGGATATGATGCCAACTGGGGTATAATCTGAATATACCATATAGGGGAGCAACATTCTCCGATCCTATGAATATAGGGGAGCGACATTCTCAACCTTGGGTAACAGATAGGCAAATGACATATTTTCTAGAGATCCCTCAACCCTAAGAGCCCTTCATCTCAATTCCTCACCCCGAGAGCTCAAGCAGGGTAGGAAGAGCTTGCTCAGTGTCCTCGATTAGCGCCACCACTTATTTGGAGGGGCTACATCCATCAGTCCAAGTTGTTATCTAAATACCAGGAACTTCCCTTTCAGTAATTCCTTAGTGAGAATATCTGCAGTTTGATCATCAGTTGGAATGTGTTGGAGTCTAACACCTCCTCTTTGCACCATTTCATGGAAGAAGTGATATCAAATATTGATATGCTTGGACTTGTCATGAAATAAAAGATTCTCTGCCAAACGAATCTTGGTCTTGTTATCACAATTTATCACTGTAGTGTCTAACACTTGACCAAGGAGCTCACCAAAGAGATTCCTTAACCACACAGCTTCACAACTTGTTGTGTTAGCAGCAATGTACTCTTCTTCTGCAGTACTTAGTGCCATTGAATTTTGCTTCCTGTTCATCTAGGATATCATGGAAGAATCCATGACTTAAACAACATCCATATGTACTCTTTCTATCAGTGGCATTACCTGCCTAGTCAGCATCAGTGTATCCATGAAGTTGGATATCTCCAGCAGAGTATCTCAAACCAAGTGTGATTGATCCATGCAAGTATCTCAATACATGCTTGACTACTATCCAATGCACATAATGGGGATTAGTCATGAACTGAATCAATCTATTCACTTCATAGTATATATCTAGACGAGTGTTCACAAGGAACATCATAGCCCCACTCAACTATCTATACTCGTATGGATTCTCTAGATCAGGTCTAATTGTTTTACAGCACAACTTCTTGAAGTTCATTTCCATCAGAGTGACCATGGTTTTTCACTTGTTCATACCAAACCTTTCCAGCAGCTTTACCACATACTTTCCCTGTGAGAGAAACATTTCGCTAGGGATTTTCGATACCTCAAGGCCCAAAAAGTAATGCATGAGACTAAGGTCTTTCATCTTGAATTCGGAGGCTAGATTCCTCTTGCATTCGATTATTAATGGTTCACTTCCTGTTAAGAATAAATTGTCAACATATAGAACCAGAATTAGATGCATACCATGAAGAACCTTAAAATAGCGGTTGGGATCAACACTGCTTTAAGTGAAACCCAGTTTCATTAGATATTTATCAATGCGAGCATACCAAGCTTGGGGAGCTTTCTTCAATCCGTACAGTGCTTTCTTCGACCTAAAAACACGTGTTGTGTGATATTCCACTTAAAATCCATGTGGTTGTTCCACATAGATTTCTTCTTGTAGCATACCATGAAGGAAGACAGTCTTTACATCCATCTGATGAAGTGTCCTTCCTTGACTGCTAGCAAGAGAAAATATCGAGCAGATAGTTTTATATCGAGCCACACGAGTGAATATATCATCGTAATCTTCTCCCTCTTTCTGAGAGAAACCACGAGCTACGAACCTCGCTTTATACTTTTTGATGACGCCATCGATTCCATGTTTTATTTTGAACAACCATTTCGACGTCACAACAGAATTCCCATGCAGTCTCGGCACAACATCCCACACATAATTTTTCATGATCGATTCATATTCTTCAGCTATGGAATCCTTCCAAGATTTTTATTTGACTACTTCTAATGAGGATGATTAAGCTTGTATCATGGTACTCAAAGCTACAACATAACCTTAATACCTACAATGTCCCTTCCTTTCTATGAAGGATCGACGAACAAGAATACTCCTTTCATTGTCTTAAAGAGTGTCGCGAAACCAAATCGGTGTTTTCCTTGACAGAGGATCACTGGGAGGTGGATATAATTGATCCATAGGCTCCACGGGTGTATCATAACTATCTGACTCAGTCATAGAAGGGATATATAGAATATCCTTATCATCATCATCTTCCTTGGGAGGCAAAGGAAGATCTCTTACTTTACAAAGCGCTTCATCTTCATCGAAGGTTATGTCTCTGCTAATTTCAACCTTTGACCAGGAATGTATCTTCTGTAAGCATTGGAGTTTTCACAGTAACCCATAAATATACCCTTTCTACTTGTAGCTTCCAGTATATTCCTTTTGTCCTTCGGCAAATGAAAGAATACAAGGCATCCAAATATGCGAAGATGACTAATGCCTCACTTGTACCTGTGAATATTTCTTCTAGAGTCTTATTCCTCAATGTTGGATGAGGTACTCGGTTCTGAACATATACAACAACATTGGTTGCTTGAGTCCATAGAAACTTAGGTACCTTCTAATCATGAAGCTTAGCACAAGCAGCTTCCAATATCGGCCAGTTCTTTCTTTTAGCTAGAGCATTATGTTCAGGTGTATATGGTACAATAGTTTCCTTCTTGATCCCTTCCTTATTGCAGAATTCTATGAATTCTTTTGACATGTATTCTCCTCCTTTTTCAGATTTGAACACTTTGACCCTTTTCCCGGTTTGATTCTTGAGCAATGCTTTGAAATCTTGAAATTTTTCGAATGCTTCATCCTTGTGCTTGATGCAATATATCCATGTCTTTAGATAGTAATCATCAATTAAGATAATGTAATAGAGATGGCCACCAATAGAGTGCACACGTATCAGAATACATATGTCTGAATGGATGAGATGGAGGATGTCAAATGTCTTGTTCTTACTTGAGGAGAATTGTCCCCCCGTTTTCTTTCCACTAGCGCAACCAGGACAAACTCCTTCATGTTGAGCTTGTACATCGGGAATACCTGATACCAATATCTTCAACTTTAGAAGAGAATAATAGTGTAGATGGGCCATCCTGTGGTGCCATAATTCACTGAGATGATTGGTGTTATGGGCCAATGCAAAGAGTGGCATTCCCGTGACGTTTTAGAGTTCCTCAGATCTTATTCCTAATGTGAATGCATATTTTATATGTGAATCAATAGGCTAAGTTAAGACTTTTCCATTGATAAAGGCAACCATCATCCCTTTAACCTCTAATGCAGATATAGATATCAAATTCTTCATAAGTCCCGACACATACATGACATCATTTAACAATACTGATTCCCAAATGTTTAAATGAAATTTAACCGACCCAAATCCTTTTACAGGATTAGTGGAGTTATCTCCAAGAATTATCCTTAACCTAGTCTCCCTCTCTACCAGATTAGAGAGGACTTCTTTAAAACCAGAAAAGTGATGAGTGGCCCCACTATCAACTAACCATATTTCCCATGAATTTGGTGGATAAGAACTAGTAAGTGCAAAAATGAGAACATATTCATTTTTATCTACAATATTACTTTCATACCTGGAAGCTCTTGACCTCTTTTATGATGGACAATCTTCTTCACAGTCACTTGATGAATCTCTTCTTGTCCTCTCATACTTTGTCACAGTTTTTCCTTTGATTGTCTTTCCTTATTTTATCATAGTTCTTTCTTTTTTTGTTGTGTCGAGACCTCTTTCTCTTCTCGAGACAATCACGAGCATAGTGACCTTTCTTGTCACAGTTGAAGCATTCAATGTGAGCAAGTGATCTGTCATTTCTTCCTTTTGAGTTTTGATGAGAAGATCTTCTAGATGGGCCTCCTTTCGATGTCCTCCTTTTGTTATGGGAAACATATGCAGTAGGCTCTCCTGCTTCATGTTTTTGAATCCTCCCTCTTGCTATCATTCTGGATTCTCCCTAAGTTAGCTTCCCAACAATTTCATCAAATGACAAAAGAATGTTGTTGTTGTTGATAGTAGTAATGAAGGTTTCCCAAACTGGAGGGAGACCTCTATGTTGGAGAGGGGGGTGAATCAGTATTTCTTTTCAATTGTTAATTATTTTCGGTTAGCTTCTTCACAATTAAAGACAAAGAGGTGTATACTGATAATATTAAGGATTAATAAGAATTTCAATCCCCTTTATAATAATAGTATACAATAGATGAGTGAGAGCACCAACCCTTTTAATGAAACAGACACCAACCTGTTGCCAAGCACCAACTTGGACTTTGATGAGGTTTCGACCTCTAGGGCTTTGACCCTATCTTCTCAAGGCACCAACCTTGTGTTTAGGAGCTCCTACTCTAAGGACACCAATCCTTCTTTGCTTGGTTTAATAGAGAATGTGAATAGTGCTTACTTGAATGTTCTTGACATATTCATTACTTGTATTATTTCTTCCAAAATTCTTCACTGAATTCACTGTCCACTTGTCTTCATCACTGTATTAAGTCTTAAAATAGTTCATACCTCTAATATCAAGTATGTGATCACTATTTCGAGTCCCTCAAGGTCACAGGTCTGAGGTACTAGTCCATCCATTGCACCGAGCTGTTGTGACTGTCAAGGATGCCACAAGTATCTTCAAACCATTGCTACAATAATCTTCTCCCCAAACTGTTCTTAATGGTAACTGCTCTTAATTAGTTAAAATTCTGCTGCTATAGGTCGGGGCTTCACAAGTATGCCTTCAAGGTGCTGTTATCCGAGCTTCTAAAAAGGAGTTGCCACAAGCCCGAGTATAGCCCTCTGAAACAGCCTCACTACATGTCCGAAAGTCTGAAGTTGTTCAAGAAGAATCCGCTGTCTTATTAACCTCAAACCCAAATCAGATATATTTCTCCCTTCTTCAATGTTCATGAGTTGTGAACAGTGGTATTAATTATGTGATTATCACCAAATTTTTGTGTTCAAAATGAAGACCGAAAACCTTGTATATATAGTCTTATTTCGATGCTAAATGAAAATACATGTCTCCACACGCAGGCCGACAAGGGATGGCTAGGACAGGTCGGCTCCAAGACCAGAATAATTTCCTTAACTTGAAAAATTCATCTCCCAAACCGCTTGGAGTTTTGGGGCGTGTAAGGGCTCATTAGAAAGGGAAAATTATGCTCTAAAGGATGGTGAAGGTCTCACAAAGAAATTCTGCTTCTAAGATCGTGAAACATATTTTTCTTTGAGATTGTCCTTAAATTTTATGCATAAAAAGATTGGGACAACATGAGGAATGTTTGGGGCAGCGTGGCTTCTACATTCTTTGGTTTCTTCATTGTTATTAATGCCATGTAACATCATGTGTCAAAAATGTCATCATATACTAATGCAGTGACATGTCATAGTGCAGCCTTCATCTCAGTGAATGTCATATTGACGTCAATGACAATCTAAATTAACAATCTCCCCCTTTGTCATTGATGGCAATATTCTTGCCCTTCCAAAATTCTCTCCCCCTTTGTCATCAATGGAAAATGGGGTGCCCAAGTACTCCCCCTGTCAAGCTGTTCCCCCTAACATACTGTACTCCTAACATGATGCGTGATTTAATGTGATGCAAGAGCAATGACTCCCATCTTTTGCGAAGATACTCAAATGCTTCTCGTGGAAGGGGTTTTGTAAAGATATCAACAATTTGCTCTTTTGTATTGACGTATTCCAACCTGATATTGTGTTCAACAACTTTTTCATGGAGAAAATGGTATTTGATTGGAATATGTTTGGTCCTTGAGTGCATCACCAAATTCTTTGAAATACTGATGGCGCTAGTATTGTCACAAAAAATAGTAATTGGTTGGTTAGTTTCTATGTTGACATCCTTCAAGGCTTCCTTCATCCATAGAATTTGTGTACAACAATCAACAACAACTATATATTCTGCTTCAGTTGTAGAAAGGGATATAGATGATTGCTTTTTTCTGAGCCAAGATACAAGACAATCTCCCATAAAGAATGTATTTCCACTGGTAATTTTTCGATCATCCACGCTTCTGGCCCAATTAGCATCGAAGTAAGTTGTCGCAATAAGAGTTGAACTCTTAGGATACCAAAGACCGAAATCAATTGTTCCTTTCAAATATCTGAGAATTCTCTTCACAGCTGCTAGATGGGATTGTTTAGGACTTGACTGAAATCTTGCTACCATTCCTACTGCTTGCATAATATCTGGTCTTGTTGCAGTTAAGTATAGGAGAGCTCCAATTATTGACCTGTAAAGAGTTGTATCTATGAAAGGGGTATCATCATCTTTGCTTAATTTACAATTTGTGGTCATCAGTGTGCTCATAGGTGCACAATCTTCCATCCCCTATCTTTTGAGCATGTCTTTAAGATATTTTGCTTGAGACATAAACATGCCTGCAGAGGTTTGAGATATTTGTAGCCCAAGAAAGTAAGACAACTCACCAATCATTGACATCTCTAATTTTTTGGACATATTTAGAGCAAATCCATGGCTCATTTCTTCATTATTGCTAGCAAATATTAGATCATCAATGTAAAAAAGAGTGATCAGAAGTTTTTCCTTGTGCATCTTCATGTAGAGATTGCTACCTGCCACTCCCTTTTTGAAACCGTCTTGTTGCAGATACTGATCCAACTTTGCAGACCATGCTCTAGGGGCTTGTTTTAATCCATACAAGGCCTTTTTTAGTTTGCATACAAAGTCTTTTCCTTTAGCAAGATCAAATCCTTCCGGTTGCTCCATGTAAACATCTTCCTTGAGATCTCCATTCAGGAATGCTGATTTTACATCCATTTGATAAACCTTGAATCCTTTTGAGCAAGTAAATGCTAAAAACATTCTTATGGCTTCCATTCGAGCTACTGGTGCAAAGGTTTCTTCAAAGTCAATTCCTTTGATTTGCGAGTATCCTTTGCAGAAAAGTCTAGCTTTATTTCTGATGATTTGTCCATCTTCATTCATCTTGTTTTCGAATACCCATTTTGTTCCAATTATATTTTTATATTTTGTGTGAGGTGCTAGTTCCCAATTCTCATTTTTTTCGATTTGAGACATTTCTTCTTCCATGGCCTTTATCCAACAAGGATCTTTGCTTGCTTGAGAAAAATTTTCGGGTTCTATTAAAGATAATAGAGCCACATCATCTTTTCTTGGGGTGCTTATCATCCTTCTTCGAGTTTGAATTCCTTCGTCTATATTTCCGATGACCTGTTCTTCCGAATGATATCTTTGAACAAAATTGATCTTGGAGGGAGTTTGTGAAGATTCACTTTGACGTTCACTTTGAGGTTCTTCATTCTCCTCTTATTTTCTAGGTTCTTCTTCTTCACTTTTTTCAAAGAAAGGCTCAACTTCATGATCTTCAATCCTCTTTTCTAGAAGGCCTTCATCAATCTTCACATCAATGCTTTCCACTATTCTTCGTAGACGATTGTTGTAACATTTGTAAGCTTTTCTCCTAGTGGAGTATCCAAGAAATATTCCTTCGTCAACTCTAGCATCAAATTTTCCTGGTGAGTCATCATTTATTTTTATGAAGCATTTGCTTCCAAAAACCCTGAAATATTTTACTGAAGCAAGTCTTCCTTTCCATAATTCATAAGGAGTCTTTTCATTATTTGGTCTTAGTTGAGTTCGATTTAATGTATAAACTACGGTCCCAAATGCTTCTCTCCAAAATTTTGGTTGCAAATCAGCTGCTAGTAGCATTGTCCTTTCCATTTCTTGAATGGTTTGGTTCCTTCTTTCAACTACTCCATTTTGCTGGGGTGTCCTAGCAGTAGAGAGTTCTCTTTTGATCCCATTCTCTTTACAGAATTCATCAAATTCTTTTGAGGTGAATTCTCCTCCTCTATTCGTTCTAAGACATTTAATTTTAGAAGCTTTTTCATTCTCAATGAGAGCCTTAAGATTCTTAAAACATTCAAATGCTTCAGATTTATATTTTATGAAATATATCCACATCATTCTAGTATAGCCATCAACAAATAGAGCAAAGTACCTTTCACCTTGAAGAGCTGGAGTTCTAGTTGGCCCACACAAATCTGCATGAATGATTTCCAAAGGTTTTGATGTTGAGCACTCCTTAGTTTTGTGGCTAGTTCTGGTTTGCTTTCCATGTTGGCATGGGCCACATACAACTTGATTTGGTTTACATATTTTTTGAATGTCCCTTACTGCATTAATTTTGCTGATGCTGACTAGGTTATCAAAAATTATATGCCCCAATCTCTTGTGCCATAACCAACTATCATCTATTTGACTTAAGTAACATTTATCTTCTTGGATTCTACTGAGAATGTAAACATTATGGGGTGTTCTTACCCCTTTCGCCACAAGTTCTCTCGAGGACGAGTCTCTTATTTCATAATTTTTTGTACTAAAGACAACATTATGTCCTTGGACACAAATCTGGCTGACACTTAAGAGATTGTGTTTGAGCCCTTCTACCAGCAAGGTATTTTGAGCCTTTCCTAGTCCATTGACAAGGGTAGAAGTTCCTTTTCCAGTTATTTTAGCAGATCCACTTCCAAAGGATACATTTCCATTTTTCTTATTCAATGAGATAAAAAAATTTGGTCACCTGTCATATGTCTTGAGCATCCACTATCCATGAACCAATGATTTTATTCACTATGAGCACATAGAGCTAAGCCACATTTATCAGTTTTGAGATTTACGTTTTTATCTTTTTCCCTTTTGAGAGGGCAATTTTGTTCATTATGATCATAATTATCACATAATGAGCAAGACAGATCAAATTAGCCAAAGGATCAAAGGAATTGTAAGTTTTGATTTGTCCTTGCTCTTTAGGGCCACACAGTTGGTTTGTTTGATCATTCAATCTTGGTGCTTCATTCTTATGAGCCTTGCAATGCTTAGCTTGATGCCCAAAGTTCTTAAAATTGTAACAATGCCCAAGAAAAATAGTTTGATGCCTGTTGTAGTATCCATAGCTTGAACCAAAATTCTTCCTTGGAGTTTCTCTTTCTTCAATTCTTGGTTTTGAGATGGGACTTTTTTCTTGACAAGATGACTTTTCTTCTTTTGGATGGCAAGAGAGTACATCAGCATAACTTCTGGCATTATTCTTTGTACTTGATGATTCTCCTTTGAAACCAATTCCAAACTTGTCATGTTGAGGTCTTTGAGTATTAAGAATGCTGTCAAGAGCTAGAGAGATTTTCCAACTCCTTTTGACTTTTTCTAATTCCTTTCTTAGAGATACTATTTTAGCTTCACGTTTTTCACAGATATCATCCTTCTCTTTTAACTTAATGTTCAAGAAGTCTTCCCTTCTTTTTGCTTCCTCTCTTTCTATTTTGAGAGAAATTATATTCTTTTGTAGATTCTCATTTTCTTCAATGGCACTCATTAGCAAACTATTTATGTTTCTTTCATCTTCTAGTTTTAAGTCATCATCATTTGTAAATGCCATGAATAACGTTTCTTTGCTTCCAATATAATTACTCTCCTCATCTGATTCATCGTTGCTTTCTTTGTAATGATGCACATTTCTAGTTGATTTCCTTTTTATGACTACAAATTCATCTTCATCAGACTCATCTTGTTTGGAGAAGAAGTTCTTCTTATTAAACCCTTTCTTTTTGTACATCATTATTTTAGAGTCCTTTTCATCATCACTATCATGTTTATGAGGACATTTTGTAGCATAATGGCCTATTCTTCCACAATTGAAACAAATAAGAGGGTACTTACCTTTTAGTTTAGATCCCCTTTTTAGTCTTCGTACAAATTGAGCTAATTCATTTTCAGTATCAGATTCATCGTTGTTGCGATTCCATCCTTTTCCTTCTTTTGTAGATCTTGAGGCTTTGAAAGCCGCTTCTTTGAAATATGGGATCCATTTCCTCATCTCATAGACAATAAGAATTCCATGAAGTTCATCCATCTTGAGAGTATCTAGGTCCTTCATTTCTTCTATGGCACTTACTTTGAAATCAAATCTGTCAGGAAGCGATCTCAGGATTTTTTGAACAATGGTTCTTTCTTCAATATTTTCCCGTAGTCCTTTAAGAGAGATAACCACTTCAACTACTTTGAAGAAGTATGATGAAATATCTTCTTCATCATCCATTTTTAGACTCTCAAATTGTCTTCTATAGGTTTGAAGCTTTGCCTTCTTAACTTTGGAGTCCCCATCATATAGAGAAACCAATTTATCCCATACTTATTTGGCTGAGTCACAGTTCATGAATTTCGTAAATTTAGAATCAGTGATTCCACTACTAATGGAATTTAAAGCTTTGGCATTAGCAATGTAGGCTTTTCTTTCATCTTGATCAGTTGGAATACCGGCGGGAACTTTGTACCCATCCAAAACAGTGTGCCATACTTCAGGGCCAAGAGACATTAGATAGTAGGACATCCTCTTTTTCAAAAAAATAAAATTTGTTCCATCAAAGATAGGCAGTTTTCCTGTTACTTCCATGTTCTTCATTGTGCCTAAGAATCCTTCTTCCAACTGTTAGGCTGATAGTGAAGAAGCTGGCTCTGAAACCAATTGTTGGAAATAATGAGAGGGGGGTGAATCAATATTTCTTTTCAATTGTTAATTATTTCCAGTTAGATTCTTCACAATTAAAGACAGAGAGGTGTAAAATGACAATATTAAGGATTAATAAGAATTTCAATCCCCTTTCTAATAATAGTATACAATAGATGAGTGAGAGCACCAACCCTTTTAATGAAACAGGCACCAACCTGTTTCCAAGCACCAACTTGGACTTTGATGAGGCTTCGACCTCTAGGGCTTTGACCCTATCTTCTCAAGGCACCAACCTTGTGTTTAGGAGCTCCTAATCCAAGGACACCAATCGTTCTTTTCTTGGTTTAATAGAGAATGTGAATAGTGCTTACTTGAATGTTCTTGACATATTCATTACTTTTATTATTTCTTCCAAAATTCTTCACTGACTTCACTGTCCACTTGTCTTCATCACTGTATTAAGTCTTCAAATAGTTCATACCTCTAATATCAAGTATGTGATCACTGTTTCAAGTCCCTCAAGGTCATAGGTTTGAGGTACTAGTCCATCCAATGTACCGAGCTGTTGTGACTGTCAAGGATGCCACAGGTATCTTCAAATCATTGCTACAATAATCTGCTCCCCAAACTATTCTTAATGGTGACTGCTCTTAATTAGTTAAAATTATGCTGCTATAGGTCCAGGCTCCACAAGTATGCCTTCAAGGTGCCGTTGTTTGAGCTTCTAAAAAGGAGCTACCATAGTTCCAAGTATAGCCCTCTGCAACAACCTCACTACAGGTCCGAAAGTATGAAGTTGTTCAAGAAGAATCCACTGTCTTATTAACCTCAAACCCAAATCAAATATATCTCTCCTTTCTTCAATGTTCACGAGTTGTGAACAGTGGTATTAATTCTGTGATTATCACTGAATTTCTGTGTTCAAAATGAAGATCGAAAACCTTGTATATAGTCTTATTTCGATGCTAAATGAAAATACATGTCTCCACACGTAGGCTGACAAAGGATGGTTAGGATAGGTCAGCTCCAAGACCAGAATAATTTCCTTAGCTTGAAAAATTCATATCTCCCAAACTGCTTCGAGTTTTGGGGCGTGTAAGGGCTCACTAGAAAGGGAAAATTATGCTCTAAAGGATGGTGAAGGTCTCACAAAGGAATTTTTCTTCTCAGATCATGAAACATATTTTTCTTTGTGATTGTCCTTAAATTTTATGCATAAAAAGATTGGGACAACATGAGGAATGTTTGGGGCAGCGTGGCTTCTACATTCTTTGGTTTCTTCATTGTTATTAATGCCATGTAGCATCATGTATCAACAATGTCATCATATACTAATGCAGTGATATGTCATAGTGCAACCTTCATCTCAGTCAAATTCATATTGACATCAATGACAATCTAAATTAACACTCTAAGAGTCACAATAACCAACTCTCTATCAGATACAGTCTCTCCAACCCTCTGCAGTTGATCTCTAAGACGAGAGATTCTCATGATGTAAGATTGAACAGTCTCACCTTTGGTCATCTTCACTTCCTTAAGTTGGTATTTCAATGTAATAATCTCATTCATATTTTTAACTTCATACATGTAAGCTATATTTCCATGCATATCTTTAGATTTCTTTAAATTCCCAACATAACTATGTAACTGATCTTGTAACCCATCAACTAAGATTTTCTTTGCTTTGGACTCACCTTTGTTGTACCTGTTCTTGATGACAATGAAGTAATCTTCTGAAGTTTTGGGAATCTTTCCTTGAATGTATTCCAACACATCGTTGTTTTCAACAATGATCTATAATCTTAATTTCCTTGTAGCAAAGTTTGAAGCGTCACCTAATTTCTCATGTTCCTTGAAGGTAGAGGAAGACATCTCGACCTTGGCTTGTAGATCTTCTTTCTGATAGACTTGTAGATCTTCTCTCTGATAATGCGGGATTCATTTCTTGTCTTCTCTTGGGCTTTTCATTTACCTCAGCTCTGATACCATGTTAATTTTTCAATATTTCTCTATGTTGAATAAGTTACTTAAGCCCAAATTAATATTTCATTACTAAATATATCCATATTTGTGCAATATAAATAACCATAAACTATAACTGAAGATAGAACAATGCATGCAATGACAGAGAAGACAATATCACAACCATGAGACACATAGATTAGTCCAAGACCACGGGAAAACTCCACTACGGGGGAAACCCTTTCAAATATCCTTCTTCTATAGATTGTCTTCAAAATATTTCAGCAGAGAGTACAATGAGCCCAATGCATGTATACAACAGAAATAAACAGATTTGATCTATAGATCATCAGATCTACAATAGCAAAACATGAATCCAGTGTGTCACCAATACCAAGTGATCTCAACTGCCCAGTTCTAGATCTGGATCCAGAATACTGTCAATGATTGTTCTAAGGCGACTATGATTGAGTGACGGGTGAGTGATGACTTTGTGCAAGAAACTGACTAAGAACCAAATTAGATCTTCCCAATAATTCTCTGAGTCGCGGCCTTAACATGTTCAACCTGCGACTTTGGGGCTCTGAGCCGCTACCTCAGTGTTCTTTGCCCGTGGTTGAGGGTTTGAACACCGTATAACCCTAACCGCACCCTGAAGTAATTTAACCAGCGACCTTACCAGTTGAGCCGCAACCTCAACAAGTATAGCCCACGACTTTACCTCAGCAGAATCACTACCTTAGCCTTTCCTTCTCGCGGCTTTGGCCCAAAATACCCTGATATGAAATGTGCCTCCGTCTATGATCCTGATCCACTTCGTGAGCCTCTCATGACATACCTGTGCGAGCCAGAAACATAAAATACGACCAAAAATAAAACAACATGAAGAATATCTCATGAGAGAATGTGTGCAAATGAACTTGGGGTTGATTCTATTTATAACTTTGTGAGGGACCTCTTGGGGCTTTGACCAAATCAACATGTGGCTAGGCCAACCCATAAAATAATAAAATAATTCATAACTTAACTTTCACTTAACCGATTGGGACAATATAGAGTTCAATTTTGATCCTCTAGAAAATAGGAATCTAATTAACTTATTATCTCAATCATCTGAGCTGACCAATGTGGAATTTGACCCTAGTTTTAAAAATTAACAATTTCAACAAGGAAGCTACAAATTGTAATAGGAAATGGAGTAGGATAAAGTCTTGTCAGTGGGAATGGACTAATGTAAACACTTGCAGTGTCTACAGTTACCCAAAAACATAAGGCTAATGGAGGTTTTATTATGAGTGCAAGCCACAATCCTGGGGGAATAGAAAACATCTGGGGTATTGTTGTGAAACCAGCTCCAAAAATAGAAGAAAAGAGATATCAACGCCTTAGAAATAAGCCACTTTAAGGGGGAAACCTCCAATACATTACATGAATGAACAATTCTTGGGTGATTCAAATTACAAAACCTCCTTTCTATATATAGGAGTCCATGGGGCCACAATGTAATCCTAGTCGACCTAACAATAATAATTTAAGGGCACAATAATAACAATATGGGGGTTACAGGAGTACAATAATAACAATAAGGGGGTTACACTAACAACAATAAGGGACTATAATAGTAATATAGGGACCTAACATTCCCCTCTCCTTCAAAAAAGTGTTGTCCTCGACGCTTGAGTAGCTCTGGGTGCTTCTGTATAAAATTCTCATCCTCCCATGTAGAATCTTCAGTGGGTAAGTTCTTCCACTTTATGAGATACTCTGAAATTGATCGATTTCGTAGCTATCGAGTTCTTGTTTCCGTGACCACTTCAGGTTCCAATATGATTTTTCCTTCCTCAACAAGTTCTGGAAATATTGTTTGAACTGGAAGATTTTCACCTATAACCTTTTTTAAGCATGAAACATGGAAAACTGGATGCACTTGAGAAGAAGCCAAAAGCTCCAATTTTTATGCCATAGTACCAATATTTTGCAACACCTTGTAAGGACCATAGTAATTTGGTGATAATTTATTATCCTTCTTAGCTTGCTTGAGGGACATTTGTTTGTGTGGTTGTAACTATAAAAATACCTAGTCTCCTACATCAAAACTTCTCTCGCTGCGATGTTGATCTACCTGATGTTTCATTCGATTTTGTGCCAAATTTAGGTTATCCTTTAAGAGTTGGAGAACTTCTTTCTGATGCTCGATGTGATATTCTACTGCTTGAACCTTCGAATTTTCTCTTAAAGATGATGTGATGGATGGTGGATGATATCCATAAAGTGCCATAAATGGGGTCATTTTTGTTGCAGTATGGAAGGAAGTGTTATACCACCATTCAGCGAGAGGTAACCACTTGACCCATTGTGTTTGTTTATTAGATACAAAAAAACGAAGATATCCTTCCAAACATTTATTTACTATCTCAGTTTGACCATTGGATTGAGGATGATAAGATGAGCTATGAGCTAATTGAGTACCCAAACAAGAAAATAACTACGTCAAAAAATTTCCAGTAAAAATGGGATCTCTGTAGCTCACAATAACATTTGGGTTTCCATGTAGCTTTTGAATTGTGTCCATAAATGTAGTAGCAACTGTACTTGCTTTAAATGGATGAGATAATACACAAAAGTGTGCATACTTGGTAAGTCTATCAACTACCACCATGATGACACTCTTTTCCTTCGGACTTAGGTAAACCTGTGATAAAATCCATTGAAATCTCCTCCCAACATTGAATTGCAATGGATAAAGGTTGTAGAATACCTGGGGTCTTAATTGTCTCAACTTTATTCTGGTGGAAAACCAAACATTCCGCCACAAAATTTTGAATATCAGATTTAAGGCCATCCCAAAAAAGTTCTTTCTTCACCCTGTGGTAAGTTTTTAAAAATCTTGAGTGTCCTCCTAAAGGAGAAGTGTGAAATTCCAAAAGAATCTTTTGTTTTAGTTGGGAATTCTTACAAAGATATAAGCAATCTTTGTACCATAAGGAATCATTTTTCCAACTAAATGTATTAGATGTACTAGGATATTGCTGCAGCTTTTGAATGAGTGTCCACACTTCTTCGTCCTTCTTCCATTCATCTCTTGCTTCGGTTATCCAATCTGGTTGGATAATAGAAATGGAACAAAGAAATGCTTCCACCTCTTCATTTTTTCTTGAGGGTGCATCTGCAACAACATTTAGCTTCCCTTTTTTGTAGATTATTTGAAAGTCATAACCCAACATCTTTGTGACCCATTTTTGCTGCTCTTCTGAAGATAGTCTTTGTTCCAAAAAATGTTTAAGACTATCATGATCAATTTTTACCTTGAAGTGTCTTCCCATTAGGTAAGTTCGCCATTTCTTTAGTGCATGCAGTATTGCTAACATTTCCTTCTCATAAATAGGTTTCTGTAAATACTTTCCTTTGATTGGATGAATTTCAAAAGAAATGGGTCTTCCTTCTTGCATTAAAACTGCACCAATTACATTTCCTGAGGCATCACATTCCACAATAAAGGTTTTGGTGAAGTCTGGCATAGCTAAGATCGGTGCTAGGCACATTGCCTCTTTAAGACATTCAAAGGCCTTAGTTGCTTCAGGAGTCCATGAAAATGCATCTTTCTTCAATAATGTTGTTAGAGGTGCTGCTATTCTCCCATAATTCTTAACAAACTTGCGATAATACCCTGTTAACCTGATAAATCCTTGCAACTTCTTTATGGTTGTGGGGACTTTCCATTCCTTAATGGATTTAATTTTGTTAGGGTCTACCTTAACACCCTCGTGAGATACAATATGACCCAAATATTCCACATCTTGTACTCCAAAGAAACATTTGGTTTTTCATATAATTGTTTCTCCTGCAATATTTTGAGCACCTTGTCAACATGTTGAACATGATCCTTCCAAGACCTGTTGTATATTAGTATATCATCAAAAAATACTAGCACAAATTTTCTAAGGGTTTGAAAATGGAATTCATCAACCCTTGAAATATAGAAGGTGCATTGTTAAGGCCAAAAGGCATGACCAAAAATTCATAATGACTCTCATGAGTTCGAAATGTTGTTTTCAGAATATCTTCAGTCTTCATTCTAATTTGATGATAACATGAATGAAGATCTAACTTGGTAAAATAAATTGCTCCATGTAATTCATCCAATAATTCATCAATCACAGGAATGGGAAATTTATCTTTAATGGTGAGCTTATTGAGCTCCCTATAATCTAGACACATGCGCATGATCCATCCTTCTTGTGTACCAATACTACAGGAGCAGAGAAAGAACTTTGACTAGGTTGAATTATACCCGCCTCTAACATTTCTGCAATCATATGTTCAATTTCACTTTTTTGGACATAATGATATCTATAAGGCCTGATGTTTGGAGGAACACTTCCTGGAATCAAATGAATAGCATGATCATGATCACGAATAGGTGGGAGTCCTTTGGGAGTTTCAAACACCTTGGAATGATTGTCCAAGACTTTTTGGAGATGTGCAGAAATAGATGATTTTGATGTTGGAACTTCTAGTGAGCATAATTGTGCAATTACGCTTCATTGTTATTTCTTTATAAGCTTTGTCATGACATTAGAGCTTATTATCTTTCCTAGCTTCCTTGGAATACCTCGTAATTCGACTTACTTTCCTTCTGAAAAAAAATTCAAGATAAGTTCTTGAAAATTAAAAGCTACCACCCCCAAAGATTGTAACCATTGTACTCTTAGTACAACATCAGCACCTCCCATAGGAATGGAAAGCATTGGACTATTCAATACATATTCCTCCATGGTTAGATTGATATTATGGCATTTTCCAGAGAAATTTATAGTTCCTCCATTTGCAACCATCACTTGACATTCTGGTGCTGGGTATAGGAAACAATTCAATTCCTTGGCTACCTTACAATGAATAATATTATGGGTACTACCTGAATCAATCAACACTATTACCGTTTTCGTCTTGATATGTACTTCTATCTTGAGAGTTTGAGGAGTGGTAATTCCTGCCAATGCATTACACGATATGGTCAGACTCATTTCTTCCTCTTGAAGGGCTGGTTCCTGGTGTATATCCTCTTCTTTTGAAGATTCTTGTTCATTTTCTTCTTCCTCTTCACAATCTATGTAAAATAATTTCTTCTCAGCACACTTATAACCTTTAGTGTATTTTATATCACAACTGTAGCAAAGCCCTTTTTCTCTTTTTTCTTCCAAATGTTGTGGTGTCAACCTTGTAGGTTGTGGAAATCTAGGAGTAGCAACACTTCCATCTTTATAGAAGTGAGTGGTAGGCTTCCTTGTCGCCATAATTTTACATTCAATTTTTCTTGCCAACTTGAATGTCTTCTCCAATGAATCAAGTTCCAAAATGTGAACTTCATGTTGGACGTTATCCTTTAAAGTACCTATGAAGTGATCAATCCTGTGTTCCTTTGGAATATCATTGTACCCTTATATTCAATTTTTGGAAGTCCTCAATGTGCTCCCCCACTGAACACTTTTGTTTGAGATTTATCAATTGGCTAAAAAAAGTGTTGCTCTTTGTATCCTCATAATGTGCTATCATTTCCTCCGTAAAAATTGACCAAGTGACAATTTTTTTACGGGAGAAAAGCCATCGATACCATACAAATGTATTTTGTTCTAAATGTAAAGTTGCAATGCGTACTTTTTGTGTGTTTTGCACGTTATGGAGATCAAAATATTGCTCCATCTGTAGTATCCATGTTACAGGATCCTTTCCATCAAACTTCCTCATATCCATTTTTGGAATATGGTGGTTCTTCCTGCCAACATTAGATTTTATGAAATCACGATTAACATTTATTTTGTTATCATCATGAGTTTCCTCTACTATCTTTTCACCATTAGGAAACATTTCTTGTATCAAATTTGTCAAACCTTCCATGTCTGCTTTTAGATCATTCTTCATGTTTTCCATTTTTTCATCGATCTTAGCTTCCATGTCATCCATCTTAGATTCCATGCCAGCTTCCATGCCATCTATCTTAGATTCCACACCTTTCTTCAAACCATCCATCTTAGTTTAAACACCTTTCTTCAAAACTTCCATGTCATTTTTTGTTGCTCTTTGCGAGAGAGAAATTTGTTGCACTTGCTCTTGTAATTTTGATATGTCATGTTACCATTCTTCGTCTTCATGAGTCATAGTAGAGCCTTCTAAAGGCTTAATGGGTGTTGAATTCTTTTTAGGGGCCATTTTAGAATCCAATACTGATATCTATTCTACAATATGCCCTTGGAATCAATTCAACTTGATTCTTCAAACAAGACTTATGTAATTCGGAAAAAAAAATACACACCTTTTACTTGCTTTTGAGGAGCTCGATATTGAAATTGACTTATCTCTATACTTGAAGATCCTCAATATCTAAAATTCAGCCCTATAGTAGTCCTCTGAAGCTTCTTTAAAATGCCACAAGTTTGACTTGATTTGGATTCTTCAATACAAAGTTATGTCCAATCTCCCACAATGACCTAATTATGGACTGGTTGAGTAGAGCGAACTTGTACGACTTTCCACGTGTCACTGTTTGCTCCTTTGGCTCTGAAATTTATAGACAGGAAACTACGATCTATTTAATTATAGTATATTTTTACAGAATTCCAATCTGATGCTCAGAGAGAGAGTTATGAAGATTTTCCCACGATCACCTCTTTGAGATGATATTCGGGAACCTGAAAAAGACCTAACTTCCACAGATCATATCTATGAAAATATTGCGAACCAAGCTCTGAAATTTTGCAACGATGTTCCTCAGGCTTTTTGATTTGCACTCTAAAAATTTAAGCTTCTGAACCTTCGAAGAAAAAACTTTATAGCGAAAATTCCGTGATGACCATTTTAAGTGAAATTCAGGAGCTTGAAAAAAGCCCTAACTTCCACAGGTCCTATCTCCAAAAATATTGTGAACCAAGCTTTGAAATTTTGTGACGATGTTCCTCAGGATTTCAAATTCGCACTCTAAAACGTTCATCTTCTAAACCTTCATAGAAAACAAGTTATAGCGAAAATTCCATGATGACTTGTTTGGAGCAACGAAACCCTAGAATCCAAACCTCTGATACCAAATGTTGTGAAACCAGCTCCAAAAATAGAAGAAAAGAGATATCAACGCCTTAGAAATAAGCCACTTCAAGGGGGAAACCTCCAATACGTTACATGAATGAAAAATTCTTGGATGATTCAAATTACAAAACCTCCTTTCTATATATAGGAGTCCATGGGGCCACAATGTAATCCTAGCCGACCTAACAATAATAATTTAAGGGCACAATAATAACAATATGGGGGTTACAGGGGTACAATAATAACAATAAGGGGGTTACAATAATAAAAATAAGGGACTATACTAATAATATAGGGACCTAACAGGTATCAAGTATAATTACAACAGTGGATAGCCCGCACCTGAATCTATTACTGACATGATCTTTGACAACATTTTATGTGCGGTATTCAAAACCACATCAAAGGCCATAAAACCTCCTAATCTGATCCAGGTGGATATTGGTGGCCACCCGCCTATTCCACTTGGGCCCCCACCATTGTCTCTTTCAGTTTTTCAGTTTTGGCATAACTTACTATTTTTAGCAGTTTTTCGGGTCCTGAACTTCCGGAGCCGTTTTGAGGCCCTATTTAGCAGTTTTTCGGGTCCTGAACTTCCGGAGCCGTTTTGAGGCCCTAAACGACGTTTTTTGGTATGAAAATTTGTTGCGATTTTGATCATCAAAATCGTCACAAAAGTTGTAGTCCTCGGATAGAGCTTTCTAATGATGTATCATGTGCATCAAACGGAGATAGTATGCCAAAGTTACGTCCCTGGGGAGTTGAAACACCAATTTACCCAAACGGGGCCCATAGTTTTGGCGCTTCATCTCCTAGGGTTAGGTTTTGGGATGTTGAGGGCTCTCCATTGTTTCTCAATAATAAATAGGCCCTCGAGCCTCATTGTAACTGAGTTCAGAGGTCTGTAGCCACCACATCTCTTCTCAGAGATTCGCTACCAGCACCCTAGCTATTTTATTTCCATTATGTCTGTAAGCATCTTTCTATGATTTTGATATTAATGAAATGAAGTGTTATTTCCGCTGCATCTCTGTATTTATGGTTATGTGTTTATTCTGTTGTGTTCCTGCATAAATCCGGATCATAATCACATTCCAACGTACTTCATCACAATGAATTCCACAACACAACACACAAACTTAGCATCGACCTGAGCTCTTATACCAATTAAAGGATATTGAAAACTAATAAAAAACTGAAATCATGAGAAATAGGAGCCATGGAAGAAAAGGCATAAGGCCTCGATGTAGTGTATTCCCACTCACTAAAATAATTATAATCATACAATATATAAATACATCAATAATATGTGTCAAGATAGTGCGTCTATCTTTGACACAATCACTTTGGTTAAGTAAATATCTCAACCACACAATAATCTAAGAGCATAACTAGTTGGAGAGAATCCCTCAACCATCTAGACCTAAACAAACTCCCAAATTTGAGGAATAGTCTCACTCCAGAATATTCAAGTAGGAATAATTCCAAGTTTCATGATTTTAATTATTTTGAATATTTTAGACTTATTGATTGTTTTATGTGGGAGTGAGGCTAACAATTGCTAGAGTTGAGTTAGGTTTTCTTGTTTAGGTTTTGGTTTTAGGAGAGGGTGGTTTTATGGTGAAGACGAACCATTTTATGAGGGAAACAACCCTTAGTTTCCTTTAGAATCTGCCTAAAAACTATCACTATGGGTCACAAACTACCCCTACACGTATGACATCTGAATAGCCTATTTTATAGTGAAACTGACTGGTTTGAACTGGCTGGTACATGTTAGGAAACAAATCATCCAACTTGGTACCTAGTCGATACCAAAAAATCTTCAAACTGCATTTTTCTATTGAGTCATTGGCTAAAGGTTGTTGGTTAGTCAATTTGACTAGTTATCGATTCAAACTGGCATGTTTTTAAGACTATGGTTTAGCAGGTCGTGGTTGGTACATTTGGGTATATCTTTGGTTCCATTCATCCTAGATTGGATTGGAGGGCCTTAAATGGGCTTATTTGGGACTCATTGTTTGCAAGAACCTTGTCTTATGTAAAAGTGTTCATTAGTGTATGGGCTAGTCAAACCCATGTTAGGGTGCGAGTATGTCTTACTGCGTGGTCATGTGTATATTGAGTCTATATTTGACCTTGTCCTTGGTGCAATATACCTCAAATATTTTTCAACATGGTACTCTCACAAAGTCAAATTTTCACATTTCTTGAATAAATTCATAGTTCTCGATGCAAGTGGTTTCAAGAGTCGAAATGTCAACTTGGTTTAAAAATGCTTATTCTAATGAGGATATGGCATGCCATGTTGAAATTGTTCCAAACAATGAAGGCAATGTCAAGTTACAAGTGGTCAAAGTTGTGAATGTTTTAACCCTATACATAAATTACCTTGGGAAGAATAGAAAATATACAAACTTTTCTCTTGGAAATGAAAACTAGGAAAACCAGATTTATTTTCTGTTATATCCTTTCATTGTTACAATACATTATATACATGATGAAGCATTAAAACCCAAATTGATTAACCCTATATTAGAACATAATTGTAGTTCCCTTGACCAGATCTACAAAATATCATGGGAAAAACTACCACACCCAAAACCATGTGCAAAAACCATGTGAAAAGTTACCGTGGGTTGGTATGCCCACCATCCTTGGGCTCGCCCCCCCATCCTTGGGTTTAAATAAAAAAAACTAGGGTGTTTCCCTAAACCTCGTGTAGGGAGGGTACTGCCCCTGTAAATCCTCAACAAGGGGGGAACTATTCCTGACGAAATGTAACAATGTCTGGTGCTAGTCATGACAGAATGTAACAGTGTATGACATTAGTCATGCAAAGAATATAACACATCCCAAACATTCTCCCACTTTTTTTTTTCTTTGCACACATAGGGTCACAAGTGTACATAATTATCAGTCCAAGGTTGTAATACTCAGTGTTTCTCTACACCAAGAAAATTTTTCAGTGCTCATAGACCAAGTCAATTCATTTGTAACATTATTTAAAGTGTCCACCTTTACCAACAACACATTTTCATATTCAACCATATCTCTCACAAAGTGATGTTGAACATCAATATGCTTTGTATTCGAATGATAAGTAGGGTTATTTTCCAGGAAAATTAGATCATTGACTATGGAAATATCTTTATAACTTTTTGTACCAACCCCATACTTGAACACAATCTCTGCAACCAAAATAATTCCTTGCTTGCATGAATGGTTGCCATGTGTTTAACCTTTGTAGTTGAAAGTGTCACTACAAATTGTCTCTTGCTCATCCAACTGGTTGTTCCTATAATAGGTTAAACACATACCCACTTGTAGATCTTCTTTGATCCAGATCCTCAGCCCAATCTACATAAACAAAGCCATGTATGTCCAACACTCTATCTAATATTGGTTTTCCTTGCTAGAAAAAACCATAATCACTAATGCCACGTAGATACCTAAAAAAACTGCTTTATTGTTATCCAATGCTCCTTCCCTAGTTTTGATATAAACCTACTCAATAATTCCATTACATGTGAAATGTATTATGTCGTACAAACCATTACATACATCCAACTATCAATTGCACTCGCATATGGAACACAAGACATGTCCTTTTCCTCTTCCTATTGCTTAGGATATTGCTTTGCAAATAACTTTATACCTCTACAATATTTCTTGAACATTCTTCCTTTGGTTTAACCAGAACTTCCATTTTTCCCAATCTCATTTAATTTCCATTCCAAAAATGAAGTTTTGATCACCAAGATCCTTCATGTCGAATTTATAAGTCAATTGGGTCTTCACATAATAGATAATTTCTCTGTAATTTCCAATCAACAACATATCATCCACATACACGAATAAATAAATAACAAGATCACCAATCAATTTAAAGTACACATGATGATCCACTTTTCTCCTTGTGAAGCCAACTATTTGCATATATGTATCAAATTTTTAATACCATGTCCTTGGTTATTTATTTAACCCATATAGGGACTTCTTTAACTTACACACCAATTATTTCTTACCCTTAACTACAAAGCCTTTTGGCTACTTCACGTAGATCTCTTCTTTCAAATCGCCATGTAGGAATGTTTTCTTCACATACATCTATTCTACTACAAAATAAAAATCAATAGCTATAGATAAAATTAATGTAATAGAAGCTGACTTGGAAACAAGAGAAAAAATAGCACCAAAATCAATTCCCTGCACCTGGAAATAAATTTCGCTATATCCAAGCTTTGTATTTCTCTACTTTTCCTTCTACATTCATCTTCTTAAACACCCATT
Source organism: Pinus albicaulis (assembly GCA_034641835.2). Lineage (NCBI taxonomy): Eukaryota > Viridiplantae > Streptophyta > Pinopsida > Pinales > Pinaceae > Pinus > Pinus albicaulis. Next base: position 163,178,905 of record CM076576.1, read on the forward strand.
TAGTGCCAATGGGTTTTCTTCCATCCTACAACAACACCAAATCCTAAGCCTCAATTTTGTCGAAAGTTGTCATTTCTTCAACCATGGCCTTATTGCATAGTTTTTCATCCTATGAATCTATTGCCTCTGTAACAGTTTTGGGACCATCATCAGTGACAGATGCAAAATTTGAACATGAATTAGATGGAATACACCTCTATGGCTACCTTATTTCCTGAATTAATCTCCTTAAAACCAAAGTTTGTGGTTCTTATTCTTCTTATTCATGTTATTTTGTGGATTCTGAACCTTCATTCTTCAGATGAAACTTTATCTTCTTCAATTTTTTTCACACTGATAACTACTTCAATGATACAATATTACTTCTTTTAGAACATTCAAATCATTAAGCACTTATACATGAAAAATTTCAACCATTCACATATATGATAGAGAAATAGATATCAGAGTAAACAATGAGACAAGAGACACAAAAATTTAGATCAACAACCAGGGAAAAACCCACAGGGGAAAACCTAGAAAATATTTACTTGTGTATGAGATAGAGAGTTCAATTCAATCCAATTTTTACATCAAAATAACATATCTTTGACAATATTACATAGGAAAATATTGACCAGCAAGATGACCTCTACAAGTGCCAAGCCAACCCTCCAATATCGAATACAATGATCCCTTCATCTCTTAGCTTTAGCCATAGAAAAATAAGTGCCTTAGACAGATTGCATAACACAAAGATATGATGCCATATGTAGCTTGCATAACACATAATATATATGCCTCAGATCAAAGTGTTCCTCAGAGCTACAAATGAGAGACCTGAAAGTGTTTCTTAGAGGGGAGTAAATAGGCTCTATTTATACTATTTTTTCCATGTGAAAATATGTTTCTTGGACAAACCAACTTGATATTGGAGGGTCTAACTTGAGCACTTGTGGGGTAATAAAAAAAAAATTATAAATTGAAATTTTCTTGTTTGATTTTAATAATGAAAATACCAACCTCAACTACCATTTTTTCATCACTCTCTCTTAGCCACGGAGGTAATTTTCATTCTCTCTCAAGACCAATCTCCCTGACCAATCCATTGGTCTCTTAGTAATAACCCAAGGAAGTGATCAACTATAAAAATATCATCATAAGGAAATATAGATAACATCAAACTCATCCCATAATACAAAACCCAATTTCATAAAAAGTCAGTGCCAAACTAACCGTGGAATCAATCAATATTAATGTTCATGAGGCCAAAATATCCAACCATAAGAAATGGTTTCTCTGTCAAGAAAAGTGACCCAAGATAGTACTCAAAAAATAAATCTTCATGACCAAGTCCACTTGTAAAAAAAATGACTTAAATAAGAGAACTCAACATTAATCTCCCATATCAGCCTATTGGTCTCTCAGTGAAACGTAATGACCCAACGGAGTAATCAGGATCAAGCTCTCCAACCATACCAATCGTCTCCTGGTCAAACTCAATGACCTAAGAGAGTACATAGGGTCCATCTCCCCCACCATAAACAAGGTCTCTTGGTCCATGACCCAAGGGAGACATCTCGATATCAAAATTTTCAAATATATAGTCTCTTGGTCCACAACCAAAGGGAGGAATCATGATATAAAAACAACCAATCTCCCCAACCACATGGTCTCTTAGTCAAATACAATGACCGAAGGGAGAGTAATCAAAATTAGTATCCTTGACCAAGCCTGCTAGTCTCTCATTCATCATCACCAAAGGGATTACTTCATGCCTCAGAACCAAGCTCCCCGACTATACTCTATGGACTCTCGGTTAACTAACTTGAGGGAGTGACAATATTCCCAACCATAATATATGGCCTCTTAGCTATAGCCCAACGAATATTATATTGATTCTATCAATCAATGTTCCCTCTTCAAGATGGTTTCTTAGCCATTCCAGGGTTCTCACAGAAGCAAGAAAACTTCATCTGAGATAATGGCTTATTCAAAATATCAACAAATTTCTCATCAATAGAAATGTAATCATAGGAAAACCTCCCACATATAGTGACACTTGATCTTAATATGCTTCGATCTATCATGAAAAATTGGGTTCTCAAAAATCTTTACATAGCTTTGATTATCACAATTTTTGGGTAATTTAATTGACTCTTAAATTAATTTCAATTTATATGTCAATCCGGGTAAGTGAGATTGCGAAGTACACTACATCGTATGTGCTAGGAGATTAGCTTTCAATATTTATGCATAACTGAAATAAATTGGAAAATTCAAAAGGAAAATAAATTCTTAAATATAAAATATGAAAGTACTAAGTTATTTGAAAGAAAATTAATGTTAAACTAGAAAAACATAAATATTATTTATCTAAGTGTTGTGACTAGCAACAACCCCCCTTTTATTTAATATTAGTAATAATACTAAATAAATGGGGACCCTTAGTTAAAAAATCCAAAAAATCAATTAGGATTTGTTTTCCTTTTCAAATAAAACTTTCTATCATAAACTTAGGGAAATCCCTTAGAAAGAACATTAAGAAACACTTAAGTTTATGATAGATTACAATAAAATTGTTCTTTAAACAAAATAGCGCATCCATCGCAAAATGGTATATATCTTTTATAAAACTGAAAATGTGATTTTGCGATTTTGCGATAATGCGATCCCAAAAAGCCTATACAATAAACATATTGGTCGCAGATCGCATAGCGCAGAAAACAGAAATGTTAAACGAATATCTTTTGCGCTATTTACAATTTTGCGCTTTTGCGAGATTTGCGATATGCGCTTTTGCACTATTGCGCAATTTGTGCTTTTGCGCTATTTTACATAACTGCGATGGTTTCATTTTGCAATATTGCGATATTGCGATATTGCGATATTGCGTAGCAAATCGCAGATCGCAATGTCGCAGATTCATGTAAGCGCGTTGTTCAAAGGCAATCTTCCCATATATCAATATCTGTTATGCGCTTTAATGATTGGATTAAATGATTGGATTGGCAATTAATGGTAAATGAGATTTTGTTTTGATTGAAAGTCATTTCACGTTAAAATAATATATTTCATCCGCCTTTGCATTTAAAACAGTCTCATCACCTTTCTCATGCCATTACTCTCATTTAACTCGTAAAACGCAGGCACGAAGGAGCAAACGTCTATACAAAGCTTTCACAGAACATTATGGGTAAGAAAGAGAAGAGCTCGAATTCTGAAAACAGAGAAATGGCTTCACTATATGCAGACACCGCTTGAAATAAGGATGCCGGTATATCCACTTGGGAAGGAATGTATAATTTGCTGGAGGAAGAAAATCCTGTGGTATTAAAAGTTACGGCTACAGCAGGTTCTAGTAATACGTCTGAAGCAACCCTCAAAGAACTGGCTTGTTCATTTCTTCATAGGATAGCGGCAAGGCCAAGGATTCTCCCATATACGAACATGGTGAAATGGGTGCTGGATAGCACAGATATTTTAGACAGACAATTCAGAACTCCAGCTCAAGAGCTAATCGGGTCATTCACCACGGAAGATGTGAGGCTGATGTATAAGTTGCCGGAACCTCATGCACCTTATAATAAGCAATTTATGGAAGAACTAGCCAGAGAATATGCGAATTTGTCAGAATGCACACAGGAATGGACCAAAAGAGATGAACCATTGAAGAAAAAAAAACACGGGTGGACAGTACCAAAAAAGGATGTTTTAGACGCTGTTCACAAGTTCAAATGTCCAAGTGGGAAATTTGACACAATTTCTACCACAAGATAAGGTATGTAAGTTTGCCAAAATTATCCTCTATAGAGCTTTTAGAAGTTACTAAAGAAGCTGTTGGAGGTCAGGAGTTCTCAGGGAAACATAAAGCTCTTCTTGAGAAAAGTCGGGAGTTGAAGAGACTTGAAATAACTGTAAGGAAAAATGAGGAAACATTGACCAAATTCAAGGCACTTAATGATGAGCAAGAAAAAAGATGTGGAGCGTGTTCGTCACAGAGAAAAACTATTGCGAAAGGTCAAAACTATAAAAAAGAAACTACTTTGGCTGAAGTATGATATGAGAAAATGGTGAAGCAAAATCAAGATGAAATTGCAAAATTAATAACAGAGCAAAAAGCTCCAATAAAGGAAAATGCACAAAGAGAAGGCAGCAGCAGAGGTGGCTACAGCGGCAAACATTCTTACTGATTGTGTAAATGATAATTTACACAAAGCAAATTTGATTTTAGAAACTGTTCCAGGATATCTCCCACAAGCACATCAACTGCAAACAGAATGGAGGCAAAAGGCAGAAGAAAGAGCAAAATCTATCCAAGGGCTGACAAGATTAAATTGGGACTCATACTGGGCGTACTTGGTGAAGCCACACAGTCAGCACAGTGCGCTTAATTGTATCATCAATGCTACAGAGAAGATTGCGCCTACACTTGCCGACTCTGTCTTTTCAGGACAGTTGAATGTTGAAGTCGGTCAACCACATCTTCTCAAAACTATGCTAGATGCCTGCAAGTTTAAAGACCAAGTTCATAGATAGTTAGTTAATAAGCTTTATTTTCTTAGATTTAGTTTTAATTTTACTGTATTTTAGCCTAGGAAAAGGACGGTCATTGAACCGAATCCTTAATTTTTGTAATAGACTATTTTAGATTTAGCTAAGCAGTATTTAAACCCTTCTCATGCATTTAGAGAAGGGTCATGGATCTTAATATTTTTTGACTTCGAGATTACATTTATGTACTCCACTGTCTTATATATTTTTAAAAAGGATCACATCTGGTGATTTTTATGTGGAATTATCTTTGAAGTGTTGCATTTATGTACCTTGGAATTTGATTTTTCATCAGAGTTACTGGATTAGAGTATCACATTTCATTTGAAAATATTCAAGATGAATAAGGTATTTCTATCTATTCACTGCTGATTTCTTTTGTCTTATGATATTCGCTTTAAAATTTGCTATCATTTATATATATTTGTCTTCACAACGCTTCTTTTTATATATCATTTCTGAGTATAATTGAAACGTTATATTTCATAAGTATATATAGATGGTATACAATGATGAATGCAATATGCTAATACAACTCTGTTTAATTTCTTAAACAGAGTTATCTTTATTTGTTTCTACATATTTCAATTTAAATAATAATACATTTTCATGGTTATTGTTAAATTGGAACAATCTTAAGTTGTATTCACATATAATTACCCGGGTTAGTGTTAGAATTTGTTTATCAGTATTTAGTTTAAATTAGATAGTTTTATTTCAGTTAATTTAGTCCCATTTTCACCCATCCAAACCAACCCATTTAGTTATAAGGAAACTGGTCCTTTAAATCCAGTTGGAGCCACCATACCAAACGGAAAAGGAGCTGTCCTAAGGTCCCGACCGGGTGGTTTTCCCCAATGTTTGAAGCAGAGATTTTCTAGGCTTCAACACTAAGAAAACATGAGATTTTACCCTATGAAAGCATGGATACCTTTTGGCTACTTCACGTAGATCTCTTCTTTCAAATCGCCATGTAGGAATGTTTTCTTCGCATCCATCTATTCTACTACAAAATAAAAATCAATAACTATAGATAAAAGTAATGTAATAGAAGCTGACTTGGAAACAAGAGAAAAAATATCACCAAAATCAATTCCCTACACCTGGAAATAACTTTCGCTATATCCAAGCTTTGTATTTCTCTACTTTTCCTTCTACATTCATCTTCTTAAACACCCATTTAGTGTCAATGGGTTTTCTTCCATCCTACAACACCACCAAATCCTAAGCCTCAATTTTGTTGAAAGTTTTCATTTCTTCAACCATGGCCTTATTGCATAGTTTTTCATCCTATGAATCTATTGCCTCTGTAACAGTTTTGGGACCACCATCAGTGACAGATGCAAAATTTGAACATAAATTAGATGGAATACACCTTTATGGCTACCTTCTTTCCTGAATTAATCTCCTTAAAACCAAATTTTGTGGTTCTTATTCTTCTTATTCATGTTATTTTGTGGATTCTGAACCTTCATTCTTCAGATGAAACTTTATCTTCTTCAATTTTTTTTCTAGTGCAATCAAGGCTAGTACAAATTTTTTCACATTGATAACTACTTCAATGATACAATATTACTTCTTTTAGAACATTCAAATCATTAAGCACTTATACATGAAAAATTTCAACCATTCACATATATGATAGAGAAATAGATATCAGAGTAAACAATGAGACAAGAGACACAAAAATTTAGATCAACAACCAGGGAAAAACCCACAGGGGAAAACCTAGAAAATATTTACTTGTGTATGAGATAGAGAGTTCAATTCAATCCAATTTTTACATCAAAATAACATATCTTTGACAATATTACATAGGAAAATATTGACCAGCAAGATGACCTCTACAAGTGCCAAGCCAACCCTCCAATATCCAATACAATGATCCCTTCATCTCTTAGCTTTAGCCATAGAAAAATAAGTGCCTTAGACAAATTGCATAACACAAAGATATGATGCCATATGTAGCTTGCATAACACATAATATATATGCCTCAGATCAAAGTGTTCCTCAGAGCTACAAATGAGAGACCTGAAAGTGTTTCTTGGAGGGGAGTAAATAGGCTCTATTTATACTAATTTGTCCATGTGAAAATATGTTTATTGGACAAACCAACTTGATATTGGAGGGTCTAACTTGAGCACTTGTGGGGTAATAAAACAAAAATTATAAATTGAAATTTTCTTTTTTTTATTTTAATAATGAAAATACCAACCTTAACTACCATTTTTTCATCACTCTCTCTTAGCCACGGAGGTCATTTTCATTCTCTCTCAAGACCAATCTCCCCGACCAATCCATAGGTCTCTCAGTAATAACCCAAGGGAGTGATCAACTATAAAAATATCATCATAAGGAAATATAGATAACATCAAACTCATCCCATAATACAAAACCCAATTTCATAAAAAGTCAGTGCCCAACTAACCGTGGAATCAATCAATATTAATGTTCATGAGGCCAAAATATCCAACCATAAGAAATGGTTTCTCTGTCAAGAACAGTGACCCAAGATAGTACTCAAAAAATCAATCTTCATGACTGAGTCCACTTGTAAAAAAAATGACTTAAATAAGAGAACTCAACATTAATCTCCCCTATCAGCCTATTGGTTTCTCAGTGAAACGTAATGACCCAACGGAGTAATTAGGATCAAGCTCTCCAACCATACCAATCGTCTCTTGGTCAAACTCAATGACCTAACAGAGTACATAGGGTCCATCTCCGCCACCATAAACAAGGTATCTTGGTCCATGACCCAAGGGAGACATCTCGATATCAAAATTTTCAACTATATAGTCTCTTGGTCCACAACCAAAGGGAGGAATCATGATATCAAAACAACCAATCTCCCCAACCACATGGTCTCTTAGTCAAATACAATGACTGAAGGGAGAGTAATCAAAATTAGTATCCTTGACCAAGCCTGCTAGTCTCTCATTCATCATCACCAAAGGGATTACTTCATGCCTCAGAACCAAGCTCCCCAACTATACTCTATGGACTCTCGGTTAACTAACTAGTGACAATATTCCCAACCATAATATATGGCCTCTTAGCTATAGCCCAAGGAATATTATATTGATTCTATCAATCAATGTTCCCTCTTCAAGATGGTTTCTTAGCCATTCCAGGGTTCTCATAGAAGCAAGCAAACTTCATCTGAGATAATGGCTTATTCAAAATATCAACAAATTTCTCATCAATAGAAATGTAATCATAGGAAAACCTCCCACATATAGTGACACTTGATCTTAATATGCTTCGATCTGTCATGAAAAATTGGGTTCTCAAAAATCTTTACATAGCTTTGATTATCACAATTTTTGGGTCATTTAATTGACTCTTAAATTAATTTCAATTTATATGTCAATCCGGGTAAGTGAGATTGCGAAGTACACTACATCGTATGTGCTAGGAGATTAGCTTTCAATATTTATGCATAATTGAAATAAATTGGAAAATTCAAAAGGAAAATAAATTCTTAAATATAAAATATGAAAGTACTAAGTTATTTGAAAGACAATTAATGTTAAACTAGAAAAACATAAATATTATTTATCTAAGAAAACATGAGATTTTACCCTATGAAAGCATGGAGATCTTGTTCTAAAACTTACAAACTTTAATCTATGGAATCATGAACATTTTAATCTAAGAAAGCATAAGCATTTAATCTATGGAAATCGTGATTATTTAATATATGAGATGCATAAACAATTAATCTATGTAAAGCATGAAATACTTGTTGAAATGACAATTATTTATGAATCAAACTGAGCATGTGAAGTAAACTATTCTAATGCAAATGAATAACTACTTTGTTTTGAATGAAATGGAAATTATTGAGAAATTAAGTGGAGGCAACTATTCTGAAAAAACAATCACTAAGTATCAAACAAATCATGCATGAGAATAACCTAATAGAGATTTTATTTAAAGCTAATTTAAGAAAGTAAATCTTTTTGTATTTTTTTGCTATTTCCAAACACTTAATCTGTAAGAAAATAGAGACAAATAAGTAAACAGAGAGAAATGAATTCAAGCTAAAGGAACAAAGCATTAAAATGAAAAAAAGTTTTTATCTTAAGCAAAGAGCATAAAGAAATTAAATGAAATAAATGGAAAACATATATACTATTCCCTCCAGGGGGGAGCTTCTGAGGAGTGTGAGGTGTTGAAAACTCGGATTAAGAGAAGAGATTTAAATCACCAATTTCATTCAGAAATAGACCATATTAAAAATTACATTCAATGAAAAAAAACCAGAGTTCTTCTCCCTCAATCAACAACAATTACAAATTAAGATCATCCTTTACATATCTAATCTCTCCTCTCATCAAAGAGAATGTAATTTATAGAAATTTGAGACAATTAACAAACTCATAATTTTCTTGCTTGAGTTTTGGTCATGAGATCAGTTTTGAAAATAAAGTCCAATCTTACTTGATGGATCCTTGGATAAAAGATCTGCCCATATATGATAAGAATGATCTCCCTTCCAGGAATATTCTAAAGAACAAATCGTTCCAATATTTTTGGTGACTGTGCATTGAATGATGAATTGGAAAACCATTTATCCATGTAATCTAAAAAATAAGGCTCCAAAGAACCCAAAAAATATGTCAAATGGTAATGAATTTGAGAAAAATGTTAAATGAGAACCTGATTGGGCTAGTGCTAAAAAAAGCATGTTTTCGTTTTCCGAAATTCATTTTCATTTTCTCAGAAAATGTGATTTAAGTTGACTGGTCAAAACTGTTGCGTTTTTCCTTTGATATTTTTTTGGAGATCCACACATGTGATTTGGGTGGAGTTTGACCAATAAAAATCCATAATGGAGCTTATAGAAACCAAGTCTAAGTGTCGCATTTCCTTCTAGAGTGGTGCTACTACCTCAACCATGGAGATAGCTACATAAACTTGAATAAACTACAAAAACTTGAACTGGCCAAATTTTCATTAGTAAAACGAAGAAAAGTTCTTCTTAATTCATTAACATAATAGAAATGGTAAGAATAAACAATGTAAACATGTATGCGGAAATTTGGTTCGTTTATGGAGAAATCTAGTTTAAAATGTTGACAATGGGTGAATGGAATGATGCAAAAATGGATGGTTTCATCAAAAAAATCATGACAAGTTTGAGGCCCAACAACAATATACAATGGTTGATTTCGACTCTTAATCAAACAAACCAAGAAATAGCTTACGAAGCCACACAACTTCACATCAGGTTGAACATGCAGTTATATACTCAACTTCAACCATATTAAGACCAATAGAACTTTTCTTCTTACTTGACCATGAAATCATAGTAGAACCCAAGCCAAAAACATAAACCATGAGTGCTCTTTTTATCATCAGTGAATCCACTCCAATAAACATTAGTAAAACCATGGAGTTTCCATTTTATAAAACATATCTCAAGCCATAGTCAATGGTGTCATGCATATATCTCAATATTCGCTACTACCCAATGCACTTGTCGGGACTCAACCAAGAATTGGATCAACATGTTCACAATACAAAAAATATTAGGTTTAGTGTTCATCAGATAATTTAATGAGCTAATCAATTTCTGATATACAGAGGGATCAACTAGACCAGAATGACAATCTCGCGACTTCTTCAAATTTGTCATCATGGGAGTGTCCATGGACTCATAGTTCAACATGCCAACATTTTGAAGGATCTCAACAAATATTTCATAATTCTTCTAGTTACACTTCTAATCTCAGGTAGTCATGCATTAGACCAAGATCCTTTAGTCAACTCCCTCTTACAATGGACAAAGAGGTCCTCAGCCCTAGTGAGAAATCAAAATCACATGCTCATCTTCAACAATGGATCAACATCGCTCTTTTGTAGAACCAAATAGACATCAACTATGCATGAGGTTCCTATCTTCATATTCTTCTCCCTCTTACTCAGGTAATCCTTTGCTTGGAACTTCTAGCCATCTTAATTTTGGAAGTCATAAATGACTTCTTTCAGCATAGGTCAAATATGATTCCTCTGAGTCCATAGCTTAACATGATTCTTCTTTGCTTTTTTCTTCCATTGTTTCCATTTGTTGCTACAACTCCACAAACATCCATCATGTACCTGCAATCCTCACTACGAGGCCAAGGAAGAAATGATACAAGAAAGTAAGATATACAAGGACAAGAAGAATAATAGTAATGATTTAAAAAATAATAGAGATATAAGATACTTATCTTTAGAGAATGTGTCAGATCCCTCTTGATATTTAGTATTCTTGCATCCATATTTAAAATCTACCTCATCCACATCATCATCATGATGTCAATCATTCCTTGTACGAGCTAGGTTTCTTCTTTCAATAGAATTAATAAATCTTAGGGTTTTGTTCATATACCCTATGGATTTATCAAGCCTTTTTTCTTATAAGGGTTTTCAAATATTTTGATTTCCAATAAATTTCAAAGCCCTAGATTTTTCATATATTTTACACTAGTGATGAAACTCATCATTTTTTTGTCCACATGTTGTCCTTGGTCCAACCAACATAGGTTTTTACATGATGTTGATATTGAAGATGGAATCAACCTCTTTCTCATTGTAATTAGGATTCTTGCACTTGTTGATACAACTTGAATTGAAGCAATTTTCACTTATTCTTTTTATACAAACATTATTTCCATGAAGACTATTTAGATATTTATGTACCTCAATCTTCAATCTTGAATGACAACAAGCGATTGTCAAAGGTTTGTAGCTTCAGTATTTAGACATAGTGCCTTCAACACTATATACACAGGCTAGTTGAAATCAACCCAGGTCACACTTGAATTCATCATTACAATTTTCCTTCATATAATGCATGTAAATTTTGTGAGTTAGGACATAAGTACAGTCTTCTATTTTATGCATGCAAGAATATCATTAGATAGAATGTCTCTACATATTTCATTCTACCTGAAATAAATCCTTATGATGATGAGAGATAAAACACTCAAACAAGAATTATACACATTTCATACACTAGGAGTTAGAGGCATTGAAATATTTAGATTAGCTCTCAAGTATCCACCATCGTAGAGTTTCCATTCCCTTTTGTAATATCAAGGAAACTTCTATGTTACACATAAATAGTATTTCATTTAGGACTATCAATGAGGATACTTCATCATACTTTATATTTTAGAGGTTTGATACAATATTCAAGACTCTTGCAAAATTTACGATAAATAGGTTAATTCCTTCCATGTTATACCTATACTTGATCTTGAAAAATCCCCTTAAAAAAATTACAAAGATGACGGTACATCTCAATTTCAAATGTGAAACTTCAGTCATAGTCACACTTCTTCACAATATTTTTCATTATTGAAATCTTGGTTCTTTAGTGCAGTGTCTTCCATAACATGCAAGAATATGAGAACATTAACACAGAGCATTTAAAATTTCTTCCTTTCGACCCTATTTATTCGATAGAAATATTATTGGTCTTAATAGATTTGGTTAAGAGGTCTACTAGGTCTTTAAATGGAGCTCTTGGTCATCATCTCATAATTTCAAATTATTCTCTTTGATTGTAGAAATGTTTTATCTTCAAGGATTGAGGCCTTTCAGTCTACTTTCATATCTTATGACAAATGCAAGAAGGAAGCTAGATCTCCTTTTAAATTACACAGCCTCTATCCTTGAGATGACTTTGGACCTTTGCTCTAGTTCAATATTTCATCCTTTGATTACTTGTGACAATAATAGGCTTTTGGCCTATTGATGGTCTTCAAGGTCCTTTTATATATTCTAACTCTGTTGGATTTCCTACTTATATGGAAACTCGTTCCAACCATAGTCCTGAAACTACTTTGGCTTATAATATCAATTCATCCCTCCAGAAGATGTCCACAAGGCGTGCAAAAATTGTCTTTTAATTTTCCATAGTAACTTTTACTTAGGTGTGTGCTTAGGGGAAATTTTTTTTGCCTTCTTTCCTGTCACAGAAATACCGGTCTTCACCATAGAACATATTTTGATTTCATCTTTGAAGGGCTTGGGTAATGTTATAGAAAAGTCTTGGTCTTTACTTCATATTCATGCACATTTCCACATAGGTTCAAATATAAGAATTATGATCTCGTGCTCAGAATACTCAACTTATTATATTCATAGGAGTGAAGAGTGGCTTCTAAGTTTAGGCATCCTTTTCTTCTTTCTTGAGAGAAAATAACTTATATTTAAGGTTCTCTTCAGGTCTTCTTTTATCTCATATTAGGGATACTTTTATTTTTTTGATCTTCTCTTCAACCATAGCTCTAATACCATGTTGATTTTCTAGTGCAATCAAGACTAGTACATTTTTTTCAAATTGACAACTACTTCCAATGATACAATATTACTTATTTTAGATAATTCCAATTGTTAAGAAGTTATACATGAAAAATTTCAACCATTCACTTTTATGATATAGCAATAGATATCACAGTAAAAAATGAGACAATAGACAAGAGACACCAAAATTTAGGTCAGTGACCAAGGAAAAACCCACAAGGGGAAAACCTAGTGAATATTTCCTTATGAGAAAGAGAGAGATTTCAATTAAATGCATTGTGTACATCAAAATAATGTATATTTGATAATATTACATAGGAAAATACTGAAGAAGAAGATCATCTCCACAAATTCCATGTCATCCCTCCAATACCCAATACAATAATCCCTTCAAATCTTAACTTTAGCCATAAAAAAATAAGTGCCTCAGGTAGCTCACATAAAATAGAGATTTGATGCCATAGGTAGCTCGCATAACATAGAAATGTGATGCCACAATTAGCTTGCATAAAACAACGATATGATGTCACTAGTAGCTCACATAACACAAATATATGATGCCACATATAGCTCACATAACACAAAGATATGATGTCACAGTTATCTCGCATAACACACAGATATAATACCACATTTAGCTTGCATAACATAAACATATGATGCCATAAGTAGCTTGCATAACACAGAGATATGATGCCACAGGTAGATCGCATAACACAAAAGATATATGTCTCAGATCAAAGTGTTCTGCAAAGCTACAAATGAGAGATCTAGAAATGTGCCTTGGAGGAGAGCGAATATGCTCTATTTATAGTTATTCATCCATGTGAAAAAACGTGTCTCTTGGTAAGTTTGACTTGATCTCAGAGGGACCGACTTGAGCACTTGTGGGCTAATAAACCAATAATTATAAATTCAAATTTTCTCTTTTGATTTTGTTAATGAAAATATCGACCACATCTACCATTTTTTCAACACTTTTTCTTTGGTTGGAATTCATGTTTCATGAAATCCTTCACTTCTCTAAATTCCACATCTCAATTGTACACAACCTTCCTTTTTTATGTGTTCCAAAGCTTGTAACATTTTAAACCATCTTTATACCAAATAAATATGCACCCTTAATATTTACCATCCATCTTGGTTCTTTTGTCTTTTGGAACATGTACATATGTGTCACAACCAAATCCATTAAGATGTGAGAGAGGGGGTTTCTTACAAATCCATACCTCATGTGGAGTCTTATCCTCCAACATTTATGAAGAATATTTATTAAACAGGTAACATGCAGTATCCACTACCTCTGCCCAGAATTCTTACCCTAATATTGCACCACTGAGCATTCTCCTTTCCTTTTCCATCATCGTCTCATTCATTATTTCTCCAACTCCATTCTATTGAGGTGTGTATGGAATAGTCTTTTTTTGTGCTATACCACATTTATTACATAGCTCTTTGAATTTCTTCTTGCAAAACTCTCCACCATTATCTATCATCAACACCTTAATCTTTTTCTTTGTATTATTTTCCATCAAAGCCTTAAATTTTTTAAACCTGTAAAAGACTTCAAATTTATTCCTGAGTAAATATATCCATGTATTCCTCAAAAATTCATCTATAAATGACCATGTACACATATTTACCTAGTGATGGAGATGACACGGGTCCAAACACATCACTGTGCACAAGCTCTAATATTCATTCTTCCCTCTTAGCACCATGGGGGAATCTCACTCAATTCTACTTCCCATATACACAATGTTCACAAAAATTAAAATCCATAGAGAAATTAGACATACCTTCTACCATACCATTACCATGTAGTATCCACGGGCCCTTATCTGCAACGTGTTTCAGTATTTGATGCCATGGAATAGTCCTTTCACCAGAGACTACAATATTTTCTACTCTAATTTCAGGAACGACAAAACTATTGCACCCATCAATAATAGCAGTGCCCAAAATCTTGTAAATAATTTTGATCCTAATTCCCCTCATCAATACCAATGCTCGTCAAATAAATTGTTGGAAAACTTGTCTTGATGTCAAAGGGTGAATGGGCCAACATGTTTTTGGTGTTTTGTGTGCACAAATTAAGTAAATTTGAGTACAAGGATCATGTAGATTGGTATTCCTTGTCACGTCATTAGTTTGATATGTGGCATACCTTGTGGGTCCTCTTGGTTCGAGAGACATTTATTTGTGAATTTTTTTCCATGAGAATTGATTTAGCACCAACTCCTTTACCCCAAAATTTTATGACCTTATCACTTCATTGCATCCCCTAGAAGGTGGTCAAAATTATAATAAGTTGACCTAAACTCATGTGTGCTTATCATCCTTGAAAGGATACTATTTGAAAGACAAAATTGTTTTTTTAGAGTATCTCAAGCCTCATCTAAGTAGGGTGGTTCACCTCTTTTAGTTCGGCTCCTATTAAATAGGTAGTTTCAAAATAAAATTACTTGTTGCACAAGTCGAATCCCTTTTTTAGGGCTCCTCTAAAACTTATAGAAATACACCCAACTCATGGGAAATTGAAATAAGAAAATTCATTGAACTAAGGTAATAATATCTAAGGAGTAGTCTGAAGCAAAGAGAAGACAAAATATGGGATATGAAGCACGATGATCAAGTTTAAGTGATACAATTCTTCAAGTATTTTTTGAGGCCATTTTTGTAAAAGCGAGTTGACTAGTAAGGACATTTTTAAAGGAAAAAATTGTGAAGTAAAGGCTTGTTGGTGAGAAGACGAATTTGGGGAACAATTTCACCTTTTTGAGAAGTTTTCCCTTATGAAGATTCAATATTCCTAAGGCCCCCTTATTCTATGATTTATTTCAGCCCAGTTTAGGAAAACTGCAATGAATTTAGGCCCTCTTTATGTGATTAATTTCAGGCCTATTTTAGGGCATGCATTTGTGGTGAATTCGGCCTTATAAAAATATAGCTTATTAAAATAAACTGGTAATTATCCAATGTATTGAATTCTGAGAAAAATATTTTACTGCAAATATTGAGTAAACGATTTATTGCAATATTCACCAAAAATAAATTGTGGAAACTTTGATAATAAAACCAGTCAAAAAATTGACACCATATTTTCGAACAAAATGTCCTTGGAAAAACCCTGAAGGGAAAACCATTTCTTCAAATATGAGAATTTTATTAATCTTCAACAAATTCTGAAATTGGTGAATATTATAATATTGCTTTCCAAACCCTAGCAAAGCTTCAGAAAAATATACCTTCACCTCCACAAGTCAATTTGACCACTAGAAGGTTCATGACCCCCCTCTACAACTTGACATGGCCTCTCATTGGTAAATACGACCTATACAAACTCACACGTGTAGCTCATTTGGCTCTCTTATTCTCACGACTTGGATAGAATTATCCTCTCGGCTATGTTGGAAAATCATATGACCCTCATAGAAATCGGTATGAACTCCTCTTGGAAACCTTGGCCTCCACAAGTAATCTCGACCTCTCTGAGAGAAAATTCATCCTCTTTATAAAATCCTCACAACTTCAATAACTTAGCCTCCCTATCTTCAAAACAGTGTTGGGATAACTCCTCCTTCGAACCTTAAAAACAAGAAGAATATTGATGAAATAAACCCAGGAAATATTTAGTACTTCAACTATTATTGAAACCCTCGTTCGTGTCAAAACCCACGTTGTCATTACACCCTCTTCACCGTAATGAATGATATCCAATATTGTCCATGAATTTTCTCTTCTAATATCTTTTTTAGAAATCAACACCAACATCTAGATATGAAATGATCTAATCGATGGTTTAGATCACATAGAAAATTTACCATAAGCCTCTACAAGAAAATTGAATGTGTCTCAATTATTACTAATTAATTAATTAATTTCCCTAAGATAAAAATTAGGAAAATAATTAAAATCTAATTCATTAATTTAATTAAGAGATTTACATTCAAAAGAATAACTTAAGCTTAGAGATATTTCCTTCTCTTATGTTCCTACTCACCGACACCACTTGAGGCTAGAACATATGTCCAAGCTACATCAACCAAAAATCCCTCTTTGCAAGGAATGTGTTCTACATTTGTAACCATCATGCTCCATGCTCACATTTGGAACACCTTTCACCTTGATTACCCATGGCCCATTCCATTATGCCACAACTCTCTTAGGATGCTACTAGAAGTGATGAGTGCAAAATCATCCTCTATCTATTTAGAAAGCTCATATGTGATTTCCATTGTATGTTTCTCGCCCTTCTGGTCACCTTTATTCTTGTGTGGGAAATGTTGAGGTAAGGTCCAAAATCGTGACAACATTAGTGATATTTGACATGTTATTCTTTTCCTTCTTGTATTTGGACCCTTTACTGGATCCCTTCTTCACCTTTCCCTTGCTCACAAGAGAAAAATTCTTGTTATCATCTCTGTTATGCTCGAAACTGATGCTAGTACCATTGTTGCCTTTCATAAATTTAAACCAAAGATCAAGCCCATGTGAAGTCTTTCCACAAGCGTTTCCAAGTGGGAAAATTGTATCTTCCACCAACCACTTGCACGAAAACATCCCACTTCTTCTAAAACCCATTCAGGGAAATTCTCACAAGCTTTTCATCCTCAACCTTCTCTCCACTGGTTGCTAGCTCATCTATGGTTTTTGATGTAGATGAGATAACTCACAATGTTCTCTCCCCCTTTTTTTGGTGCTTCTAAGATTCTCTCTTAGGATCATTTTTCAATTCATATTTTTATCCTAGAATTTTTTTTTGATGGTATCCCACATTTTCTTGGTTGTATCTTCTTCCACTAAATGGGGAATTATGTGGTCCTTGACCCCATATATAATAATATGCCTAGCCTTAACATCATATTTCTGGTACTCATGGAACATGATAGGATATGTTGGTACAACAACATGTGTCATATAAAAATCGTTCAACACATGCTCTTCCAAGATAAGAAGGGATTTGATCCTCTAGACACCAAAGTTATATGCGCCATCCAACCTATCTTGATCCCTCAATCTCTCTAAATCCATTTTTGAAGCCCTTGAGAGAAAATAAATATAATATATCTTCTACCAAGTAGCCCTTGTGAAATTGAAAGTGATCTTGGAGGATACTGGGAAACTCACACTTCTCAATGAAATTGTGCATTATCCCTCCCATAAACTCTCACTTCCTTTGGGAAATAACTCTAATGAATTTATCTGCCTCCACCAAATAGAGAAACCCACTCGCACTACCTCTAGAAAATTTATTGGGAAACTGTCAAACGAAACTATTTCTCTGGAAACATGCACTCGTAAACTGGAAATTCACATTATTTAATTCGACCTCCCTCTTGAAGAAAATAACACTAGTAAAATTCCTCCAAATAATTCTGGAAATCGATTTGGGTATTAAAACCTTGGATTCCTCTTCCAAACCCCTGTGTTGATCTACTCTAGTAAACCTCTGTGCTTTAAATCTACTATGATACCATGTGAAAAATCGATAAAAACATCTCTTATTGAATCAATTTATAATTATTCATTGTATTTCATTCCAAGAAAAAATAATTTATTGAAAATATTGAATAAAAGAACAATTGCAATATTCACAAAAAATAAACCATGGGAAAGTTGATAAAAAAGCCAATCCCAAAATGGATACGCTATTTTTCAAGCAAAATATCCCTAAAAAATCCCTGAAGAGAAAACTAGTTCTTCAAATTTGATAGTTTTATTAATATTCAAAAAACTCTACAATTGATGAATATTATAATACTACTTTCCAAACCCCAGAAAAGATATGGAAAAGTATTTCTTCACATCCATAAGTTGATCTAATCACTAGAAGGCTCACAACCTCCCTCTGCAACTTGAAACGAACTGACACTAGCTAATACGGCTTGTACGACCTCACACATGTCACTCTTCTGGCTCTCTTATGCTCATGACCTGGACAAAATTAGCCTCTTGGTTATGTTGGAAACTTTTATGTCCCTCCTTGAAACATGCACAACCTCCTCGTGGAAATGTTTTCCTCCACAAGAAATCTCAGCCTATCCCATAATCCTCACGACCTCAATAAATTAGCCTCCCTGTCTGTAGAAAATCGTTGCAGAAAATGGAAGAATATTGATGAAAGAAAACCTCATAAAATATTCACTGCTTCAACTATTGTTGAAACCCTCACTGGTGTCAAACCCCACACTATCATTTCACCCTCTTCACTTCAATGAATGATCTTCAAGACTTCCCATTGATTTCCTTTATAATCTCTTGTTGATAAATCAATACCAAGATATAGATATGAAATGTGTTAATCGATGGCTAAGATCACTTAGAAACTTCAATAGAAGTCTCTAGAGGAAAATCGAATATGTCTCAATTATTGATAATTAATTAATCTATTTCCCTAAGTTAAAAATTAGAAAAATAATTACAAACTAATTAATTAATTTAATTAAGACATTTAGATTCAAAAGAATAACTTGGGATTGGAGATATTTTCTGCTCTTATGTTCCTAGCCTCATTGACACGACCTAAGGCTAGAACACCGATTTGAGCTACAACAACCAACACTCCCTCTTAGCGAGGAAGGTGTTTTATGTTCGACACCATCATGCTTCCTGCTCACATTTGAAAAACATATCATCTTGAGTACCCCATAACCCATTCCACTATGCCATAACACTCCTGGAATGATACTGTAAGAGATGAATGCAAACGCATCCTCTATCCATCTAGAAATATCATTTGTGGTTGTCACTATATGCTTCTCACCCTTCTTGCCACCTTCTTGTGCGAGAATTTTTTGCTGTAATGGTGAAAATTGTGACATACATATCACTTCTTTTCCTCCTTTGAGTTAGAACCTTGACTAGATCCCTTCTTTGCTTTTCCCTTGCTCACGAGTGTGAAAATTCCTACACCTGGAATCGTATTGCAGCACTGATGAGAATTATCCTATTTGTTAATTCCTTTCCACAAATTATTTACATTTATCTACTATAAATATCGAAAAATCATACACTACAACCTTCACAATTTAAATGTGGAAAAATACAAGTTCAGAAAAAATATTTGAGAAAAAGTAAATCATAGACACATGTGACACTGTTGTTTTTTGACTAATGTCCCCGGAAAAACCCAATGTGGGAAAACCGGTGTAACAACTGAGGGTTGATTTATTATGCAATAATTCTAAATATAATCGGGTATGCCTAGATGGTTATCCTCACAAAGAATTTGACTGACAAAGAGGCTAGTGATATTACCTCACACTGACACTAGAAGTCCAAACTGGCCAAAACCCCATACTGGAAAGCCCTCCACTGACTCTACAAAGTCACTGTGAAATATCTATGTCACTATAAATGGGGAATACGTGGATTCTATGTGCTGGATTGATCCGGCCTTATGGCCTCCTTCGGTCTCACACCTAGGTTCTACAGAACTAGATCTCACTGATCCTCAGCTAAAACGCAAACTTCATCAAGGTTAATATGCTGCCTTTGCTAGCTTTGTGCAAGCTCTACGTAGTTTCTACACTGACCCTATACATATTTTTATTTTCCTTCTCTGTTGTGTATTCTCCAGCTCAGGAAAATCTCCAAATAGCAATTATCTTTACCCCTCTCTGCAAGAATCCTCTCGATCGATCTTCTCCCTAAGCACTGCTCAGTAAATAATTTCGAACTCTGGATTCTTTCTCCGTCTTGGTGTATTTTCCAAATGACCCTTTAAGTCCTTCTTATAATCTTCTCATTTAGACTTCAACGACTGAGATTAAATTGTTAATAAATGGCTAAGATTAAATTTTGACTTGATCTTTGTCTTCTCTAGAAGATTCACACTATGTTTTATTAATACCCTTTAATTATTTTAATTTCCTAAGTTTAGACTTAGGGTCCTATTAAAAATAATTAATTATTTTAATAAAACATGATCTGAGTGGAATTTCCCAAAACGATTTTTGGGTTCTTTGGAATACATGTGCCTAATCCTCCCTACAATATTTTAGACTTACATAGCATTTGATGCTACCACAAATAAACACTCCATCTTAGCAAGGAATGTGCTCCAGCAATACACCCAATTGGAGTACTTCTCTGATTTTGCAACATGTCCCTTTGTCTTGTTGATGTCTGGCACTAATGCCAACTAACACTACGTTGTTGCATCCGTGCTGCTACTGACCCTGCATGCTGCTACCAATTGCCACTACACTCCAATTGAAAAAAAAAAACATCCAATATTGAACTGAGTGTTTAGCATGATGCATCTTGGTGTTGAAGATCTGATTGCTGCTAGTCTCTGCGTTGACCCTCTAAATTCTCTACACTGCTACTAACTCTTCAATGTTCCTTCCTGCATTACTGTCAACTCTGCTCTGCATTGCTCCTACTTTGGCGCTCTCTAGCCACTACGTTGTTACTTCTACACTCCTATGCACCAAGTGAAACTCATCCATCTTGCTACTTCAGATTTGTTCTCCCATAGCAAGGTGGTGATCTGAGAGGTGGAATCCTCAAGGACCCTACCCAATTGTAGATATGTTGAACTATAGCTCCAGATCACCCCAATTCTTCCTAATATATATGTGAGCAATCAACAC
This sequence comes from Pinus albicaulis, assembly GCA_034641835.2. Taxonomy (NCBI): domain Eukaryota; kingdom Viridiplantae; phylum Streptophyta; class Pinopsida; order Pinales; family Pinaceae; genus Pinus; species Pinus albicaulis. The sequence goes on from CM076576.1 coordinate 163,200,343, forward strand.
AAACTCCTCTTCCTTGATACTGATGGTCACAACCTGTGGATCATGCTTCTCATATTTGTCCTTCTTCTTGAGAGGACACTGTGAGGCATAATGTCCCATATCACCACACCATAAGCACTTGATATTAGAGATTTATTTCTTACGTCTTCGCTGCTCCTATTGTCCATTTGATGCAAGGGCTATGTTTTCCCCCTCCTCCTTGGGCTTCAACCCACTATTGTTGCTTCTCTCAAGCTTACACTTGAGCATGTATCACCTCATCTCTTCATGCTGAAGAGAAGCCCACATCATTTCCCAATATGGAAACCTTTCTCTTCCTAGGATTATTTGTATGAAGACCTTCCACTCATCTAAAACTGAGTTCAGTGAAAATATAACCATCTCGGTGGCCTGAGGTGCAGCTCCTACAGCTACCTACTGATCTCAGTTATCTTGAAGTCTAGAGAGGAATGGGTTTACGTGCTCACCCTTCTGCATCCTCATAGAACAGATCTTCTCCTCCCATAACATCTTTCGCTACTCATAATATCCCTAATATAGCGTCTCTAAGGCCTGCCACATCTCTTTATTGGTTTCTTTTCTTGTGATGTGACACACAACATTATCTCTCACTCCATCAAGGATCAAGCGTTTTGAATTTTCCATATATTTCTTGAATTATTTCAGTGGTTCTGCATCTATGGGTTCAACTACCACACCATCGATGAAAGATTTGAGATCATGTTCATCTAGTAAGCATCTGATCCTTTCCTTCTAGATCACATAGTTGGAGGCTCCCTCTAACCGATTTTGATCTCATCCCGCTTTCTGCCATTTCTGCCAACTGAAAAATGAATTGAACTAGCTCCCTCTCTCTCCTCTATGCAATTTTTGGTCTAGCCTACACACTTCCTGCTAAAGATAGTATATCTACCACACAATGTTGCTACTCAAATATCAAGAATTAGAATTCCTTGGCTAATATTTCTCTTAGAAATAAAATACCCCACACGCTGTCGATCTGCTACCTCTAACCCTCTGCGCAATTGGCTCTACGTACTCCATGTTGGAGAAAGCCAAATAATTCATGAACTCTACTACTTCTACACGGTAAATCATGTTTTCTTGGGCATGAAACTCTCTGAAGTCAGAAATCTCCAAAATGTCTTCAGCTACTCTCTCCTGACGCTTTCTGCACCAGCAATCACTACTTTACAGAAAAATGTCTCCCTCCAACTACTGATCTGTGTTGAATCTGTTGTGTTTCTCCCTCTACTTTGGACAAACTCCAGTCTAGAAAATCATACCTATCTTTTGACTCACTTAGAGAGATATTTCCTTACAGGTCTAGCCCACCTGGCTTGGACTGCGCAATCACTGGAAATTTATTTGTTGCTTACGCAGTTCTTTGATCCCGGCTTCTCTTCCAACACTAGATCTAATCTCTTTCTCCTCCTGCACTACTAAACAAGCTCTAATACCATGTGAAATTACCTACACTTGGAATCCTACAACATCACTGATGAAAATTCTTATATTTGTTAATTCCTTTCATCAAATTATTTACGTATTTCTACTATAAATATTGAAAACTCATACACTACGACCTTCACAATTTATATGCAGAAAAAAAGTGTGCGAAAATAATATCTAAGAAAAATTAAATCATAGACACATGTGACACCGTTGATTTTGGACTAATGTCCCTGGAAAAACCCAATGTGGGAAACCGTTGCAGAAACTGAGGGTTTATTTATTATGCAGTAATTCTGAATACAAACTGGGATGCCTGGCTGGCCATCCTCACAGAGAATATGACTGAAAAAAAGGCTAGTGAGATTACCTCACAATGACACTGGAATTCCAAACTGGCCAAAACCTCGGACTACCAAGCCCTCCACTGCCTCTGCGCAGTCATTGCATAGCCTCTACGTCACTCTGCATGGGGGCTATGTGGCTTTTGTGTGTTGGCTCTTTTATTGGCTAGATCTGACCTTTTGGCCTCCTCCAGTCTCACACCCCGGCTCTCCGGCACTGGATATGACTAATGCTTAGCTGAAACACAGACTTCCTCAAGGATATTGCATTGTCTTTGTTGGCTTTGCGTAGCTGCTATGCTACCCCTCTGCGTACTTCTCTATGTATTATTTGTCGTGTATTCTCCGGCTTAGGAAAATATCCAACCAGAAATTATCTTTTCCCCTCTTTGTGAGAATCCTCTCGATCGATCTTCTCCCTGAGAATTGCTTACTAAAGAATTTTGATCTCTAGATTCTTTCTCCGTCTCAGTGTATTTTCCAAATGACCCTTAAAATCCTTCTTATAATATTCTCATTGAGACTTCAACGACCGATGTTAAATCGTTAATCAATGGCTAAGATTAAATTTTGATTTTATCTTTGTCTTCTTTAGAATATTCACACTTTGTTTTATTAATACCCTTTAATTATTTTAACTTACTAAGTTTAGAATTAGGGTCCTATTAAAAATAATTAATTATTTTAATAAAACATGATATGAGTGTAATTTCCAAAAATTCTTTTTGGGTTCTTTGGAATACATGTGCCTAAGCCTCCCTACAAATTTTGAGACTTAGAGCACATCCGATGCTATCAAAAATCAACAAGTGAAACATTATCATTATCATTTCCCTTCTACTTGGAACTACTACGAGTACTATTATTTCCTTTCATAAGACTTGGTTGAAGCTCCTCTTATTTGAAGTCATTCCACAAGAATTCCCAAGTAGGAAAATCATATCTTCCACCAACCACTTTCACAAAAACATATCACTGCTTCTGAAACCCATTCAGGGATGTTCTCACAAGATCTTCATCCTCGACCTTCTCTCTAATGGTTGCTAGCTCATCTCTGACTATCCTAATCTAGGTGATATAACTAACAATGTTCTCGCCATTATTTTATCGAGTGCTTATGAGATAATACCCTAAGATCATTTTCCAATTCATATTTTTGTCCTAGAAAAGTTTGTGGCATCCCAGATTTTCATAGATGTATCTTCTAACACTATATTTGGAACTATGTGGTCCTTGATCCCATACGGAATAATAGGCATGTCATTTTCATCATCTTTTGGTACTCATGCATCATGATGGGATCTATTGGTACAACAATATGTTTCATAGAAAACTCCTTCATCCCATGCTATTTGAAAATAAAGAAGGCATAGGATCCTCCAAACACCAAAGTTAGATGTGCCATCCAACCTATCTTAATCCCTAAATCCTATTGAAGCCATTTCTAAAGCCCTTGAGAGAAAATACAAATAATATATATTCTACTAGCTAACAAAAGTGTCTAGAAAACCTCACGGTATCCCTCTAGAAGTGATCTCAGTTGCTACTTGGAAACTTTCACATCCTCTATGAACTCACATTGCCGACTGAAACTATGCGTTGGCCTTCCTAGAAACTTGCACTACCTTCAAGAAATCACTATGATGAATTTCTCTGCCTATACCAACTAGAAAAACCCACTCACACTGCCTAAATAAAATTGATCTGGCAACTGGAAAATGAAATTGTGTCTCTGACAACACGCACTAGTAAATTGGCATTTCACATTGGTTAATTCAACATCTCTCTTGTAGAAAATAACACTGGTAAAATTCCTCCAAGTAATTCTAGAAATTAATCTAGTTATTAAACTCTTGTCTTCCTATTCCAAAATCCTATGTTGATCTACTTTGGTAAACCTCTGTGCTTCAAATATACTTTGATACCATGTTAAAAATCGATAAAAATATCAATTATTGAAATCAAATGGTAATTATCTAATGTAATATTTAATTCTAAGAAAAATTATTTTACTCGAATAATGAATAGAAACACAATTGCAATATTCACCAAAAATAAACATCGGAAACTATGGTAAGAAAAGAAATCACAAAATGGACACAATTTTTTCGGACAAAATGCCCCTATAAAAACCCCAAAGGGAAAACCATTTCTTCATATCTAAGAGTTTTATTAATATTCAACAATTTCTACAATTGATGAATATTACAATACTTCTTGCCAAACCTCGAAAAAGCTCTGCCAAAATATCTCTTCACCTCCACAAGTCAATCTGACCACTAAAAGGCTCACGACCCCCCTCTACAACCTGACATGACCTCACACTAGAAAAAATGGCATGTATGGTCTCACACATGCTGCTTCTCTAGCTCTCTGATGCTCATAGCTAGAAAAAATTTACCTCTTGGCTATGCTAAAAACTCATATGGATCTCCTGGAAATTTGTGAGGCCTCCTTTTAAAAAACTTATATTCCACAAGGAATCTCGACCTCTCTTAGAGAAAACTTGCCCTCTCCTAGAACCCTCATGGCTCCTATCTGAAAAAACACATTGGGATATATCCTCCTTCGAATATTAGAAATTGGAAGAATACTGGTGAAAGAAACCCTAGAAAATATTCACTACTTCAACTATTGTTGAAACCCTCATTAGTGTCAAACCTCACACTATCAATGTGCCCTCTTTTATAATATCTTGTTGAGAAGTCAACGGCTAATATCTAAATCGGAAATGCTCTAATTGATTTCTAATATCAGTTGGAAACTTTAATAGAAGTCTCTAGAGGAAAGTTGATTGTGTCTCAATTATTACTAATTAATTATATATTTCCCTATGGTAAAACTTAGGAAAATAATTAAAAATTGATTAATTTATTTAATCAAGACATTTTACATTCAAAAGAATAACTTGGGCTTGGAGATATTTTATGCTCTTGTGTTCCTAGCCTCGATGACATCACTTGAGGCTAGAACACATGTCCAAGCTACATCAACCAACATTGTTTAGGATAAATTCTAAGGTAGCTTTAGAGGTATACCTATGAATAATTTTGAGGCTAATACAAGGTTGATATTGTGGGCGATCTAAGCCTCACAATTGAAGTAGTTTGAAGCTGATCCAATTTCATAATTTTCCGAGACATTTTCGGAGGCAGAACTAAGTCATCTCAAAGTTGATATTAAGGGTATTCTTTGTGCTTGTTTGAGGAAAATTGCAACCTGGTTTCAAGAACAGCTTGTGGAAAATAAATATACTTCCTATGAAAAATTAGAGGCATCACCTTAAATCACATCTTGAATTTTTCATGTAGCATACATTAATTTGAGTCTTATAGAAGGTTGCAGTAGAGATTGGTGCATGTAGAAGTCTTAATGCAGAAGAATTGAAGCAGCCTGATGATGAAGATGTAGAGAAAATTTTTGAATAAGTTGTAAGGAAAACTGAAGGAAGATTAAGGTCACATGTTTTTAGGATCTAAGGTATGCATTTTATTGATGAACTATCTACAGATTGAATATTAAATATGAAAAAGTGGTGGAGCTGAATTTGTTTGAATGTTTTTGTAATTGGGTCATTTTCCATGGTACCAGAGCCCAAGAAAATTTTATTTTATATTTTATTCTATATGATGAAAATGTGGTTCTATGGAAGGAATTTGTAACTACCTCCAGGAATTTGTCGCCTCCTTCTACTGGGAGTTGGTATCTTGGTAGCCCTTATAGTTATAGTTGGTAAATTCTGATGTTGTAGCTTCCCTTGTAATATAAATATATTTTTCATATATATCTTGTGTTCCTTTAATGTGGTGTTTTTGGTTAACTGTTTTAATACTTAAATTCTGATTCATGCCCCCTCCCAGTATTTCCAACACCATCTTACATGATCTTTCTTGAAACTTTTCTTTACACCAGTATCATCCATCTTGCTTACAGAAATAATATTTTTGGCCAATCCAGGAATGTGTAGAACACTATGAAGTGTTATAAACCTTCCATCTATAAACTTCAGCTTGAATTTTCCTCGTCCAATGATTTTGTTCTTCCTATCATTACCTAAGAAGACATAAATGCCATCATACTTATCATATTCACAAAACCACTTCCTATGAGGATTCATGTGGAAGGATGTACCTAATTAAATCAACCATGCCACATGATCTATGTGTTTACTTGAAGAAGAAGCCAATTACACATCCCCACCTTCATCTGAGGCGGTTTTCACCTCTACAGAAGGAGCGTCATCAGATCCATTTTCTTTCTTAGGAGTTTTACTATTTATAGTCATTCTTGTAGTGCCCTTATTTTTTTCATTTCCAGTATTACTTTACAAAATTTCCTATGGATTTATATCTCCCATTTGAGGACTTATTTATATTTATGTTTTGGGACCATCCTCTTACAGACCATGCATCTCCTTTTTTCTATCAATATTTTTTCCTCTCATCTCCTCTAAAAACAAGTTTGAGACTATTTCAGCAAATTTCATGGTAGTCGTATTGTTACCTATGGAAACAATTGAACTATCCCACAAGTTAGGTAGATAAAAAAAAAAACGAAGCATTATCGTCATATGAAATTTTAATATCAACATATAATAGTTGACTTACCATAGTATTGAAGGCGTTCAAATTCTCTGTCATCGATTCTCCATCCCTCATCCTCAGGTTATACATATTTTTTTGCAGAAATAATTCGTTCACAAAGGACATAGATTGATACAAATCCCTTAACTTGTACCACAAATCCTTTGTTGCAGCTTCTCCTGAAACATTAAGTAATATTGAATTTGAGACACACAATTGTATTGTTCTCTTTGCCTTCTGAACCAATTTGGTCCAGTATTATGTCGACATTGTTTTTGGTTTAGTACCTAGATCCACCACGATCCATTGATCTTTATCCACCAACATATCCTCCATATTGAGCTTCCTCGACTCAAAAATTTATCCATTGAATTTATCTATCCCTATGTTTACATTGTTAACCATCTCCTTTTACCGAAAGAATCAATCTTGTATATGTATCACTATAATAGAGTCTACCACAAGCTTGAATAAAACCCCTAATTTGCAAAGGTGTCCCCTTTAAGTAAAAAAATATCTAACACCAAATGCAGGTTTTAACACTGTACAAAAATTACCTACAAATGAATTCTTAAAAAAAAACAAAAATATACAAAAATATTTTTCTCTTGGAACCCAAAACTGGGAAAACTATATTGATTTTTCATTATAATCCTTTCAACATTACAATACATGATATAAATGTTTAAGAATTCATAAAACCCCAATCCATTAATCCTGGATTAGAACATAACCATGGTTCCCTTGATCAGATCTACAAAATACCATGGTAAAAACCATCATGCCCAAAACCATGTGCAGAAACCATATGAAAAACAATGGGTAAGCCCGCACACCATCCTTGGGCCCATCACCATCTTTTGATCTGTCTAACTATCCTTGGGTTTGCATAATTTTTTTTTCCAGGGTGCTACCCCGAACACCATGGAGGGGGGATATTTATCCCCTACAAACCTGCAAACCCCCCACCGAGGGGGTTGTCACCCCTGCTACACCTGACACAACATAGCAATTCCTGGTGCTACTCATGTAAAGAATATAACACACACCCAACAAGTTGGTCATTAGGTATAAAAAATTTATATGTGGAGAAAAAATGGAAACATTGCATAGTTTTGGACATGAATTATGTTAAAAATGATCTATAGAAGAAGAGTGTTGATTTTTAACGTACCTTGGACAAGTGGTTTCCCATGGGTTAGTCTCTACCTAGGGAAAAGTGTCCAAAATAATTATTTTCCTAAGTGTGACTTTAAAAAGTGAAAGTGAATTTATAAGTGGTAAAGTCAATGTAAAATTAAAAAGTGAAAGTGAATTTATAAGTGGTAAAGTCAATGTTAAATTATAGAGTGAAAGTGACTTTATAAGTGGTAAAGTCAGTGTTAAATTATAAAGTGAAAAGTGAGTTTAGACATAAAGTACAATGCGAGTACTTTATTTAATGGGTGAGTTAAAAAATAGAAAGTGAGAATTACATGAAAATTTATTCTCATCCCTTGATCTAAATGAATCTGAGCCATTAGATCTTAGGGTTTCCCAAAAGTCATTTAAGGAAACAAAAAGGGGAAAAGAAAAGGGAGACTGCATTCATTCATTCATTCTGCATGAGCAGATTGGAGAAAGGAGGTTGGGGGCTAGAGAAAAATTCTAAAGGAGAAATTTGTTGTAGCAAGTTGAAGGAGTGATTTCTAGGCATAGTTGGGCACAAAAATCAAGGCATAGAAGACAAAAAAAGTTACAGTACGAACAGAATTTAATGCTGTGAGCTGCACACGGTTTGAGATAAGTTTTTGAGAAAAAAATTATTTAAAAAAGAAAATAAGTATAGTTCGTACAACAGTACAGAATCCATACAGTATGTATGGAATCCATATAGTAGAGTCTATACAGTCTGTATCCATACTATAGATATTTTCAGCTTCTAGTGGGCATGGAAATCGAGGCAAAGTGGGCATGATTTTCAAGGAGATTTAGGGTGAAGAGATAAGTTGTATTTTGTTGTTTTGTTTTGTCTGTAAACGTATTTTTCCTGAACTTGAAATATAAATAAATTTGAAGAGCCCTCTAACAGGTTTTCCCCAGAAAAGATTGAAGGGGTTTTTCCTAGGTCTAATTTGACCAAAAATATTTGTGTATTTTTTTATGTGTTGCTGGTCTATTTATGTCCATATTTATTTTTAACATGTGTTGATAGTCCCATGTGTTTTAATCTGAAAATTTCATTTCCAAAATTCTATATGTTGAATGTATGTTTATGGGAAAGGGAATTTAACTGAATGGGAGTGATAAGATGAAATTAAAACATGGTTGGGATTGCGGGAAAATTTTTAGTCATCAAATTTCAACATGGTATCATAGCTACAGGCTAAAAATTGTAGTTTGAATAGTAGACAGTAGTTTGGGATAGAAAATAGTGGTTTGGACAACAAACTGAATTTTTGGACAACAAACTGATATTTTGGGACAACAAGGTGAAATTTCACACAAATTGAACTTTTGCGACGACAAGGTGTGCTGGAAAGTTCATTTCTCCACTTTCTTAGTTTTGTAAATTTTGGACAACAGTCATGGCCATGTTATTAAGGAGAGAGGATAGACTGGAAGGGATATCCAACTATGTCGTTTGGAAGGACAGAATTCAGATAGTGTTTGAGGAGGCAACAATTTGGGACATAGTGCAACAATAGGTTGTACCTCCTACTATTGCAGATGAACTTGCTGAATTCACAAAAAATAATTCAAAGGTAAAAAGGATTTTGATGGACAGTCTGAAGTATCATGGGGTTCCTTAGGTGAGAGGAAACACATATGCATATCAAATGTGGACAACTCTAACAAATCTCTATTAGAGTACCAATGAGAATAGGAATATGGTACTCAAAGAACAATTAAAGAACATTAGGATGAAAAAGACTTAAAGTGTAGTTCATTATCATGGTAGGGTAAAATAGGTACATGATGATTTGACTACTATTGGTGAGGCATTTGCACCCACATAGTTATTTAGGATAGTTGTAGCATGGCTTCCTAAGCCTTAGGAGGTATTTGGAGATATTGTTACCTCTAGGGAGAATATTCCCAATTGGGACAGATTCTAGGATGTTTATGTGCAACATGAGATACGAAAGACTAGAAGTAGTGGGGTGAAGATATCATATGGGGAGGATGTAGCCTTGACATCTAGGGGGAAGAAAAAAGGGAAGGCCAAGAAAGGGGCCTCATAGATGGGTCTAAGGGAAAGGAGAAGAAGAATAAGAAAGATACAGATATGTCCAAAGTAAATTTTTTTGAATGTCAGGAGATGGGGAACTATGTTGCTACATGTCCTGAGAGGAACAACAAGTGGAAGAAGGGTATTGCATCTTCAGCAGAGGTGGAGTAGTTTGCTTCACATTTTGACAGGGAATTTTCATTTATTACTTCTACATCTAGTAGGAGTACATCATCTGATGTGTGGTACATAGATAGCATGGATTCCCGCCATATGATAGGCGCACATGAGTTATTTTTAGAGCTTGTAGAGAGGGCACATGATATTGAGATTGTCTTAGGAGATGACCACACTGTGAGAGTTGTTGGTGTGGGTATTGTGACCTTTGAGAGGGAGTATTTTCCTCCTTTTAAGGTCATGGATGTTTTGTATGTTTTTGGGATGAAGAAGAACTTAATTCCATTGTATGCTATAGAGGAGAAGGGGGTTGACGCCACTTTATCAGGAGGGTAGGTATTGATGAATCCCAGGGGAGATTCCATCACTTCGGCCAAAGTGATTGGATTATGCTCTAAGAAACTATACAGGATCATTTTTCAGTTGACGGGAGCATTGGTGAGTATCACATCTAGTAGCACTCACACTAGTACCACCAGTAGTAGATACTTGTGTGAGTTATGGCACTGGAGGATGGTGCATATGCATCATGGAGCTTTGAGAGTTCTGAGGGAGATCACTCTTGGAGTTCATAGTTTCAATGTCAAGCATTATGAAGTCTAGAGAGGGTGTGATTTGGGTAAGTATACCAAGTTACCATTCCCAATGAGCGACAACAGATCTATGGGTATACTAGACTTGATTCATTCTGATGCTAGTGGTCGTATGTATCATGTGTCTTTGGGTGGTTATGAGTATTATGTTATATCCATTGATGAATACTTTAGGAGGACTTGGATATATTTCCTAAAGACCAAGGGTGAGGTCTTTAGTTGCTTTAAATAATTCAAATCTCTTGTGGAAAAGTAAACAGGTAGGAAGATTCGGGTCTTCAGGTCAGACAATGGTGGTGAGTACACCGATGGTGGGTCTTTTGACTTCTGTGAATAGGAGGGCATTAGGAGAGAGTTCGCGGTTCATTACAACCCCCAACATAATGGGGTGTCTAAAAGGAAGAATAGAGCTATTGTTGGGGCTTCTAAAGCGATGATTCATGATCAGGGGTTGCCTTTATTTTTGTGGGTTGAGGCTTGTAATACTGTTGTTTATCTTCAGAACAAGATTCCTCACAGAGTATTGGGGAATATGAATCTGGAGGAGGATTTCACTAGAGAGAAGCCGTATGTGGGACATCTTCGTATCTTTCGATGTCTCACATATTCTTATATCCCCAAGGATCAGAGGAAAAAGCTGTAACCCATGGAAGAGAAGGGTATATTTATGGGTTACAATGAGACTTTGAAGGCCTATCGAATCTTCATTTCTTCTAAACAGAGGGTGGTGATTAGGAGGGATGTGAAGTTCGAGGAGGAGAGGGCCTATCAGATATCACGGGAGTATGATGAGAGAGAGTCACAAACGTCTCCTCGGCAGGGAGGTCAAGTACAGGGAGAAGGACCTCAGGGTTCTGGATCGACTAGTACAGGAGGTACTTCAGAGCCAGTGGCATCTGGGGCACCAGTGGCAAGTTCACAGAGCACTTATTTAGGGAGTCCACTAGTACAAAGTTCACACGACACTTTAGCTGACATAGGCACAGATGCTAGTATAGGTTCTTCGAGGATAGGTGATGGTATAGGCACACTAGGGTCAGTTGGCAGACTTTCATGTTCACTAGACTGGGGGGTAGAGGATGAGGTTCCCTATGGGGAAGCTTCTTTCGGGAATAGGAGGCCCAAGTGGCTTCAAGACACCTTGAAGGAAGAAGAGTTTGTTGGTCCTTTGAAGAGGGTCAACACGGAGAGTGTTCCACCTTAGCGGTTTTGTAGTTATGTAGCCAAGGCTACCAACATTGTTGACTCTGAGCCTACTAGCTATGAGGAGGTTTCCATCCAGGAGATATGGAGAGTGGATATGGTGGAGGAGTATGCCTCTATCATTAATAACAATGTCTAGGAGGTGGTGCCTAGGCCTGAGCAAAAGTCAGTTGTGACTTCCAGGTGGTTCTACAAGATCAAGCATGTTGCGGATGGCAGAATTGAGAAGTTCAAGGCGAGGTTTGTGGCTAGAGGACTCTCAGAGATAGAGGGATTTGAATATGATGAGACCTTCGCTCCCGTAGCTCGGTACACTTCTATCTAGTCCCTTATTTCTATTACTGCATAAATGGGTTGGAAAATCCATCAGATGGATGTGGAGACCGCATTTCTGAACGAAGTTATAGAGGAGGAGGTTTATGTTGAGAAACCATAGGGCTTTGAGGTACTTGGGTGGGAGACCCATGTATGTCGGTTGAGGCGAGCACTTTACGGACTTAAGAAAGCTCTGAGAGCTTGGTATTCGATGATTGATACTTACTTTTAGTAGATGGGTTTCATGAATAGTGATGCAGATCCGAACCTATACTACATTGTTGTAGGGGATTATCCGCTCATTCTTGTGTTATATGTTGATGACTTGTTCATTACTGGGCAGAGAGACTAATTAGTGGTTGCAAGGAGGATCTTGCTATAGATTTTGAGATGAAGGACATTGGGATGATGCATTAATTTTTGGGGCTTGAGGTGTGGTAGGATGAGGGGAATATCTTTCTGTGGAAGGGGTAGTATGTTGTGGATGTTTTGAGAAAATTTCACATGGCAGACTGTAGACCCATGTCTACAACTATGATCACCAACTAGAATAATATTCATGCTTTAGATTCTAGTTTGGTGGATCCCACTTTGTATAGGAAGCTTATTGGGTCCTTGATGTATTTGGTTAACACTAGGCCAGATATATGCTTTGCAATGAACACACTTAGCTAGTTCATGGTTGATCCCAGGAGGGTGCACTGGGTAGTTGCAAAGAACATTCTTCTCTACATTCAGGGGACTGTTGATTATGTTTTGGACTATAGGCGGGGAGATGGAGTGAGGTTGGCAGGTTACACAAATTCAGATTAGGAAGGGTGTGCTTCCGATAGGAAAATCACTTTAGGGTGTTGCTTTGGATTGGGTTTGACATTTGTGTCATGGTTCAATCGAAATAAAAAGTTAGTTTCTTTGAGCTCTTCTGAGGCTAAGTATATGGCCTCTATAAAATATATTTGTGAGGGTATTTGGCTTCACAAGTTGTTGTATGGCCTATTTGATCAGGAGTTGAGACTGATAATTATTCACTGTGATAATCAGAGTTGCATTAAAATCACGAAAAGTCCAGTGTTCATGACAGGTCAAAACACATTGAAATTAGATATCATTTCATCAGGGACTATGTTCAGAAGGGGGCAGTGAAGCTAGAGTATGTATCGATAGATGAGTAGGTGGTCGATGTTCTCACGAAGTCCTTGCCAAGAGGCAAGCATGTCAATTTCAGGGACAAGATGGGTGTGGTGAGAAACAATTTCCTCGTTAAGAGGGAGTGTTGATTTTTAATGTACCTTGGACAAGTGGTTTCCCATGGGTTAGTCTCTACCTAGGGAAAAGTGTCCAAAATAATTATTTTCCTAAGTGTGACTTTATAAAGTGAAAGTGACTTTATAAGTGGTAAAGTCAATGTTAAATTATAAAGTGAAATTGACTTTATAAATGGTAAATTCAATGTTAAATTATAAAGTGAAAATTGACTTTAGAAATAAAGTACAATGTGGCTATTTTATTTAATGGGTGAGTTAAAAAATAGAAACTGAGAATTAAATGCACATTTATTCTCATCCCTTGATCTAAATGAATATGAGCCATTATATCTTAGGGTTTCCCGAAAGTCATTTAGGGAAACAAAAAGGGGAAAAGAAAAGGGAGGTTGCATTCATTCATTCATTCTTCTTGATCATGTTGGAGAAAGGAGGTTGAGTGTTGGAGAAAAGTTCTGAAGGATAAATTTGTTGCAACAAGCTGAAGAAGTGATTTCTAAGCAAAGCTAGGCACAGAAATCAAGGCATAGAAGACAAAAGAAGGTATTTGTGAGTTGCAAGAGGTACCGAAATATGTACATTCCATACAGAATCTTTACATTATAGTCCACACAGTCTGTATCTGTATAGTACATATTTTCAGCTTGAATTGGGCACAAAAATCGAGGCAAAGTGAGAACAATTTTCAAGGAGTTTTGGGCTGAAGAGATAAGTTGTATTTTGATGTTTTGTTTTCTCTGCAAATTTATTTTTCCTGAACTTAAAAGATAAATAAATTTTAAGAGCTCTCTAACAGATTTTCCCTGGAGAATATTGAAGGGGTTTTGCCTGGGTCTAAGTTGACCAAAAATCTGTTTGTATTTTTTTATGTGTTGTTGGTCTATTTATGTCCATATTTTTTTTCAGCATGTGTTGATATTCCCATGTGTTTTAATCTGAAAATTTCATTTCCAGAATTATATATGTTGAATGTGTGTTTATGGGAAAGGAAATTTAATTGAATGGGAGTGATAAGGCGAAATCAAAACTGGGTTGGGATTGCAGGAAACGTCTTAGTCATTAAATTTCAACAGAGAGGAACACAACCCAAGTCTCATTTTTCCCAAAATATTAAGGGCATTAGAGATCCAACACATGGGAATGAAAATGTCACAATGTAAGGCATTATGTAGTAAAATGAAGATAGAACCAGGTGAAATCAAGAGAAACTATAGAAAACCTTGGTGGAACAATTGTCAAATTCATCAAGGCATTGGAAATAGAGAAAAAATATGGAAAGCTTATTTACTACTAGTATTTTAAGTCAAAAAGTAGTTGTTATAGGTCAAATCTAGCCATTGTAAGGTAACAAAGGTAAACATTATTAGGGGAGTGATGTGTACAGTTCCCCCTTGATGTAGGAGGTCTAGGAGCAAGCTTATAGCCAAAATACATCATGTTTTTTGTTCTGAATGAGAGTCTGCATAACAACATTGAGAGAGAGTGAGTGAGTGAGAGAGAGAGAGAGAGAGAGAGTAACTTGTTGCGGATATGATTAGGGGAACCCCTTGACTGAAGAGAAAGAGTAATCATGCTCTGTAGGAAACCATAAGTGATAAAATAAGAAATGTTTCTATGAGGTGGGCATGTCCCATGCTCGTTATGATGACTAGTTAATACAATATGACAGTTATTGGTTCTGTCAAGTCACATTGTGGTAACTGACCTGATGTTGGTTGGTGATGATGACTACTAATGCCCTCAAGGGATTTTTAAAATTTTAACACATAGAATGAATTTGGCACCCACATGCATTGTTTGGGTGAGGCACTTTTTGATGAGGTGCTAATGTATGCATGGGTCGTTGACTTCTGGGAACCTCTCATGCATTGTGGCTTAAGAATTGCTGAAAGAAATTCTTAGTAATACATGGGTCTTCAACTAAATGGAAAAGTGAAATGGTTATGAAGTACGATACCACCTTGACATGAAAACTAATGTTGATGTAAAATGTCACGGGGATCGATGAAATCAATGGTAAATGTTGATTTTCATTGCACCATCCGAGGACATTTCCTAAGATGGGGGAAACCATCCAAGGTATTATATCAATCTTGAAATATGTTTGGTGAAGTCGACAGGAAAGAAGCATCAACATCCAAAAAAGGTGATGGTACAAGGGATTATGATTTCTGGTAAAGAAGAATGTAATATGGTGGGTTAAAAAAGCATAATAATGAGAGTTGGCTATAAGTGATGGTTATGGAGAATTGGCCTGATGTCAAACCTATCGATGCAAGTGGTGACAGTCAAAAAAATTTATGATACAGGAAACCCTAGAGTTGGTAGGAAATTCAGAGTGTGTGTAAGTATGGTACGACTGACGTGATTAGTATTGGTAAAGAATGTGTAGTATTTGACCAAGGGTGACTAGAAACTACTACCGGCTATGAAATGTAAAAATATGGGTGGAAGTATTTATCCTAAAAAATATTTTTACACTTTCCAAAAGAATGTAAAAATGGTTTGGATGTACAAACACGGAAATGGGTTCCCCATTAACATGTGTGGGTCCTGCATGATGATGTGAGGATAGTATTAGTTTGATGAGGGTGGGGGGCCCATTGTTTGGTCTCAGTTTGGGGGTGATAAGGTAGATGAAATGATACAAATGAGCTATATTCGTGGGGGTGTGATAGGCCAAATGTGAAACATGGTAATGTGTCTTGTTGATCCGTCGTAAAATATTGGTGGTGGCCTAGGAGTGGGTTTTAGTATGTGATGAGTGAAGCAGAATGAGGTTGATAATCAAGGCATATAAATGAGGTGGTTCTCGAGCTAGAGTGGGTGTTCATGGCTCCTGATAACGGGCGGGGGCCTACGAATATGATGGGAGCCATGACTGGCAAGGCTCTATCACCCGTCGTGGGTGTTTTTCATATGCAAGGTGAGGTGATGATAAACATGGTCGAGGTGATGGACCCTATGGTGCACTTTGGATAAATGATGTCAAGATATGCAAAGCTTAAAAGGGAGCCTATGATGTTGAGTGTTGAACGATACCTGCTTTTGTACTTTTTCTGTTGGGGTGTTGATCGAAGCATGGTGTTTATGATGTTCCAGCAACATATTTGGCCAATACCCCAAGTGAAAGCATCATTTTAAAACATATGAATAATCTGTGATGACATGAATTAAAAAACAAGAAAGGGCGTACCTGAGATGAAGTTTGGGGCGTGCGACGGGCCCAAAAAATGAATTTTGGTGATAATTGGAACGGAGAGTTCCAGGATGAAGATGATGAGGTATTGATCCTTGTGTCGCTCATAGTTTTGAGAATGAATGTCCTAGGATCTGGTTATGGGCTCCAGAAAATGGAAAAAAAGGCGATACATAGGCCAAAAGGGCCCAATTTCAAGTCATTTTCACTAGTGAGATTAAGAGGTTAGAGGCTATCATTGGAGAATTTCTTGTCATTACGATCAACTAGAGCACTCGGATGTGCTCGGAGAGGCCTAGGTAGGAGCTAGAACCTTATTCTTTTCAATTTTCCAGCTAGGTCGTAAAGGGGTCCCATGTAAGACCTTTTAGGGTTAGCTCTAGGGGACCATGTGAGCTACTCAAAGAGAGTTGTGTGATCGAAAATGAAACCCTAAGCTTCACACGCCATCCTCACACAAAATCTTGATGCAGAAATGTCGAATGTTGCGCCTATGTGAGGAACATATGTGTCGAATGGCCATGGCAGTCGATGCACCTGTTCGCTGAATAGACGTGTGCATCGCATGCTTGTTAAACAAAAAAATGTGAAATACACGCGCATGTGTAGGCTTAAATCGTGCACTCGAGTGAAATGACTTTTCTCTTATTTTTCAGCTAAAAGGGGCAAAAAAATATTATTTTTGATGTTTTTAGGTGGCAGGATGATGTATATGGAGAGGGACTAGACCACCCTCCGTGATGAGGTGTCTCAGGTCCCAGAGGTTTGACAGACTCTAGCACAGTGGGGGTTATTGAATTTTCTTCAGAACCCCATCCTAATATCAGAGGATAGATTTTTACGATTCCCGGTTCGCTGTTGGGATAGAGACTGACAAATTATGGTTGTGAGAGGAGCTGAGTTGGATATATCAACTCAGCTAGATGTGTACTTTGTGACCGGCCTACTACCTGATGGAGAGGAATTACCTTATCCACTGCCACCTGGGGTGGTGAAAATTTGACATTGGGTAGATCAGGAGGAGCACTATGGACCCAATGCCATTATGGATGGATGTATCGACATTTCAACTATTTTGAGCTTGAAATAGCATGTGGCTCTATCGATGATTGTGTGTTTGGTGGGGTTGAATTCACCCCATAGAGTATCGGGGCCACATATAACAGTTCTGCAACATTTGTAGGTGGGCCATTTCTTTTATTAGGTCTGCTTGGTTTACCGTGTGTGAGATACTAGCTCGCATAGTTGTAGCAGGGGAGAGATAAGTGCTTTTCTACGCCAATATTTTGTGTAGTATCATGTATGAGAGGGTATTCATGTTATGAATCTTTATTACATTGCTGGATGGTCCTCCGAGAGATCCTCAGATATAGAGGTGTGAGCTCATTATGCCCCGACATGGAGTACGAGCTGTAGGCTGATACTGGAACAACATTGTGGAGGGTTGGTTTGATTCCAACCCTCAGTTTATCTTAGAGTTTCCCTATCATGGAGTGGATTTACATGGTGACCTAGACATGGGTCTCCCTCTGGGTTATGCATGGGTTACAACATGTATGAGATTTATATTTTCTGCATTTTAGTACTATTTACATGTGTATGTGTATGTGTTTTTTATAATGACATTGATACCATGTTTGTTTACTTGCATATGCGCGTCCTAGTGGGCGAAATTTAGACTACTTGGAAGTAAATGATCCATGAGGGATGGGTGTGAAAAGGACAGCACAAGCTCCATGGATACCACAAGACGATAGGCCTCCGCCTAGGCCTAGACCACTAGTGTCACTGCGCCAGTTGGAGATGGGTGTACCCTCGGGGAAGGGTACCAGTGCTATGGAAGTTGGAGATGTCACGGGTTTTCTCACACATTCTGAGGTCGTAGAGGCTTGTGTGACTACATTAGATGCCCAACTATGAGACTATAGAGACACCTAGGAGAGGTTCAATACCCTGACCTAGAGGATACCCATTGGGGGCTATGATGACAGCTTGGCAGAGCTTGTCATGGAGACAATGATGGCCCATGACATCCAAAATTGCACCGTGTAGCTTTTGCAGTGGTTACGGTTGCCCCTATCATAGCTCTTAGTGTGGATGTTGGTTCGGAGGTCCCAGCTAGAGTTTTTCATCCCTATACTTACTCATGTATATGCTAGGGAAGCACCCATTATATGACAAATATTTTCCCTAGCGATGACCTTGTTAGGTCCCTATATTACTAGTGTAGTCCCTTATTGTTGTTAGTGTAGCCCCCTTATTGTTATTGTTGTGCCCCTGTAACCCCCATATTGTTATTATTGTGCCCTTACATTATTATTTTTAGGTCAGCTAGGATTATATTGTGACCCCATTGACTCATATATATAGAAAGGAGGTTTTTTCATTTGTATCATCCGAGAATTTTTCATTTATGTAATGTAAAGTATATTTCCCCCTTGAAGTGGCTTATTTATAAGATGTTGATCTCTATTTTCTTCTATTTTGGAAGCTGGTTTCATAACATTTGGGATCAGAGCTTTGGATTCTAGGGTTTTACTGCTTCAAACAGGTAATCGTGGAATTTTTTCTATAACATTTCTTCTACTAGGGTTCAGATACTAAAACAAAATAAAACATTTCGAAGACAACCTAAGGGATGTTGTGAAAAATTTTCAAATCTTGGTTCGCTATATTTTAGGAGATATGATCTGTGGAATTCAGGGTTTTTGCAGGCTCCTGAATTTCATCTAAAAGAGGTGACCTTGGGAAAATCATCATAAATATCTATCTAAGCATCGTATTGGAATTATGTAAAAAGTAGCCAAAATAACACGGATATTAGTTTCCTGTGTGTCAATTTCATAGCCGAAGGAGGAAACAGTGACACGTGGCAGGTTGTACAAGTTTGCTCTACTAAACCAGTCCATAATTAGGTCATTGTGGGAGATTGGTCATAACTTTATCTTGAAGAATCCAAATCAAGTCAGGCCCGCAGCATTGGAAATACGATTCAGAGTCTACTACAGTAATGAAGATAAAATCTCAGGGATCCAAAATTATAGAGAACATCAGTTTCAATATCGAGCTCCTCAAAATCAAGAAAAATGTGTGTATTTTTTTCGAATTGCATGAGTCTTGTTTGAAAAATCAGTTTGAAGTGATTCCAAGGGAATATTGAAGCATATATATCAGTATTGGGTTCTAAAATTCCCCCTAAAAAGAATTCAACGCTCATTAAGCCCTCATAATACTCTACTATGACTCATGAAGAGGAAGAAGTGCAACATGGTATATCAAAATTACAAGAGCAAGTGCACCAAATTTCGCTCTCGCAAAGAGCAACAAAAAATGAAATGGAAGTTTTGAAGAAAGGCATGGAAGCTAAGATGGATGGTTTTAAGAATGGTTTGGAAGCTAATATGGATGGTTTGAATAAATGCATGGAAGCTAAGATGGATGGTTTGAAGAATGGCATGGAAGACATGGAAGAAAAAATGGAAGACATGAAGAATGATATAAAAGCAGACATGGAAGGTTTGAAGGAAGGTTTGACAATGTTTATACAAGAAATGATTCCTAATGGTGAAAAGATAGTAGAGGAAGTTGAAGATGAGAACAAAATAAATGTTAATCGTGATTTCATAAACTCTAATGTTGGATTGAAGACCCACATATTCCAAAGATTGATATGAGGAAGTTTGATGGCAAGGATCCCTTAACATGGATACTACAGATGGAGTAATATTTTGATCTCAATAATGTGCAAAACACACAAAAGGTACACATGGAAACTTTATATTTAGAAAAAAATACATTTGTATGGTATCGATGGATTTTCTCTCGTAAAACAATTGTCACTTGGTCAATTTTATGGAGGAAATGATAGCACATTATGAGGATACAAAGAGTAACACCTTATTTAGCCAATTGATAAATCTAAAAAAAAAAAGGGTTCAGCGATGGAGCACATTGAGGAGTTCCAAAAATTGAATATAAGGGTAACTGATATTCCAGAGAAACACAGGATTGATGACTTCATAGGGACTTTAAAGGATAACATCCAACATGAGGTTCCCCTTTGGGAACCTGATTCATTGGAGAAGGCATTCAAGTTGGCAAGAAAAATTGAACATAAAATTATGGCGACAACGAAGGCTACCACTCACATCTATAAATATGGAAGTGATGCTACTCGTAGACTTACACAACCTACAAGGTTTACACCACAACAATTGGAAGAAAAAAGAGAAAAAGGGCTTTGATATAGTTGTGATAGTAAATACACTAAAGGTCATAAGTGTGCTGAGAAGAAATTATTTTACATAGATTGTGAAGAGGAGGAATAAAATTAACAAGAAACTTCAAAATAAGAGGATATACACCAAAAATCAATCCTAGAGAAAGAATAAATGAGTTCGACCATATCGTGTAATGCATTGGTAGGAATTACCACTCCTCAAACTCTCAAGATAGAACAACATATCAAGAAGAAAAAGGTAATAGTGTTGATTGATTCAGGTAGTACCCATAATTTTATTCACTGTAAGGTAGCCAAGGAATTAAATTGCTTCCTATACCCAGCACCAGAATGTCAAGTGATGGTTGAAATGTAGGAACTATAAATTTCTCTGGAAAATTCCATAATATCAAGCTAACCATGGTGGATATGTATTAAATAGTCCAATTATTTCCATTCCAATGGGAGGTGGTGATGTTGTACTAGGAGTACAATGGTTACAATCTTTGGGGACTGTAGCTTTTAATTTCCAAGAACTTTTCTTGAATTTTTTTTCGAAAGGAGAGGAAGTTGAATTACAAGGTATCACAATGAAAATGGGAAAGATAATAAGCTCTAATGTCATGACAAAGATTCTGAAGAAAGAAAAACGAGGCATAATTGCACAATTATTCTCACTATAAGTTCCAACATCAAAATAATCTATTTCTCCAGATCTCCAAAAAATCTTGGACAATCATTCCAAGGTGTTTGAAACTCCCAAAGGACTCCCACCTATTCGTGATCATTATCATGCTATTCATTTGATTCCAGGAATTTTTCCTCCAAACATCAGGACTTAAAGATATCCTTATGTCCAAAAGAGAAAAATTGAACGCATGATTACAAAAATGTTAGAGGTTGGTATAATTCAACCTAGTCAAAGCTCTTTCTCTGCTCCAGTAATATTGGTGCACAAGAAGGATGGATCATGGCGAATTTTTCAAGATTATAGGGATCTCAATAAACTCACTATTAAAGATAAATTTTCCATTCTTGTGATTGATGAATTATTGGATGAATTACATGGAGAAATTTATTTTACCAAGTTGGATCTTCATTCAAGATATCATCAAATTAGAATGAAGACTGAAGATATTCCGAAAAACAACATTTCGAACTCATGAGGGTCATTATGAATTTTTGGTCATGCCTTTTGGCCTTACCAATGCACCTTGTATATTTCAAAGGTTGATGAATTCCATTTTCAACCCTTCCTTAGAAATTTTTTGTTAGTATTTTTTGATGATATACTAATCTACAACAGGTCTTGGAAGGATCATGTTCAACATGTTGATAGGGTGCTCAAACTATTAGAGGAGAAACAATTATATGCAAAATCTCCAAATTTTTCTTTAGATTACAATAGGTGGAATATTTGGGTCATATTGTATCTCACGAGGGTGTTAAGGTAGACCCTAACAAAATTAAATCCATTAAGGAATGGAAATTCCCTAGAACCATAAAGAATTTGCGAGGATTTCTCGGGTTAACAGGGTATTATCGCAAGTTTGTTAAGAATTATGGGAGAATAGCAGCACCTCTAACAACATTAATGAATAAATATGCATTTTCATGGACTCCTGAAGCAACTAAGGCCTTTGAACATCTTAAAGAGGCAATGTTCCTAGCACCGGTCTTAGGTATGCCAGACTTCACAAAAACCTTTATTGTGGAATGTGATGCCTCAGGAAATGGAATAGGTGTTGTTTCAATGCAAGAAGGAAGACCCATTGCTTTTGAAATTCATCCAATCAAAGGAATTATTTACCGAAATCTATTTATGAGAAGGAAATGTTGGCAATACTACATGCACTAAATAAATGGTGACCTTACCTAATGGGAAGACACTTCAAGGTAAAAACTGATCATGATAGTCTTAAATAATTTTTGGAACAAAGACTATCTTTAGAAGAGAAGCAAAAATAGGTCACAAAGATGTTGGGTTATGACTTTGAAATCATATACAAAAAAGGGAAGCTAAATGTTGTTGCAGATGCACTCTCAAGAAAGGATGAAGAGGTGAAAGCATTGCTTTGTGCCATATCTATTATCCAACTAGATTGGATAACCGAAGCAAGGGATGAATGGAAGAATGATGAAGAAGTTTGGACAAATTCAAAAGTTGCAACAAGATCCTAGTACATTTGATACATTTAGTTGGAAAAATGATTCCTTATGGTACAAAGATCGCTTATATCTTTGTAAGAATTTCCAACTAAAACAAAAGATTCTTTTGGAATTGAACACTTCTCCCTTAGGAGGACACTCAGGATTTTTAAAAACTAACCACAGGGTGAAGAAATAATTTTTTTGGGATGGTCTTAAATCTAATATTCAAAATTTTGTGGCGGAATGTTTGTTTTTCTTTTATCCATTCCAAGTAATGTTTGGTATTCTACAACATTTATCCATTCCAAGTAAATGTTGGGAGGAGATTTCAATGGATTTTATCACAGTTTTACCTAAGTCCGAAGGAAAGAGTGTCATCATGGTGGTAGTTGATAGAATTACCAAGTATGCACAATTTTGTGCATTTTCTCATCCATTTAAAGTAAGTAAAGTTTCTACTACATTTATGGAAAAAATTAAAAACCTACATGGAAACCCAAATATTATTGTAAGTGATAGAGATCCCATTTTTACTGGAAATTTTTGGATGGAATTATTTCCATGTTTGGGTACTAGACTAGCTCGTAGCTCATCTTATCATCCTCAATCCGATGGGAAAATTGAGATAGTGAACAAATTTTTGGAAGGATATCTTCATTATTTTGTATATGATAAACAAACACAATGGATCAAGTGGTTACCTCTGGCTGAATGGTGGTATAACACTTCCTTCCATACTGTAGAAAAAATGACCCCATTTATGGCACTTCATGTATATCATCCATTGTCCATCACATCATCTTTAAGAGAAAATTCTAAGGTTAAAGAAGTGGAATATCACATCGAGCATCAACAAAAATTTCTCCAACTCTTAAAGGATAACCTAAATTTGGCACAAAATCGAATGAAGCAATAGGCATGCAGATCAACATTACAGCGAGAGAAGTTTTGATGTAGGAGACTGTGTATTTTTACGACTACAACCATACAAACAAATTTCCCTCAAGCAAGCTAAGAAGGATAATAAATTATCGCCAAAGTACTATGGTTCTTACAAGGTGTTGCAAAATATTGGTTCAATGGCATACAAATTGGAGGTTCATGCTTCTTCTTGAGTGCATCGAGCTTTCCATGTTTCATGATTAAAGAAGGTTATAGGTGACAAATTTCTTGTTCAAACAATGTTTCTAAAACTTGATTTTGAAGGAAAAATCATATTGGAACCTGCAGAATTCATGGAAACAAGAACTCGACAGTTACGAAATCGATCAATTTCAGAGTATCTTATCAAGTGGAAGAATTTACCCACTAAATATTATACATGGGAGGATGAGAATTTTATGCAGAAGCATCTAGAGATACTCAAGCGTTGAGGAAAACACTTTTTAAGGAGAGGGGCATGTTAGGTCCCTATATTACTAGTGTAGTCCCTTATTGTTGTTAGTGTAGCCCCCTTATTGTTATTTTTTGTTGGGTGTGGAGCCTGATTATCTTGTTTATTTTGTATCACAACGTTGGACCCCTGTACCTTAATGGGGTGGCAAAGTTGCCCGTAATTTTACGCTGCTTGGGGGGGTCCAAAGGGGGGGCGGCTGTGCTTTATGGAGCCCCCCTGGTGGGGGGTTTTGGGGGCAGCGCCCCCGAAGCTAAAAAAAAATGTAAAATTGCCTTGTAAAAGTATAGTAATTTCTAGTCAATCTAGGCCGTTCATTAGGCAGATGATCTGATGGTAGAAGTTATGTTTAGTTTAGGGTTTTTTTCCCTAGAAGGCAACCCCTCACTTGTACGAGGGTATTTTATTGCGACTGTGGATTGTGTGTGTATTCTTAGAGCGAGAAACAGATTGGGAGACTGTGAGAGAGAACAGAGGATATTACAGTGGATCTGCTGCAGGTTGTGTCTCTTCATTTTGCTGGATAATAAAATGGAAGGACTGGCTATTCGGGGTGGACGTAGCCGAAACTGGGTGAACCACGTATATTTGTCTCTCTGGTTTTATGTGTTTTGTTCGCTTGTGTTTTTCATATATTTTATGTGTCGCAGTGCTTTGTAATAAATAATTTTCTAACAACTGGTATCAGAGCCAAAGGTCTATTTCGCTGATAAACTCACAGGAAATAACGGTTCTTGGTTCAAGTGGGAGAAATGGTGAAAGATGGTAAGTTTAGGGTCGAGAAATTTAAAGGCCAAAAATTCCCGCTGTGGAAGACGTAGATGGAAGATTATCTATATCAGAAATATCTATACCTACCATTGAGTGGAAAAACAAAGATGTAGACGACTATTACAGACGAAGAATGGGAGAGTCTCGATAGAAAGGCACTCATAACAATACGGTTGTGCCTCGCTGTGTCGGTAGCCTTCAATATTTCGAAGGAAACAACAACAGAGGGTTTGATTAAGGCATTGGCGAAACTATATGAAAAACCCTTGGCCTCAAACAAGGTATTTCTTATAGAACGTTTATTTAATATGAAGATGTCAGAAGGTGGATCTGTCACAGACCATTTAAATGATTTTAATATAGTTACTACTCAGTTAATTTTTGGAGGGGTAAAATTTGATGATGAATTTAGGGATATTTTATTTTTGTGCTCATTGCCAGAAGTTTGGAATGGTTTAGTTATGGCCATTAGCAACTTTTTCTCCCGATCTAGTACTTTAAAGTTTGATGATGTTGTCGGTGCTATCCTTAGTGAGGAAATGCAATGGAAAAGATATGGTGAGACATCGGGTAATGCTTTCAGTGTAGAGTCCTGGGGAAGAAAAATGGAAAGAGGAAAGAGCTCAAGATATCACAGTAAATCAAGGAAAGATATATCCAAGTCTAGATCGGGGATAGTTGCTAGAAATGCGGAAATAAAGGACAGTTAAAGAAAGATTGTAGATCTCGAAAGGGAAAAGAAGGAGACACACATCAAGAAAACAATCATGAAGAAAATGTGATAGGTGATGTGTTACAAGATGCTTTGAATCTTTCTTTCGAAAATGTTACCGATTCCTGGGTGGTAGATTCAGGAGCCTCATTCCATGCCACACCTGATAAGAAATATTTTCATGACTATGTTCAAGGAGATTTTGGACAAGTTCGTTTGGGTGATGATAAACCCTATAAATTTTTTGGAATGGGTAAAGTTATTTTAAAACAACAGAATGGAAACCAATGGCTATTATAGGAGATAAGGGATGTTCCAAATCTGAAGAAAAATCTGATTTCAACAGGGCAGTTAGGCGATTAAGGTTGTGTGACAACTTTCATAGATAAAACTTAGAAGTTCACCAAAGGAGCCCTGGTAATAGCAAAAGGCGAAAAGGTTGGTACATTGTATTTATGCAATGGTATTTCTAACTCTGTTAATGCTTTAACTTCCAAAGGAGCAGATGCAGCATTATGGCATCATAGGCTCGGACACATGAGTGAGAAGGGGATGAAGATTCTTCACTCAAGAAATTTGTTGCTGGGTTTGAAGAATGTTGATTTGGATTTCTGTGAGAATTCCATTTATGGAAAATAGAATAGAGTCAGATTTCTCAGAGTTGGGAAAGAAAATAAGAGCGAAAAATTAGAGGTTGTGCATACATATGTATGGGGACCTGCTCAGGTGTCATCTCTCGGTGGCTCTTATTATTATGTTACTTTTATTGATGATGCAACTAGAAAGATTTGGATTTATTGTATTCAGAATAAATATGATGTATTTGATACTTTCAAGAAATGGAAAGCTTTGGTTGAGATTGAGACATGAAATAAGTTGAAGTGTCTCAGATCAGACAATGGAGGTGAATATTGCAGAAAAGAGTTTGCTAGGTACTGTTTAGAGCATGGAATTCACAGAGAGAAGAGAGTTCTAAGAACACCACAAGAAAATGGTGTGTCAGAAAGGATGAACAAAACAATCATGGAGCATGCAAGGTGCATGAGATTGCATGGAGGATTTCCTTTACAATTTTGGGCAGATGATGTAGATACTGTTGTTTATCTAATAAAAAGAGGGCCTTCAAGTTCCTTGGATGGTGGTATTCCAGAGGAAGCATGGACAGGTAAAAATGTAAACTACTCCTTTTTAAAGCCTTTTGGTTGTGAGGCCTTTGTCCATATTAATAAAGAAAATAGAACAAAGCTTGAGGAAAAATCAAAGAAATGTACCTTTATTGGATATGGTGTTAATGATTTTGGTTATCGATTATATGATTATGAAAGTCACAAAATCATTAGGAGAAGAGATGTAATATTCAATGAAAATGTCTTGTATAAGAATCAATTGCAGGAAAAGAAATAGGAAAAAGAAAACAAAGAATACACAATTCTTCATGAGATCACAGAAAAAGTAAAGGTGCCTGAAAATAATAATAATAAACAGCCACAATAACAACAACCACCACAACAGCAACAGGCACCTCAAACACCTGAAAGTGGTGTCAGAAGATATACTAGGATAAGTAGACCCCCTGAACGATACTCTCCTTCATTATATTATTTACTGCTGACTGATTCTGGTGAACCCAAATGTTATGAACAAGCAATGCAGGTTGAAACTAGGAAGAAGTGGGAGCTAGCCATGGAAGAAGAGATGGACTCCTTAACGCATAACTAGACTTGGGACTTAGTCAGGTTGCCTGTAGGTAAAACAACATCGTAGAATAAATGGGTTTACAGGATGAAGGAAGAAGATGGAGGAAAACATAGGTACAAAGCTAGACTTGTGGTGAAGGGGTTTTCACAAAAGAAAGGTATCGATTTTGATGAAATATTTTCTCTTGTTGTTAATATGACTTCAATTAGAATTATTTTAAGTCTCGTAGCAGCGGAAGATTTGTATCTTGAACAGTTAGATGTAAAGGCAACATTTCTCCATGGAAATTTGGAGGAAGAGATCTATATGCAGCAACCAGAAGGATATGAGGTCAAAGGGAAGGAAAAATTAGTGTGCAGACTAAAGAAGAGCTTGTATGGCTTAAACAGGCTCTAAGGTAGTGGTATCTAAAATTTGACAAGTTTATGCCTGAACAAGGTTATACTATATGTCACTCTGATCATTGTGTTTATCTGAAAGAGAAAAATTATGGAAGCTATATTATATTTTATTGTATGTATATGACATGCTTGTTGCAGGGTCTAACATGTAGGAAATAAATGTGCTCAAAAGAAAATTGGAAAATTCATTTGCAATGAAGTATTTGGGAGCTGCAAAACAAATCCTTGGTATGAGAATAACTAGAGACAGGAAAAATCGCAAATTAACACTGTCTCAGAATGAGTACATACAAAAGGTGTTGAAAATATTTAATATGTAGAATGCAAAACCAGTTAGTACACCTTTTTCTAGCCATTTAAAACTTATTAAGGAGATGTACCCAAAGACCCAAGAAGAAATGGATTATATGTCTAAAGTTCCATATGCATCAGCAGTTGGAAGCTTAATGTATGCAATGGTATGCACAAGGCCTGATATTGCACATGCAGTGGGAGTTGTAAGCAGGTACATGAGCAATCCAGGAAAAGAACATTGGATGGTAGTGAAATGGATTCTCAGATATTTGAGAGGTACCACAAATAAAGCATTATGCTTTGGTGGTTCAAAAATTGCTCTAAAGGGATATTTTGATGCAGATATGGTAGGTGACAGAGATAACAGGAGGAGCACTACATGATATGTATTTACTGTAGGTGGAACAACTGTCAGTTGGGTTTCAAAAATCCAAAGTGTTGTTGCACTTTCAACAACAGAAGCAAAGTATGTTGATGCTACAGAGGCTATTAAGGAAATGATTTGGTTACAAAGTATTATGGATGAATTGGGTAAGAAGCATGATATGGGCACGTTATACAGTGATAGCCAAAGTGCCATTCATCTTGCAAAGAACTCATCATTTCATTCTAGGACTAAATACATACAGCTCAAGTACCATTTCATACGGTCAATATTGGAAGATGGACAGTTGAAGCTGGAAGAGATACACACTAGCCAGAATCCTGCAGATATGATAACAAAATTTGTAACCAGGGAGAAACTGAGATTATGCTCAGTTTCAATTGGCCTTCAAGTATGATGATGAAGATGAGAAACAGCTAGGTCCAAAGTGGAGTCATTTTCCATCAAATGAAGCAGCGATGGAGTTGCTATAATCAGTATCCAAGTGGGAGATTGTTGGGTGCGGAGCTTGATTGTCTTGTTTATTTTGTATCACAGCGTTGGTACCTATACCTTAATGGGGTGGCAACGCCGCCCATAATTGTATGCTTCCTGGGGGGTCCAGGGCGGGCGGCTGCGCTTTATGGAGCCCCCCCCTGATGGGGGTTTCGGGGGCAGCGCCCCCAAAGCTAAAAACAGATGTAAAATTGCCTTGTAAAAATATAGTAGTTTCTAGTCAATCTAGGTCATTCATTAGGCAGATGATATGACAGTAGAATTTATGTTTATTTTAGGGTTTTTTCCCTAGAAGGAAACCCCTCTATTGTATGAGGGTATTGTATTGTGGTTGTGGATTGTGTGTGTATTCTTAGAGAGAGAAACAGATAGGGAGACTGTGAGAGAGAACAAATAATATTACAACAAATCTGTTGTAGGTTGTGTCTCTTCATTTTGCTAGATAATAGAAAGGAAGGACTGGCTGTTCGGGGTGGACGTAGCCCAAACTGGGTGAACCACGTATATCTGTGTCTCTTTGGTTTTATGTGTTTTGTGTGCTTGTGTTTTCCGTATATTTTATGTGTTGCATTTCTTTGTAATATATTATTTTCTAACATTGTTGTACCCCTATAACCCCCATATTGTTATTATTGTGCCCTTACATTATTATTGTTAGGTCTTCTAGGATTATATTATGACCGCTTAGACTCCTATATACAGAAAGGATATTTTTTCATTTGTATCATCCAATAATTGTTCATTTATGTAAAGTAAAGGAGGTTTCCCCCTTGAAGTGGTTGATTTCTAAGGCGTAGATCTCTCTTTTCTTCTATTTTGGAAGTTGGTTTCATAACAGAGACAGTTGACTTATTATTTTTTGTATACTGGTACACAGATATATGTTTTGATATATATATGCGATATGTATTTTGATGACTCTCATGATATGTATATGGATATTTTTATGATGTTTTTTATGCTTTTGATTGATTTTATGCTCTTATGGTTAATGGTATATATGTGATGCATTCCAGTCTAGGATATGGTTAGCTATGTGATCAAATACATGATTTTTATCTCTTGGTATATGTGTAAATGTGATGTGCTCAAAACTGCGAGATGATTTTTTGTGCATGCAGGTACAACCAGCTGGGAATCAAGGAAGACATGTAAAATGGTTGATGCCTTAGAGGGAGGCGTCGGTTAAAATTCCTATGAAAACATCATATTGGACGTGATTTTTAGTGGCTGACTGATACAAAGTATGTTAGTGAGATACGACGACCAATCAAGAGAGTATATGGCTTAGGTGGCGGCAACTAGTTTTTGAAACCATCGAGAGGCACCATAAGCAAATACGAAATGGTATTTTTGCAAACGATACATATGAGACACATGATGAGAGAGTGTGTTTTTAGAACAAGTCCATGATGATTTGATCATACTAAGAAATTATGGTGCATACATATTCATTCTAGGGTACTGAGGCCCTTATTTTGTGAGTGAAATTTTTTGAGGTAGAGTCCATTGACAGGGTTTTTTAGGTATGTACCGTCGGGCTCTAATAGAATGTATGCTCTCTTGAGGAGGAAATGTTTGACGATATATGTACCCTTCCATAATTTCTCAAACTTCCCAGGTCCTAAAGCTTCCTATGCAACATCATAGCATAGGAATGGTTCTCCCTTAGTGAATGACTGAGGGGTGATGTTGCAATCAAATGAGACTTTGACCCTCTTCTTGTGGGCTTCGTTATGTTGTAGATAATATCATCGAATTTTTTTGATGAGTTCTAACTATACAAACTGTTGCTCTAAGGGCTTAGTATCGGTGAGAAGTTCAATGGTTGAATGCGGGTGGGGATTTCACGTTCGATGGAAAGCATGACATCAACCCTGTAGACTAACTGGAAGGGTGCGAATCATGTTGATGCTTTGAGCATTGTATGGTATGCACACAGGGCTGAAAACACCATGTGGTGCTAATTGTATTTGTGGCTATTCATCATATGCTGCAACATTATTTTAAGTACCCTGGATAATTCTTGGCATATTTCATTTTTGAAAGGTTTCCAATCGTCTTATACCAATTCCTTGGGGACACCGAACCATGTGATGACATGGTTGAAGAAAAATTGTGCAGTGGTTTTCGCGGTGTTGGTGTATGTGGGTGTGGCTTCTACCCATGGTGAAATAATTGATGACCACAACAATGTACTTGTGGTTGTTAGATGATGTGGGGTTGAAAGTCATGAAGTATATGCCCCATTTACAAAAGGGGCCTGCTACGATGACAGGGTGCATGGGAGCTGGAGGGGCTTGCACCTTGTGAGCGTAGTGTTGGCATCGCCCGCATATTTTGACTACTTGGATGCAGTCGTGGAAAAGGGTGGGCCAGAAGTAACCAACACATAGGACTTTTTGAGCGGTGGCCATCACCAAGAGGTGGTCGCTGCAAGCCCTGCTATGATAGTCATTCAGGACTTTCTCGGCTTGGTCGTGAGTGAGGCATCAATGTAAGATGGGTTTGATGCCTCGTCGGTAAAGGAAATCCCATAAAAGAAGGTAGTAGGGGGCTTGATGGAGTATGTGCATTCAATCGTCGTAAGTGAGCTAAGGTTTGAACTTTTGAGTTTGTAAGAAAATTATGATATATCCGTACCAAGGGTCCTTAATTCTCACTAAGAACATATTTTCATCAGGTAGTGCATCGTTAACGAGGGATCCTTTGGTCCCTGTTGGGAGGACAGTGATGAATTCAGTGAGGATGAGTGTCTTTTTTCTTTTAAGGGACCTAAATTGTAGATCAAATTCATGCAGTATAACTACCCATTAGGCATATTTATGATTCATCATAGGGCAAGTGAGAAAATATCACATAGGAATGATAGCTACTATGACAGTGGTGGTTCGAAGGATGATATAGTGTCGTATATTTTGTACTGCATGTACTAGAACTAAGGATGATTTCTCTTCTGGCTCATACTTCAATGCAGACCAAATAATTTTTTTCTTACGTAATAAATTATGTGTTCCCTGTTGTCTTTTTTGTCCTGGATTAGCACCCTCACAATGGCTACGTCTGACGCAGATAGATATAGGGTGTAATATTTATTCTGGTCAAGTGGGAAGATCAAAGGAGCTAAAGAGAAGGTGTATTTTAACGCTTTAAATATTTTTTTTGAATCTTCACCCCATTGGAAAATAATTCCTTGATGAAGGAGACGCAGGAAGTCTTGTGCACAAGCGGCATAGCTGGGGAAAACTCATCGTAATAAGTTGGCCTTACCCTTTAGGCTTTGTAACTGCTTCAATGTTTTTAGAGGTGGTACTTCTTTGATCACTTGGACTTTTAGAGGGTCAAATCTAATACCTTGCTGGGAAAAAATGAATCCTAGCAATCTTTTGGCTTTAACGCATAAGACACACTTGAGAGGGTTCAAGCGTAGGTTATATTGTTGACATCTTTGAAAAACTAGGTGCAGATATTCCAAATGGTCATCGCGCGTCTTGGATATTACAGTGAGGTCACCAAAGTAGGTGAGGATGAGATGATCCAAGTCATGAAATATGTAGTTCATGGCCCACTAGAAGGTGGCAACAACATTTTTAAGACGAAATGGCATAACTTGGTATGTGAAGGTACCCCAAGGGGTGGTGAATGTGGTTTTGTATCGATTCGTATGTCGAATATAGATTTGATTATACCTTGAGAACCCATCCATAAAAGATAAGGCCTCATGACCGGCATAAGCATCTATGACTTGGTCGATGAATGGTGTGGGGTAATTTTCCTTCAGACAAGCTTTGTTCAAATCCAAGAAATTGTACAAACACGAATGGTGCCCTATTTTTTCATGACATGTACAAGTTAGAAACCCAAGATGTGTAAGAAATCGGGTAGATAAACCCAGCTTTGTGGAGTTTATCTATATCTTGTTTCATTGCTTCGGCCTTAGAAGGGTGTAACTGACATTGTTTCTGTCGGACAGGAAGGGCATTAGGCCATGTGTCAATATGATGTTCCACAATGGTGGGACATATTCATGGAATCTTTGAGTAATCCCACACAAAAATGTCCATGTATTCTTGTAACAGGGAGGTGTACAAGGTTACCTTTCCAGGTTTTTTCGAAATATTTATCTTAATGGTAGTTGAAATATTTGATATGTTTCCTTCCTCAAATGCATCGAGAGATGGGATAGGATTTTTGAACCAATATAATTTTCATAATTTCAGGAAATATTTAGTTTCAATAGCGTAGATATCATGGGTTGGTGTGCTTCTAGGTACAAATGCTTTTTCCGATAGAAAAAATGAATGATGATGCATAATGTCCCATGGAAATTCAGGTTTCGGGATGGCCTCTAGAATATCTTTGTCAAAGTAAAAAATATTATCTAAGGGGGAATTGGTTTGTGCAAGGCCGTGAGGATGGAATTCAGGCCTAGTAGTGTTGGTTGACAAACAAGAATATTATTTGGTGGTTGATGTCATAGAACCAAGCAAGGTTGAAAAGGCGTAGATAGGGTGGGTATGCACCATTGATGGTACTACTACTAGTATGGTAGTTGTAGTGGTCTCAACACAAAAAAAAATGATGAGTAGACATCATGAATCATGGTTCCCATGGATGATGAGATGAATCATATGTGATGTTGTGTGTCGTCAACATTAGGTGGCAGAATAATTTTTGTAACGATTGGTTTGTATAGGGTGGGGGGGTTCATATGGCCTTGTTGGTGTACAAGGGGAAAATGTGTCCTCCTTTATAGGAAACTGGCATTGAATCCTAAGATGCAGAAATGTTTATAACATAGGTAATGCTTCTATACCGTGAGAGTGACTGGTGAAAATTCACACACAGGGTAGGTACTTAATGAGTAAATGGTATGCAAGCCATTACTACTCATGACGTAAGACAGCGATGCTTGGTTGGGGTCGTGAGATGGGGCATTTATATGTGCTTTCCATCTCTAGGTCTTAGTTTTAGCATGATGTGGCCTCCTTGGGTGGTTCTGGTTTAAAACTGCTTTGGCTACTCGTAATTGTGGAAGATATTGACAATTCTTCATATGATGAAATTGGGAGCATATGTGGCAATAACAACGAGTGATTGCTATTGATTGGAGAGACATATTTGATGGGTAGCGTTACTATGTGAAAAATATCAGCGAACCTAGCCAACTCCCGACATTGGTTAACCAGGTGGTTGGTTTTATCACATAGGGAACCTGATAGGTTTGGTTTATACCATGCCTTATTATGGTGTTTGGTATTCCTCCCATATCTACGTTGGTGTTGGTGAAAAGAGGGTGGTGGGATTTCTTCTGGTTTTCTATCTATGAACATGCACAAGATGGACCTACATGCTTCATTCCCTTGAGTTGTGGTATTTTTCGAAATTTTTGAGTCTGAATTGACTAAGTCATTGTTTTCAGCAATGAACCGACACATGAAATCTAACATAGAGTGTAATCAAGGGAGGTGGGGACAATGTCGCACATGATGGTTACTTCTACAGATCTGACAAGTATGTCAGTTGTATTTGGATAATTTTCTTTGGCGAACATGGGTGATTGAGTACCCATGATTAAATGCCCTTAATTCAGGGCATTGAGTGATCAAATGATCAGGTTCATCAAACAAAGTGTAGACTGGGATATCAGGTCTAGCCTTTTTTTGCCTTATTAGTGCCTGCAAGGTTGTGCGTGTTGCGTAAAAGCATGAATTTGGTTCTTCTCGTATGTATAATATTTTTTTGGATTTTCCCTCCCTTATGTGCATGGGTGTTATAGATGGATCCTGGGAATTGGATTATGCCAATGTGTGTAACACATATCTATATCTAGGGATTTAGGGGAAATGATGGGTGCAATGCTCATACTCTGCACATATGGTGCATGCATGGTTGGTACATAATGCCTTACCTTGGAATTTGTGACATTTTCTATTTTATGTTGAGATGGGGTCACAGTGATTTTTTCAGTAAGTAGAAGAGCTTTCAACTACTATAACTTTGGGAAAGTGTTTGTAGGATTGACAACTATATTGCAAAATGCATAAGGTGGGGGTGTCCTAGGAACTTTAGGAGCATCCACCTTCTTCCCTTTTTTCTTCTCCTTTTTAGTGGCACCGACCAGTGTCACTATGGGTGTTTCTTGAATTATGATGGCCTCCTTATAGGTTTTAACCCTGTAAAGAAATTTAATATCTGCAAAAAAACTCTTAAAATAGAAAATAAAACAATAGCGAGAGCATAAAGCATAAAACATAAAACATATATACACAAATATTTTCCCCTGAATCCCAAAACCAAGACTACCAGATTTATTTTTCATTATATTACTTTAAATGTTACAACACACACACACATATATATATACATGCCAAAGCATTCATAAACCCCAATCCATTAACCTTGGATTTTAACATAACCCTAGTTCCATTGAACATATCTACAAAATACCATGGGAAGAAAACCTTCATTCCCAAAACCATGTGCAAACCCATGCACAAAACCATAGGAAGGTCTACCCACCTAATATAAGGTCCAAAAAATTATAACACACACCCAACACTCCTTGTAGGTGATAGGAATGATGCATGTAGAGGTGACATAAGTTTCCTCACATGGTTGGCGGGGCCAAATACCAGACAGACATTGTGAGAGACATGTTTGGCAATGTAAGGGTTTCCATGACTTGGTACGAGACAAAACCAGGTGGGGGATATAAGAAGGGGGTTTGGGTGATGGCATATGGAAGAAATGTTGAGTTGGAAACGATGACACTTGTGGTGTCAGGCTCTAGTTCCTAACTCGGTTTGGTGTTTTATGAACTCATCATGCACACCACAACTCCTTTAGTTGTTGGGGATTCTCTTGGTAATATAGGAGGTTATCCATGGTATGTTCCGAGGAGCATGGATCATTTGAATTGAATGGGGGTGAACTTTGTGTATGTTGTGAACAACTCCACATCAAAATCTACATATGGTAGCACATTTTCAAGGGCAGTTTCTCGTTTCTTCTCATAATACGTGATTTGTTTTATCGTAACGAATTTCCCTTCATGGGAGAACATAATCACTCTAAATAGGGAGGATTCTACCGTAGTCATTGCATACATATAACTCTGTCCAAGAAGGATGTTATAATCCAACTTTGCATCCAAGACTTCAATGTTAATGAGCATAGTCTTGTTGGCGAGATGTACTGGTACATATTGAAAAAACCTACAGAGGAGGAAGGGTGCACATAATATGCTCTAAGTATGATGTCAGATGGTGTCAGTTCTGGTGATCCTAACTTCTACCAAAGGATATTTTTGACATGATACATGTGGATGCTCCTTCATCCATGATGCAACAATGAATGGTGATGTTCTGGATTGAAACTGAAATTTGAAAGGCGACTAGAGAAGGGAGTTGTGGGCTCACTTTATCTAGTTCAAAAACCATTAAGTGGGAATCAGAAGGGTCGATTGTGCCTAATGCAGAAAGTAAGGCTTTCCGTTGCACTGGGAAAGACTGCAGGACTTCTTATTCTGACTTAGTTGAGGGGAACTGAGCCAAGTCATCCACTATGCTATAGCTATGAGCATCCTTTGAATTATGTCTTGCGCACCTGAAGGGAATTTTTACCTTTTTTGGGATAGGTTATATAGGTACCCTAGGAATGGTAAATGGTGCTATGGGTATGCTTGTGTTTGAGGAATACAGGTTGGTGTATGGGGGAGCTTCATAATTTCTATTTCGCGTTTGCAGGAGAATTTCTTCTCCTTCCATGTAGATATTATGAGGGGAATTGTTATGAGTGTTCCCTCCAGAATGTTTTTGCTGGGGTGGTTTATTTCACTAAGTATTAACCACTCTTTGATGGGGGAAAGGTTCATGGATTACTAAATGTTGTTGGTTCTTCCCCCCTTTTCCCCTATTTTAATGGATTCTTTTTAATTCAGGGAGCTCAGGATAGTGGTGGGCATAATTAATGTATTCCACACATATGCCACAAGAATGGTTTGTCCTTAGATTGGTCGTCTTGTTTTCCTTTGAGAGTTGGTGTTGGTTTGTTCCTGGTTCTGATTTCGGTTGGGGTTTCCCCCAACCTGTATTCGTGGGGGGAATTGATAATTAATGCCCTCCCTGTCCAGGGTCTCCCTTTCGTTTTCCCTTTGCTTTTTTTTAGAAACACTAGGAGGATTGTTGGTATTCTCCTAGTCAAATGACAATTTTTGTGTATCTTGGGAGGGTTGTACTAAATTAACCCCTGCATTATTTTGTGTTGGTGGTATATTTTTTTTTTGTGCAGGGAAAGGAGAGTATTGGTTTCCTTGTCCCTGATTGGCATACATATTCTGGGATGATACTCTTACTTCAGTATTCCTAGATGAGTAATGATTTCCCTGAGGGGGAGGGTATGGTCCTCCCTGTAGGGGATGATATTGATTAACCTTGTTAGTCGCATTTTGCAATGGTGTAGGCTGACTAGGGTAGTATCCTGTGTGTGATGCATTTTGAGTAGTATTAAACGTTTGAATAGAAAGTGAATATATAGGATATCAGTGACTGTATTTAGGTTGAGTTTGTGTTAAGGACCATATTAATCGACCAACTATATTGGATGTGATTGGTATCTCTTTATAAGTTTTCAGGCATGCGGCATATGGAAGAACATGATAAATATATCTAGACTGGGTTTATATGAGATATATATAGAAATTTTAATAAAATTATGTATTCACTGGATTCTCCTGATCTAACAATTATAAGCCAATGTTAAATACAGAATCCTTCTACTAAAATATTTGCGAAAATTTAATCGCCAATTACAAACACATGAAGGAAGATCAATCACACATAAAACAGATGTTTTTATCAGGAAAGCATAAAGCTAAAAACCCCACTATCATATATTATGTATACATCATGGATCATGAAAAAATATCATACAAAACTATAATCCAAGAGCTCTCAGTACAATATAAAATCATCTCACACTGTCATACAAAAATTGGAATATTCATGCACCAATTTACTGCCTCCTGACAGCCTGCCTCCACTATGAAATCCTTGAATGAATGAGATACTGCCTTGCCTTGACTGCACAATCCTCATTGGAATCTCCAATGTGTTAGCCATCAGTATTTTTTACATTGTTAGTGATGACTATATCTACAGCTGAGTTTTCTAGAAACTGATTTCCTTATGTCAATATGTCATCCAGAAAACCCTCCCAAAACTTTTTTTGCCCTTCTACCTATTCAATCCACCCCTGGCGAAATCAAAACCTCATTGTCACTATCCTATCTAGCTTCAGCCTTATTGGTCTGCCCATCAGCTTTAAAAGGCAAATCCACATCTGTTTCAAAAGTCTCCCCTATGTTAGGAAGTGGCGTTTTAAGACATTTCACCCTTGGCAATCATCAAAAAGCCAAAAAGCCTCCATCTGCTACAGGCCTACCATGACTGACCTCTTACTTTGCAAATGAAATTGACAAGCAGCCCTAAGTCGCGCCACTTATATCCCCTAGATCTCAGCACTGCATAAAACCCAACCTCAAGCTGACTATTAGGTTTGTCACAGTGTTCTATGGTTCTACAAAGGCAGGAAATATATTTCATCTCATGGAGTAAATGTTTGAGTTTACAGTTAGAGGAACAACTGCTTCTAAATGTAACTTGAGCCTTTAGACATGTCTGCAAAACAGGAAGCTACTCATCTGGACTACAGCTCTTTTCAGCATAAAAATCACAGTAAGAAAAGTTCACCACTGTCTCAGCAAACTGGTAAATTGTCAAGGCCTAGAACCTCCTTCATTTACAAGCAGAGGGTTAGGGCGCCTCCTTCATCCACAAGTAGAGGGCGCTAGCCAATATTGACTTGGAAGATTGCAAAGGTCCAGTTTTGCTTTGTATTGAACAGTGGAACAATATCTCCAGGTTTATGAATTTGAGTGATGGTCATAACAGGAACAGAGTTTGAGATATGCTAGGAAAAAGAGTCTGGTCTGATAAAGGAGCTCATTTCAAACTTGCAAATCATGTGAATTGTTGAAGCTTTAGAAAGCATGTCATCAGTAAACATTCCAATCATAAGTACCCTGCTTATCTACAAGATCAAATAGAACAGATGCTGACAACAAATGCCATTACCCAGGCAGAAAGAAAGTTCTTGGTTTCTCAGAAAGCACTAACCTCCATAAGTCACAAAGATGATTTGACAAGTAATCTGTCATGAGATGACCAAGCCAAATGATAAATATCTCAGTCACCCTTAGAATAGTGTCACTGTGGCTAGGGTTTCTTCTGAATTACAGTGATACTTGCAAGTAGTGATGCCAAGATTGATGTTGTTCAAGTGGTTTACTTACCACCACATTCAGAGAAAGGCTGTGTCAAACATAGTGGTCAAAAAGCCTTCAGACACCTTACCTGATAAAGAGCCTCCTCCATGCATGAGTAGATGGCCAAAGCCATTGCAAGTTGCTGAAGCTGATTGATTTGAAATACAATGGAAGGATACAAAGAAATTGAATAAGAAGTCATTGCACAGGTAAGTGTTATGTTTATGAGGCAAAGGTACTGTTTTCCCTTTTCAAAGAACTGTCTTTCAGACAGTACCTGTAGTAGAAAAAAAGAAGATATTGAACATATTGTATGCTATTGATGCCAAAAGGAGCAGTTGCTTTAAGATGGTTAAAGGCAAGAAATCCCTTCTGAGTAAACAGAGAAGTCTAGTGTGAAAACATGCCATCAAAAGATGGCACTTACAGTCCAGAGGGAAACCTGTAAACCACCTAAGAACAGAGATTACTATCACTGCTTAAAACAGCTCGATAGAAAACACAGTTTTATATCATTTAGAAGGGCAGAGTTATCATTAAGACCAAATAGAGCCGGCAAAGTTTAAATACCTGCAGTAATAAAGAAATCAAGAAAGCAAATAAAGACATTAACTCTCAAAACAAGGAAATGCCACTATTTGAAAGGAAGACTTCACTATGATCAAAAGGATAGCCATGGGTTCTTTA
Source organism: Pinus albicaulis (assembly GCA_034641835.2). Taxonomy (NCBI): domain Eukaryota; kingdom Viridiplantae; phylum Streptophyta; class Pinopsida; order Pinales; family Pinaceae; genus Pinus; species Pinus albicaulis. Next base: position 163,240,215 of record CM076576.1, read on the forward strand.
TTCATGGATTTCAAATAGACAATGAAAACAACCGTTGGAGGTGTGATTAAAAGAGTGGAATAGGAAAGTAAGTAAGTCATTTTCGAAATTCAAAAACCAAATTCCGCAACCCCCGAGTATCAAGGCGTTTTTTGAGCAATTTGAAGTTTGTCTGCACCGGTTAAGGCTGCGCGACGTGCCTGGGTTCTGGCGCGACGTGCCTGGGCAGAAGTTTACAAAGACCACCTTTGTCGGCGCGACGTGCCTGTACGTTGGCGCGACGTGCCTGTACAAGGCCGCCCGACCACACGACAGGCCGACCCGACAAACACCTTCTGCGCGACGGGTTTTCTCCAAAGGATGCCGCGCAAGTGCCCGAGGTCTTCAACGATTCTTCAGCCTTCCAAAACCAGTGTTTCACCAAAAATCAAGGTATTTTCGCATCATTCCCCTTCGACTTCAAAAGTTTGCTGACTAAAATTCCAAAGGGAGGCACCTAAAAGGCAGAAGAAAATTGTTATGAAGAAACATAGTTTATATTTTTAAACAGAGTTATTTTACATCCAAAGTAAGGGCTAAGTTGTTATTCGAAGAACACATATAGAGAAAGACTGGGTTTGAGATTAAGGACAGCTTGTGTCATCTTCAAATAAATCAAAGGGCAGAAGTTTTCCTGTAAACAGCAGTGTTTTGATTAAAGGGAGGTTTCGTTGCAGAAATACAGACCTAATTCTAATGAAGAACCTTTCACACTATCATCCAAACATTTCCACACTATTAAAACAGTGAAGTGCACTCAGTGAGGGGGTTTTTAACATTTTTATTGTTTTGAAAGAGAAAACTCTGGTAATCTCTGTCTAAAAGCTTGTTAGTCTTCTAAAGCTCTGTCATTTTACCTCAGCCCTGTGTTTTTGTTGTCTAGACCTGTGTATGGTGATTTGCTTGAGATGCAAAATAGTGGAATGTGGGCACACCTGTACAGGACAGAAATTGTTAAATGTTTGAAAGCCTCCTTGAACAAGGAATTTTTGTGTTAAGGTTGACATCAAAGACTTTAAAAACAGAGTAATCAGTGGCATTTTCTCACAGCACACTACTTAAGCAGATTGCCTTTCATTCATTGTATTCTCCCACTGTGAATTTGTTAACAAAGAGTTTCCAAAGGTGAACAGCATATTGAAGGACAGAGGTTGTTGATGGTTAAATTTTGACATTGAAGGCAGAAGTACAAAAGTGGTGTTTGATTTCTTAAAACTTCACAAGTGAAAGGGGCCATTTTCTAAAGAGCAGAGTTGTTATTGTTTGAAGTTAATATTGGAAACAGAGGTATAGATGTGTTGGTGTATCTCTTAAACTCACAAGCAAAGAGTGTGTTTTCTAAACCACTGTGCACTGATTTTACACCCAAGCTAGGTCTGCTTCTTCCTTGCACTGTATTGTATCATTCTGAAGATTTGTTGACAGAGAGATTCTAGGGGTGAAACAGGGCCATTTTCTAGAAGGCAGGGTTGTTGATGATCAAGTTTAACATTTGAAGCCAGAAGTACACAGGTGATGGTTGATCCTTTAACTTCACAAAGAAAAAGTGTCCTTCATAAAGCACTGTGTATTGTTTTTCATCTAACCTAGTTCTGCCCTCTTTTTCACCATATTATCATGTTGAAAAGCTGATTGACAAAGAGACTCTAAGGATGAACAATACACTGAGGAGCATAGTTCGTTGATGGGATTCTAACTTTGGAGGCAGAGGTACAAAAGTAGTGTGTAATTTCTTAAAACTTCACAAATGAAAAGGGCCACTTTCTAAAGGGCAGAGCTGTTGGTGATTGCTTTTAACATTGAGACAGAGGTACTAAGGAGCAGGGTTTTAATATTGAAGATTGGTCTTATAGATGCAAAATGCAAGGGTTGGTTGATCTCTAACAAACTCACCAGGAGGAATGATTGCTTAACACTACATACAAGAAATTTATACAGCATATTGTCTCATCTTTAATTGATGGTTTCCTATTGAGTATTTTACATGGCTGAAGTGCATCCAGAGTTGAAGGACTGTTTTTGAGAAGTACTGAGGTGGCTTATTCCAAGAAACATTGTTGCATTTTATTCAACACCACAGGGTCCATATCTGTCAAAACAGTGTAGTGGCCAGTTTTCAATCCAGCAGAACATTTTTCATACAGTGAAGGCAGTTTGCCTCTTCCAAAGTTTGGTCAAAGTCAAAATGCCTCCAAAGCGAGATCACAAGAGCGGTCCACATAAGAGATATGAGCCTATCTCCATAGAAGAAATCAATGCTCATCCATCAGTGCTTTTCAATTTCCATGAAGTAGGCTGTCTTGATTTCTGTCAGAGGATAGAAGAAGTCAAGAGTTTCTCACCACTTACACATTTGTGCACTTTGAGATTCAAGGACAAACACTTCCAGTTAGCGGGTCTTGACTTCAAAATCTCCCCAAGGTATGTATCCAAGGCTACCAAGATCCCGTATCATGGTGAAAAGTGGTTTAAACAAGCGCATCTTGATCTGGAGGATTATAAACCTTTCATCAAGCCTGAACATAGAGAAACCATCACTGCTATTTTCCCCTTCTCCTATCTTCTTGACAGTTATGCTCCGCTGATGAAAGCCATAATGAGATATTTCACTTGTGAAGGGAGGTTTAGCCAAATTTTCGCCTATCATGTTCGCTTGTTGATGCATTTTACCAGAAGCAGGCAATTAAACCTTCCATACTTTTTGTCCAAAAGCATAGAGAAAATGGCAGCTACTGTCCAAAATAAAGCTCCACCTCAGCAAATCCCTTCTCTCTTTCATCATTCCTTGATCAAGATTATCTTCTTACACCAGCTGGAGAAGAAAGGGGTTTCATGGGATTCCTTCATCAGCCATGCAGATTTCGCCACTGTCCCTCCTGTTCATGTGTCTCCTACTCAGCCTGTCCATCGCCCAGTGCCTTTGTCTAGTAGGCCTACCCCTAAAAAGCTCAAGATGACCACTGGGCAGCCAAGTGAACAGGGAGAAGGAGAGGGCAGTGAACCACAGGGAGAAAAAGAAGGCAGTGAGCAGCAGCAGCCAGATTTTGAGGGACAGCAGCAGTTGGAGATTAGTGAGCAGCAGCAGCCAGAGTTTGAAGATCAGCAGCAGCTACAGGTTGATGAACAGCAGCAGCTACAGGTTGATGAACAACAGCAAGTACAGGAAGAGGAACAGTAGCAGACATAAATTGAAGAACAACAGGTTGAGCAAACAATTGAAGCGCCTTTTGAGCCACAAGCTGGACAGGATGTTGAGGAAGGACAGCAAGCTGAAGCTGCCTCCTTGACAGTGACCAAAACTATTCCTAAAAAGAGGAAATTGCCCAAAAAGACAGCTTCTAGCTTGCCAAGGAGAAAAAGCGCTAGATTGGCATTCAAAGGCAAAAGTAAAATTGGAGAAAGTGCAAAGCATGGAGGTGAATTAGCTATTATCCCTATCCAAAGTGATGATAGTGACAATGAGGCCCGCCTCCTTGAAAACCTCCTCATTCACAAAGAAGGGAAAATTGAGGTATTACAAGAAGATCTTCAAAGGGCGAGGAATTTCAACCACTTCTTGGAGGTTGAAAACAAACAAATGAAGTATCATGCAGCCATTCATGAGGCAAGGGCGATCAAGTATAAGAAAGAAGCAGAAAAGGCGCAAGTAAGAATCGAAGAGCTCATTGGCGAGTTTGATGATGGAGAGGAGGAAGACCAGCCTAGGCGGAAGAGGCCTAGGACCATCGGGTTTAGAAGAGCCTTGGAGAAACAAAGAGCAGAAGAACAAGCTCAATTCGAAGCCTTTCCTCTCACTGCCCTCTTTGAGCAGGAAATTGAGGAAAACAAGGAAGCATGGCTTGAGAGAGCCAACCAGCATTTGGAATTAAAGCTTGAGAAGGAAAATAGGGATCTTGAGCTGCAGAGAAAGAGGACTCTTCACTTTCAGAAGAAAAATCAATTTGCCAGGCGAAAATTGAAGGTAGCACAAGAAAAATTGAAGAAGTTGAAGGAGAGGCGCCTAGCACGGAAAGAAGCAAAAAGCATATCAGCCCTTGATATTTTGGCTTCAGCTTCGGAGCATGTTTCTATGGACCCTTGAGGGTCATGCATGCCAATTTTGGGCTTGTTTCGGAAACTTTTTGTTTTTTGGCATTTTTGGGTTTTTTGCCAAAAACTCATAAATTCGCCATTTCAGTTTGATGAGTTGTCAAGGGAGGAGGATGATACCAATGGATGCCATAATTCCATGAGCAGGTCTCCAGCGATTTTCAAGGCATTTGAAGATCATTCGCCCCCTCAAATTGGCGAAAAACAGCCTCATTTTGCACATTCTGCCCGCCATATCAGCAGCCTGCTATTTTCTGGGTTTTTGCGCACAGGTACAGTTTTGAGGGACTTTCAGAGATCAGATTGAGGTGATTCCACTTGCGTTGGAAAGAAGACACAGAGAGATTTCCAACGAGCCATCATGAGCCTCATTTCGACATCGGGAAGGCTTCCATTTGCATCCAGCAAGTCAGGGGACCTTTTTCAGGCATAAATATGAAGTATTTTTGTAATTTTTGAACTCCAAAAATCCGCTTTTCCCAAATGTGCGTTAAGCTATTTTTATCATGGGAAAATCATGTAAAGTCAATATAATTTCCATTTTTAGCAGTTTTTTAGATATTTTATGGGATATTTTGTGCCTTGGGCTTTGCAAAGCCTCAAGGACAAGTTTAGATATTTTGACTTGGCCAATGGGATAGCTAGTTGCTCCATGAGGTTTTCCTTCCTCAAGCCTATTTATTCCATGATTCTCATTGTAAATCAGAGGCTGAACTTGAGAGAAGAATTAATACATTGGTCATATGAGCTTTGAAGAATACACTTGAGTTATGATTTTTGGACTGCCTCTTGGATGCTTTTGAGGAATGGTGAAGGCTTGTTGATGGATTCCTTGTCATGGTAGAATGGTATAGTGCTTCTTAATGTGTTTTGTCTTCTAGTTCTCATTCATATTACATATTTCTTGCTGTTATAGATCAGTAAAGATTGATTTTGAGATATGCCCATGGAGGCACCTCAAAATCCCTGAATCTTCATAGCTTGATGTTTTCTTCCCCCTTAGTTATGCTAAAGAATTCTTAGCTGCTCTTTAGTAACTTAAGGTATTGTTGCTAAGTTTTATTCATAAGTTCTATGTATGTTAAGTAGGATGTATGGTTTGCCCTACCTACCTATAAGCTGCCCATAGTTCTGTCCATAAAACTTTCTCTTTGACTGATTTGTTGATCATCTTGTTGAACCAAAGAGGCCTAGTCCCGATCTAGCCCTTTGCCTAAAACTATGAAAACTTATTTGTCCAAGTGCCCAATGACTTAGAGACTATGTTTAGGCGTTCCGGCATAGTTTATGAGTTGTTAGTTTGTCTTATATGTTTTCCCCAAAGTCTGATAGCCATTTCCCGAAGTTAGAGGGTCTTATACCTCTATGTATGGCTGGAATGTTTGATTTCTATGTGTTAATTAGCTTATAGTTATACTCAGCATGATTAATGTTTTGCTATTACATGTTTATTGTCTGCTATTAACTAGTTACACTTGAAATCCCTTGTCTTTCACCAACTTGTTGTCCACTTACTCCATTTTTCCCAGAGATCCCTTCTACCGTGAATCAAATTGGCCCTACAGTAGCTTTACATCATCACTTCATAGCTTCCTTGACCTATTTGACCCCATAGCCCAATTTATCTACATCTTGTTATCCAGTTTATGTATTTGATCAGTTTCATTCCTCACAAACTTAAAAAACCAAAAAACTAAAAACATACTTCATAACTAGCCTAATATCAGAACACCGCAAGTGAACACACCGACATCTTTTACACATATAGAGAGAGCCCTCTCTGAGTCCAGGAAGGCTAGGTCCTTGGGCTCCAAAGCTTGGTTTGATGTTACATCGTCATTTGGCTAGCCAATCGGCCAAATCACGGGACCCTAACATAATGGCGATCACGGTGGGACTTTTCTGAGTTCATTTTAATCTAAATATCTTATAAGACTCACGGAAAGCCCCTTTTTGGACTAAGCATATCTACCATCAGTTATCCCACCGCTCACTAACATAATGACGATCACGGTGGGACTTTGAGTTAGTGACAATCTAAGGACACCTTAGAACTCTAGAAGTCCCTTATTTTTAAGAATACTGTTTGATTGACTTATCCCACCGCTCCCTAACATAATGGCGATCACGGTGGGAATTTGAGTCAAAAAGTCCTAGGTATCCCTTAGGAACTCTCAAAATCTCAGTCAAACTTAGAAGAGTAGAATCTGGTTGTCTCACCATCCTAGCAAAATGATGAGTCAGTTATAGGAAACTCTTCCAAACCTTAGAACTACATAAAACTCAGAAAAACCCCAAAAAACTCCCTTAGATTGGCTTTTGACATTACTGGTGGTGGACCATACAAGTATATCTCAAACATCTGACAATCCACCTGGCGACTCCACTAAACTTCTAGTAAGCCTTACTACTTTTCAAAACTCTAGGCTACTATCCGATAAACCTATCCCATCGCTCACTAACATAGCGGGAGATGGTGGGACACTGAGTACATAATAGTCCAACAAACTCTTATAGACTCTTTAGTTCTTTAGGTACCATAAACAAGTAAGCAGTCCCTAGACCCATTTTTTTTAGAGTAAACTCTTTTTGTTCTCATCACCCTAGCAAAGTGTTGAAACAAGTCTAGGATACTTTAACAAACCATAGGCTGCACATAAAACTCAGAAAATCCAAAAACATTCTCAGAGTAGTTACGGGTGGTGGACCATAGCTATCTTCACAAGAACAACCCAGTTCCACCTGGCGACTCCACTAATCCATCCCTTTTATTTTGACCATCCTTCACCTTAGTAAAATTTTAGAAAATCACTCATCCAAAACATTCACCAATACCATTCTCTCTAAACCCTGGATCTAAAATCTGGCTTCACGAAGAATCAATACCAGATCCCATCCAGACCCAAATCCCCCTATCATAGTAGATGACCCAGAGAAGATTTTGTGGCAAGCTTCTGAAACTGATCATCTAGCTACCGATAGATCCATTCGTAGAACAAGATCTGTACCTAAAACTCTCAATATCCTTCTAGATTCACCTTCGGAACTAGAGTCATCACAAGCTCTTCCCCGAAGTAAATCATATAGTAAGATAAACTTCGACGATCTTGAACCCCTAAACCCACCACAGAGTCCTATTAGAGAAGCTTCACCCACCACTCCTCCTGATTTCCAGCTTCTTTATCAATTTGGCTCCTATCATCCCACATCTGCTCAAAACCAGATCACTAGTCCAAGTTCATCCGCTACACCTGGTCAAACCACCACTGTTCAAACCACTTCATTTCAGCCTACTAGTCCTCATCTTGTATATCATCCATTAGCTCCAGTCATGGCAGCCTGGTACGCACCTTTGGTGTTGCCACCACCTTTAGCTCCTCTCCCAAACAAATATCAAGACAAAATCCCACACTTTACTGGAGAAGACACCACCACACCTCAACAGCATATAAGTAGAATGACTGATGCTTATGAATACCTAGAGGTACACGATGAGACTGTCAGAATGAGAATATTTACCCAAAGTCTTGGTGGCGAACCCAAAGCATGGTTCAAAAGCTTAGCTCCAAACAATATCCATGATATCCCTGAACTACATCAAGTTTTCAGAAACAGGTGGGAAATCCGAAGAAACCCCATTCAAATCCTGTCAGAATATAACAGCCTAAAACGGGAAAATGGGGAAAGTGTCCAAGCTTACTGTACTAGGTTCAACAGTGTATATAACTCCCTCCCACCTCATTTCAAACCCCCACTTGGTTTAGCCTTGGCAAAATTTCCTGAGGGTTTTGATCCGGACATGACCTATCATCTGAGAGATAAGGATCCCCCTACCTTGGAGGAAATGCAACAAATAGCCATAAAAGCAGATGCCAACTTAGCCGAAAAAAGAGCTAGAACTAGATCAGAAAGAAAAGTCAAATACAGACATGAAGTCTCCACTTCATCACCTTCCCTAGATCCCAGAATAGATGACTTAGTCAAATTCATGGCTAAAATGTGGGAAAAGATCAATGAAAAAGCTCCTATTAGGGACAACCAGCCAAACCCTCCAATCAGAAACCGAAACCAAAACTTTAGGAGGGAGCAGCCCCAAAACAGACCAAGGGATAATGACCAACAGATCAGGCCACCATTCAATGAAAACTATGTGGAAGAAGATGATAGGGACTCAGAACCTCTTGATGAACCTCATTTAAACCTCATAGGGTCTGACAATGAAGGTGAGGTGTACCTCACCGAAGAAGAACAAGCCTTCTTTTCGCATGATCAAGATGAGACCAATTATGAAGATCTTGATGACCCTGCCATAGAGTTTCAAAATGCTATTGTAGAAGCCCACAGGCAATATGACCTTAGGAGCAAAAGAAACCAAGATAATGTCAAGAAAGGTAACTCTGATACTGCTAAAGCTCCAGATACCATCCTCAAAAAAGCATCAAGCAGTGACAAAATCAAAATTGAAAAGACTGATCAAAGCCAAGCTAAAGTTACCCAAACTAGTCCTCTCTCATATACTCCTGATACTTCTTCAAAGGTCACCAAAACAACTATGGCAAACAAAACCCCTAAACAAGGTCAACAAACTCAGAACATAGACAAGGTCTTAGCTGAAAAAGCTGAAACAAACATATCTAAACTTCAAATGCCTTTTAGCTTCGAAGGCGAGATCGCTAAGATCAAAATCACCATGCCTCTTACTGAACTCATTGCCCAAAACTCTTATAAATCCCAACTACTAAAAGTCTTAAATCTAGGGAATGATGCGAACACTGTTAATCTCACTGATGACATTCCTGAAGTATTGTTTGGTTCAAAGGTAGAAGGAAAATTCCAAGAGGGAGTTACTCTTCCATTTTACATTAGCCTAAACATCCACGACCAAATCCTCCATAATGCCATGCTAGACTCCGGCGCCTCGCATAATCTTATGCCGAAAGTAGTAATGGAAAGATTAGGCTTGGAAATCACAAGACCATACAAAGACTTGTATTCATTTGATTCAAGCAGAGTCCAATGCCTGGGTTTGATCAAAGACCTTTGTTTTAGTCTGGCCCAAATACCCGCGAAACATCTTATCATGGATATAGTAGTGGCAGACATTCCTCCCAAGTACGGGATGCTCCTATCCCGATCTTGGGGAGCCAAACTCCAAGGGAACATCCAACTAGACATGTCATATGCCACCATTCCTGTGTTTGGTCAGACCAGAATACTGTACCGCGAATCACACATGAAATACATGATCAGCAGTCAAGATAGGCCAGATAACATTCCAATGTGTTCTTTGCGGTCCGACCTAAACTCTTTCATTATGCATATTGATGTAAACATGGAAGAAGAGTCAGAAGAAACTGATAAAGACTTAGATCCACCACATCTGTTGTCCCTGGTACCTTATGATGAACTGGACACTCAAAACTACCATGATCATGAACAGCTGTCTCTTGAGGAAAGTAAGTTTACCCTCTCCAAAGTAGGATTAGAGCAAGAAGCACAAACCCTCATGTACTATCAATCAAATTGCTCTAGCTTTAGTCAAACACCAGCAGTAACTTGTGGAAATTTCTTTCGGGTAAAAGCTTTAGAAGACATACACATCATAAACCTATTTGGAACCCGGGAGCAAGGAAGTTTAATGTTTCTACCATACCTCAAAGATTCACCATCATGTGACCCTCCTACTGCAAATGAAACTTTGACCATAACTTCAGTAACTCGACATCTTGAGAAAATGCCAGATGAACTCCTTATGAGCAAGGATGATAGTTATAATCCCAGCATACCTGAACTACTGAAATTGGCTCATATTTTTTCCTTTCATGAAGAACTTAGAAATGCTAAAATCAGGAATCTCATGCAGAATACTAATTTCTACAGAAAAAACAAGGGAAAACAGTGTGTCACTACCTTTTCCTCCAAGAACAACTTTAACAAAAGCAAACACAACAAACTAAAACAAACTGAAATGATCAAAAATAAAACTAGTGGCCATAGAATCTGCTTTGATTTTAGAAATAATACTGCATCTCCATATAACAAAAATCATGTTTTTTCTACTCAAGATCGTGATTCACCAATTGAAAATGCTTCTAATCATGTATTCTTGCAAGATCATCTTTCAGATCATAATCATCAGATTCCTTTGCAAAATAGACAACTTAAATATTTTTTCCAGTTTGCGGGAGGTAAATCTGATTTCAAGTTCAAAATCGCTAAACCACCCAATATCAGAAATATGTTCATGAAGGCCATGTTCCCAGTTTTAAATTTCTGTGTTTTTGCATACCTTGATGATGTCACTATCTATTTCAAGAATTACCAAGAGTACATACATTACCTGAAGAAAACATACAGTAAGGGAAGGAGTGGAAATCAGATATTCAGAGAGGTACAGAGGGAGGATACTGGGCTGTTTAGAGATTCTTGCATGAATCCCTATGTCATAGAGAGAAAAAATTTCCCAAATTTTTCTTTTCAAGAGTTAAGTGGGCCAAGGGTGAGAGGAGATCCTTACGAGGATAAGATGCTGAAATTCCGTCATTTCCAAGATTTTTGAGTTTGAAACACTTTCAGTCATTGTACATACCATTGTTTGAAAATATTGAAAAAATAGAAAAGTAAAAAACAGTAAAAGATAGAAAAGTCAAAAACAGTAAAAAACAGAAAAGAGGGCCAGTGAAGATAGAACAAAGGCCCCATGTTCCAAAAAATAGTCTTTCGGAAAGCGAGCAAGTCTAAATGCCGCTACTAGTACTTCAATGTCTTGTTCAGCTATCTAGCCTAATCATAGTTGAGCATGTTTAAATTTATTTGCTGATAAGTTAGTGAGTGCAAAGATAGTCAACATTGTGTAAGATTGACTTATCAGAGAGCTTAGATTAGGGAGAGATTCTGGTTCCACATGCCTAAAACAGAACCAAAGAGAGAAGCGAGGGATGAAAAACACATTGTACATCTTAACCCCGCTTGTCTAGTTTTTTTATCATAGAATAACATTTGTGTGCAAACCTTTTGTCTTTTATGCCGCAATGCATGACAAATCGCATCGCTCTAATCTCGATTTGATCATTTTTAAATTTCATGTTGTAGATTAGAGAATGAAACTCACAACCGTTTAATCTTGAGCGCTTGATCTAGCATAGGTAGAGCAATGAAGGAGTTCATCGCCTTAATCGAACTCCCGTTAGACATAAGAGTGCAGAAATAGATAGGTTCATTTTGCAAAGAAAAATACATTGTCAAAGGGCCGCTAGTTCAAATGCGCCAAAGAGAAGAAAAAAAATGTTAGGAAAGATAGTGGGGTAGGTAGAAGCATTACCGATGTTAACCATGCCGTCACTTTTCGTAAATAACATCAAAAGAAGGAAATTTTGTACAATGGCAGTGCAATCGGTCTGCGTGCTGTAACAGTGAATTCCGGACACCTCCCGACGAGGAGCCGCCCTCACCAAATGGAGCCACCGTTAGCCATCGCATACATGTTAGTGATGACTATATCTATAGCCGAGTTTTCTAGAATCCGATTTCCTATGTCAATTTTTCATCCGTAAAACCTCCTAAAAAACTTTTTTCGCCCTTCTACTTTTTAGTCCACCCATGTCAAAATCAAAACCTCATTATCAATATCCTACCTAGCTTCAAAATTTCTATTGGTTTGCCCATCGCCTTAAAAGAAAAATCCAACTGCTTCAAAAGTCTCTTATGTTAGGAAGTGGCACTTTAAGACATTTTACCTCGGGGCAATCATCAAAGCCAAAAAGCCTATCCGTTACAAACCAACCAAGGACTCCGACCTCCCACTTTGCAAAACTTGCTTGATAACAACTTTAAGTCGCGCCACTTATATCCCTAGGTCTCAAAGACTACAACCACGCCTCAAGCCGATTAGTAGGTGCTTCCTACAAAGTATTTTATGGATTCTCCGCAAAAAATGTGAAATACAATTTCATCTCAGAGAAAATTCTGAATCTACAAATGCTTGAGTGAACAAATGGCTTTCAAATGTATCATGAGCCCTCGGTATATGTCCGCAAAAACGTAAAGTCATTCCACATCAAGACCTTGCATTTTTTCCAAAGATGAAAATCACAAGAAGAAAAGGACACCACTATCACAAAGAACCGGGTAAATTGTCATGGACCAAAACCTCCTTCATTTACAAGCGAGGGTTAGGGCGCCCTTCATCTACAAGCAAGAGGCGCTGGCCGCATTGACTTAAAGGATTGCGTGCTTCTCCATGTTTTCTTTACCGAATGTGCTGAAACAACAACCTGTGTTTTTCTCGAGTGAGTGATGATCATAACAAAGATAGAGCCCGAAATATGCAAGTCGAAAGGAAAATAGAGTTTGGTCTCGATAAAGGAGGTCCCTTTTGAAGTTTTCAACTCATATGAATTGTTAAAACTTTAGAAAGGCATGTCATTAGTAAAAATTCCAATCATAAGCAAATTGTCGGTCTACAGATCAAATTGAAGAGGTACTAACAAAACATGTCATTACACAGAAAAAAATAAAGTTCTTTGTTTTTCAAAAGGCATCGACTTCCATAAATATAGAGACTATCCTTCAAAAAAAATTTGTCATAAGATGACCAAAGCAAATGATGACATCTCGCTCTCGAGCAAGACAAAGGAGATGCTGAAAATTTGACTAGGTTGCCTCCGAAGCATAGTGGTGTTTCGTTTAGCAGAAAGCAAGATGGATGTTCTTTGTTATTGCTTACCATCATAATCAAACAAATCCTTGTCATGCAAAGATTATCAAATAATCTTCGTATACTTTGCTTAGTGAAAGGCCTCTCCATTTATATGCATGGCCACATCACATGTTGTTGAAATCGATTGGTCTAAAGTGCAGTGGAAGGATACAAAGAAAGAAAAAGTCTCAGACACGTAAAAGATGTTGTTTCCCCGATTCAAAAGTATTGGTTTTCCTATTCAAATGGAAATGTCCGCTAAACTATATCTATAGTGGACAGGAGACAATATTGATTATATGCGGTGTCATTGATACAAAAAGGGCAAGCCTTTAGGGGAAGAGGTCACATGCACACCTCACCGTCCCATGCCAAGAAGTCTAAAAGGAACTCCTCTTGAGCAAATGTAGAGAAACATAAGATGTGGACTCCGGATGTACCAAAATATGACACTTACAATCAAAGAAGGAGCTCATAAATTGCCTGGAAGCAAGAATTATCAAACAAGTTGGGAGAGCATGCCATATCCTTGCTATAACAAAACAGCTTTTCAAATGCTCTTTGGACACATTCCCGAATGGTTTTTCCTCGTTAAATATCACCTAAAGTGTCGAAGCAAAGGATGTTTGAAATTATGGATGGTCCTCGTTACAAAAAAGATCACCGCATCATTAAGAAGAACTGAATCGTTTTTCAAGAGCCCCGTTTTTCCCTGCCTATATAAAGTTCCCTTTTCATAATATACATCACAAGTGATGGGAGGCAATTTGAGTTTGCTCCTCAAAAGGACATTATAAAGAAGTGTACCCGTTTATAAATAGACAAAGAAGTGCCTTGATAGATTGTCGTTGTTTCAGAGTTTGAAACAAATGTAGATCACCGTTTGAACAAAGAGACCTTGTCATGGTTAAAGGGCCAACCGTGAGTTCTTTTTTGCATGACAAGACGCTGAAAGTGACCGTTGAAAATTTTTTGAAATGTCATAAGAGTGGAATAGGAGGGTGTTCTTTTCATTTTCAAACTTCAAACAAAAGTTCCGTGCCTCCATAGCATCGAAACAAGGAAGACTCCAAGGTCGACGAAGACCCACCGTTTATGACCGCGCGTTGTGCCCTCGGAAACCCGCGACACGCCGGGGAGTGAGTTTACACGGCGGTCGGGCAGACACGCGCCCGTGCGCCTGCACAACGCGCCCGTACACGGCGCCGTACCGCCGATGTTTCCGACCCGAGTAGGGCCACTGTTGGTAAACTCTGCGCCACGTTTCGAAAGAGTGCCAGATACTTTGAAGACTCCTAGAAGTTATCTCCAAACTCTCCTCCAAAAGATTTTCCATCGAATTCAAGAGGTATTTTGAAATTGCATTCGAATTTACAATTGCCAAAGTGATAAAAAGTCATTTTTTTCACCGTGGATCGTTTTTTTCGGTTCTTCAAGGATCATTTTTCGAATGGATTTTTCGTAGGGCATAAAGACGTTCTTCCAAAGTTGTCTCGTATTCTATATTGAAACAAGCCTTCCCTTCATTATTTAAAAAGAGGAAATTTTATGTTTTCCGCTCGTTTTCGAAGTTTTTTTTAAAACCCTATTTCTCTACTCTAACTCGTAAGTTTGACTTTATAAAAGCACCAAGGTTAACTTCATGAGCATGTTTTTGTTTAAATGAAGTGACATACATAAGAAATAGTGTTTTAGTAGGAATAAGTTTTTTGATCAGCAATTCGTGTTGAAGGCAAGAGGAAGATTTTGTTATAGAGAGACAAGGCTTAGGTCTAAAGAGAAACCTTTCATTAATCGTCCTCAAAACATTGCCACATTATTAAAACAAGAAGTGCAATTTTAAAAAGACGTTTTTGACAAAGAGCTATTTATAATTGAAAGACCACAGGTAAGTTTGTTCCTCGCTCCTATACAAAGACAGCTGGGCCAGGCCGCTTTTGATTGACTTTGGGTGTTCATGGCCGGTTTGATAAATAGATGTGAGGTTGAAACAAAGAATTTTTTTCTACAAAGGCTAGGGTTACATGTATAAGGGGCCTTTGATTGTTTTGAAAAGGAAAGCTCACATAGCTACCGCCTAAAAACTTTGTAGTCTTTGAAAAGATCCACATTCAGGCTCGTGATTATGCTGGATCGTTTAAATTGCATTAAGAGTTGTCTTCACATATGCAAGTTGGTTAACCGTTGGCTCACTTAGACAAGGTAGGTTTGGGATGGATTGAAAATGCAATATTGATCCAAGATACAAAGATGTGTTGATTAACTTCCAAAGATCACCAAGCAGTGATAACTTTGACATTGTATACATCCTTCTCAAAATGTACCGCCCTTTTCACCGTATTTTTCCTACCGAGAATTTGTTGATCGAGATATTCTCAAGGTGGAAGGCCACTTTCCGAAGAACAAGCAGCACGATCAGCATACCTTGAGACAGAGATATAGGTGTAATATGATATCCAAAGTTTCAGTTGCACGGTGATTTTAGCACTTCACAAGAAATCGCGCTTATTCTCTTTCACCGTGTTATTTCCTACTAAGAATCATGACGAGATATTCCAAAGGTGAACAGCATTTTCTAAAGACAAAGCAGAGGTTGTGTATTCAAAGAAACATTGTTGCAAACCATCCAATCACATTGTTTACCCGTCCAAGCAAGATATTGACACAGCTTTGACTCCCGCAGGGCATTTTACACATATAGTTGCGCTTGCCTCTTCCAAAGCATATTTAGGTCAAAATGCCTCCAAGGCAAGACAAACAGAGTCCATAAAAGATATGAGCCTAATCTCTACGTAAGAGATTAATGCTCATCCATCCGTACTTTTCAACTTCCATGAAGTAGGTCGCCTTGGATTGCTTTAAGATAGAAGAAGTCAAGAGTTTTTCGCCATTAACACACTTGTGTGCCCCGAGATTCAAAGAAAAACACTTCCAAGTGGCTGCTCCCGATTTCAAAATTTCTCCAAGTTATGTGTCCAAGGCCACCAAGATCCCGTATCATGGCGAAAAAATGGTTTAAACAAGCTCATCTTGACTTAGAGGATTACAAACCTTTCATCAAGCCCGAACATGTAGGTCACAATTATTTTCCTTTTTTCATATATCCTTTGATACCATGTTCGCTATGAAAGCCATAATGAAATATTTCACTTCGTGAAGGGAGGTTTGATCGAATTTATGCCTATCATGTCCGTTTATTGATGCACTTTACTAGAAGTAGGCAACTAAACCTCCCTTTACTTTTTGTTCAAGAGCATAGAGAAAATGGCATCTACCGTCCAAAAGAAGGGCCCCACCTCATCAAACCTCTTTTTTCATCATCAAGATTATCTTTCCTATACCACCAGAGAAGAAAGAGGTTCCATGATCATTCACCTGTACCATCCGTACTCCCCAATGCTCCCTCCCGTTCATGTGTCTCCCCACTCCTCGCCTATCCATCGCCCGCACCTTGTCCAAGAGGCCTACTCCTAGAAGGCTTAGAATGACTACCGGATAGCCAAGTCAACAGAGGAAGGAGAGGGCAAGAATAGCAAAGAAGAGTGAAAGTAGCCAAAGGACAAGCAGTATTAAATTGAGGGACAAAGAAGTAGCCCATGATGAAGGACAACAGTCCAGCATGAGGGAGCAGTTAGCCCACAGATGAAGGGACAAAGAAGTACAAATTGAGGGTCAAACATCCATGATGAAGATAGATGAAGGATAAGCATAAAGTAGCCCATGATGAGGACAAGAAGCAGTATGCATGATGAAGGACACAGTGTCGATGATGAGGAACAAAGCAGCTGGTATTGCCAGCTTGAGGAACATCATGTTAGGCGGTAGTTGGAGTTACCTCCCGAGCCACAAATTGGACAAGACATCGATGAAGAGCAAGCAAACTAATGCTTGTGAACAAAGCTGCTGAATGTTCTAAGAAGATATCCATCACCTCAAGAAGAGCAACAAGTTCAGGAAGATGTTAAAGGCAACCGCCTGTGCACTCCTCTCAAAGTAACAAAGCTTTCCAAGACAACCTAGGAAAAAAGAGGACTAAAGCCGCCACCCTAACAAGGATGAAGATTGTTCCTAGCAAGAGGAAATTGCCCAAAAAGACACCTTCTAAGATGCCGTGGAGGAAAAAGGTTTCGATTGGCTTTCAAAGGTAAAAGCAAAGTTGGGGAAAGTACAAAGCATGGAGGAATGGCCTGTCCCTATCCAAAGGACATGCTGACAATGAGGCCCGCCTTCTCGAAAATCTCCTAATCCATATGAAGTGGAAAAATTGAGGCATTAGAGGAGGATCTTCTAAAGGGAAAGGAATTTCAAATCCACTTCTCGAGATTGAAAAAAAACAAACAAATGAAATGCACACAATCGTTCATGAGGCACGAGCGATCAAATATAAAAAGGAGGCACCAAGGTGGTCAGCAAGGATAGAAGAACTATTGGTGAGCTTGATGATGAAGAGGAGGGAAGACCAAATTTTAGGCGGAAGAGGCCTAGGACCATCGTGCTTAAAAGAGCCTTGGAAAAGCAGAGCAAGAGCAAGCCCATCTCCAAGCCTTTCCTCACCGCACTCCTTGAGCAGAAATTGAAGAAAAACAAAGAGGCTTGGCTTGAAAGAGCTAACAAACATTTGGAAATGAAGCTTGGAGAGGGCGAATAGAGATTTAGAGCCGCAGAGGAAGAGGACACATCACTTCCAAACTAAATCGCCTGTCTTGCCGCAAACTAAAGGCAAACGCCCTGCGGTGTGCCTGAAGAAGGCAAGGGGAAAGCGCCTAGCACGGAAAGAAGGAAAAGCATATCAGCCCTTGATGGCCCCGCCGAGCATGTTGCTATGGACCCTTGATGGGTCATGCATGCCAATTTTGGGCCTTTTTCTAAACTTGTTTTTTGTATTTTTTGGGTTTTTGGTCGAAAACTCATAATTTCGCCATTTCAGTTTGAGTAGTTGTCAAGGGAGGAGGATGATACCGATGGATGCCATAATTTAAGGAGCAAGGTCACCACAATTTTCGCAGCATTTGAGATCATTCGCCCTCAAATTGGCGAAAACGCTGCCAGACACCGCCCGCCTACACGTTAGAAATTCGGCTATTTCCCGGTTTTTTGCACACAGTACGCTTGGGGAACTTTCAGCATCGATTGAGATGATTTCAGTTGCACCGGAAAGCAGGACATGATTTCCAACGAGCTATCATGAGCCTTGTTTTCGACAATCGGAAGGGCTGCCAATTGCCTCCAAAGAAGTCAAGGGACCTTTTCGAGACATAAATATGAAGTATTTTTGTAATTTTTTGAACCTCAAAAAACTGCTTCCCAAATGTGCGTTTAGCTATTTTTATACTTGGGAAGTGATGTAAAGTCAATATAATTTCCGTTTAGTGCCTTTTTAGATATTTTATGGGATATTTTGTGTCTGGGCTTGCAAAGCCCCGGCGGACAAGTTTAGATATTTTTGAGTTGGCCAATGGGATACCTAGTTGCTCCATGAGGTTTTCCTCCCTCAAGCCTATATTTATTCCATGGGTTTCATTGTAAATTAGAGGCTAAACTTGAGAGAAGAATCAATATATTGGTCATATGAGCTTTGAAGAACATACTTGTGTTATGATTTTTGACTTCCTCTTGGATGCTTTTGATGAATGATGAAGGATCATGATGGATTCTATGACATGGTAGAATGGTATAGTGTTTCTTGCTATGTTTTTTGTCTTCTATTTTTCATTCATAATCCAGGTTTCTTGCTGGTATATATCAAGAGAGATTGATTTTGAGATATGCCCATGGAGGCACCTCAAATTTCCTGAATCTTCATAGCTTGATGTTTTCTTCTTCCTTACGTTATGCTAAAGAATTCTTAATCGCTTTTCTTAGTAACTTAAGGATACCGTTTGCTAAGTTTTATTTACAAGTTCTATGCATGTTGAGTAGGATGTATGGGGGTTCCCGCCTACCTATAAGTCATTCATAGTTCGTCCATAAAACTTTCTCTTTAATCGATTAGCCGATTTCACTTTGTTTAACCAAGGAGGCTCTGGTCCCGATCTAGCCCTTTGCCTAAAACTATGAAAGCTTGTTTGTCAAAGTGCCCAATGACTTAGAGACTATGTTTAGGCGTTCCGGCATATTATTTTGAGTTGTTAGTCCTTCTTATGTGTTTTTCCCCAAAGTCCGATAGCCATTTCCCAAAGTTAGAAGGTCTTATACTTATGCATGGTCGAATGTTTGATTTCTATGTATTGACTAGCTCATAGTTACATTTAGCATGATTAATGGCTTTCATAACATGTTTATGTTTGCTATCAACTAATTACACTTGAAATCCCTCGTCTTTCACAAGCTTGATGTCCATTTACTCCATTCTTCCCAAAGATCCTTCTTACCGTGAATCAAATCGTCCACAATGCCAGTCCTTTACATCATCATCTCGTATTTTCGACTCGTTTGACCCATAGCCCAATTGATCCGACTTCGTTATCCATTTTTATATTCTTGATCGGGCTTTTATCCCTCACAAACTTAAAAAACCAAAAATAAAAAAACTCACTTCATAACTAGCCTAATATCGTAACACCATAAGTAAACACACCGACATATTTACATTTATAGAGAGAGCCCTCTCTCGAGTCCGTGAAGGATAGGTCCTTGGGCTCCAAAGCTTGGTTTGATGTTACATCGTCATTTGGCTCACCAATCGGCCAAATCACTGCGGAACCCAACGTAGCTTAGCATCTCTTTAGTGGTTAACACGATGACCTTTCTCACCGTCGAGCCACAAGATATGTAGGTGCCACAGGCATCGGTGTTAGTGGTTGAATTGTGTAGCTTGGGAGGTACTTCAAGCACAAGGGATCTGGGTTTGGAGGAAAAAGTGCCACAAGGGCAGCTTGTGGGCTTGGAACCCAAGTGTGGGATTTTGGCACCCAATGAGTTTTGGGACACAGCCAAGAAGAATACATGGCATATGAGGGATGAGGATTATAGTGCTCGACGATATGATTCTAACCCATCGAAAATATTCTGATTCCAAGTTGTCGTTTGTGAGATATGAATTTTTGAAGATGAAATAATTATTAATTCGTCAAGTAGGCTGACTTGAAGGAATTTGGAGATGTCTCTTCATCATGATTTCGTGGAGGATAACTTGCCTATAAAAGGAGGATGAGTTAGTATTGTTTGAGAATTCGAATTGGGCAAGTACATCTCTAAATTTATTTGGGTTTAGCCGTAGTTGGAAGAGGCCTTGTAAGGAGAAAATTAGGACAACGTGGAGGAGACTTATTTTCATAGAGGAGAGGTAGAGTTGTTGTAGGTAGAGCGTGCCTCTTCTAGGTTTGTTTTAGGCCTCATTTAAGGTCTTTCCCAAGCTTGGACTTGATGGAACAGAGGCCGCAGGAAGATGAGTTGTTTGCAGACTAGTTTGAGCATTGCACGTGGAGAAGGAAGGTGGATTGGGTATGATGTAAGGGAGCCACAGTGGATTGTGGTAGGCCTCAAGCCTAGCCACTCCAAACACATCAGTGTGGAGTCTTTAAATGCTACCACATGCCCACAACAACAACCCATACATAAGGCACCTTGTCTTGCCTAGGTTGTAGCTAGAAGGAGGTTGTCCAGTGGTTAGTTAGTGGTTGTTGCAGCCTGCAAAGTGCCCTAACCAGGACATCAGTACTATAATATTGTAAAATCAATGTTTTTGGAGGTGTATTAGGTCAAGAAGTGACCGGATCAGATCAGTTTGGTTGTTTACTGTGGAAGCCAAGTAGTGAAGTGGACAAGGGTGTCGATAGCCCTTCAAGTGGTGGAAGAATCCGCAGAGGATGGCTGGGTGTCATAGAGTTGTTGGAGGGTAGTGATATTGGCTACCCAAAGTAGCTCTAGACAGGCTATCTTGAAGGACGAAGAGCAGTTGAAGTTTGGGTGAAGGACAGGCTAAAGTACAACACTCTAATGTGTAAGAGTTGTTGCTAGCTTGGTAGATTGGAGCTCGGGTGTTGGCTAGCCTAGAGGAGCAGATTGGATCAGGCCAAGTTCACTCTATAGAAGGATGTGTAGCAGTGGTAGGGGGAAACCCTCCTGGAGTCTCGATGTGTAAATGCCTTGATGGCCTAAGGCACTACTAGTGAGCAGAATGGAAGTGAAGGATCAGTAGGACGAGATACAACATTGTGTTTGTCAGTGTATCTTGTTTACCATAGACTGTTGTATTATTCAGATTTGATTTAATATAATGAAGATTGGGGATTGTACATTATTATACAATTTTGTTTAAAACTATGTCTATTGTGCATATGTGATTTACTGCTTTATATTTCCATTGTGCAAAGTAGTTTATGTTTGAGATTCTTAGTTTGGCAGCATCTGTGATTTAAGACTCTAATCTAGATCCAAGATCACGGAAATTCAAAATGGTATCAGAGCATATCTGAACTACTTTGGAAGCTAGTAAATCAGAGTTTGCGCAACGAAGTAGAGTGTGAGAGTGAGTCGGTTGCATTGTGAGTTAAAGAAGTCACTACAATGTCAAAGTTGCAGGAAATTCTCTGGTATGAGGATAGGTTGGAAGGGTTTTCCAACTATAATCCTTGGAAGGAAATGATCAAGTTGGTCTTGCAGGTCAACAAGATCTGGGAGTTTTTTGAGAAGGAAATCGAGAAACCAATAGACCCTAAGGAGTTGGATGTATGGGAATATTTGGATATGAAGGCAAGGTTGATCATCCTTGACAATGTGAAGGATTCCTTGATACCACATGTGTCCGGGAAGAACAATGCACATGAGATGTGGATTACTCTTCAGAATTTCTTCCAAAATAAGAACGCGAATTGGGTGATGGTAGTAGAGGATAAGTTTAAGTCCACCAAGATGATACAGGGTGAAGGAACAAATTTGTATCTGACGAGGTTGTCTTAGGTTCAAGATGAGCTTGTTGTCGTTGGGGTCAAAGTTTCAGATGAAGAGATGGTGAGGATTTCCTTGAAAGGGTTCACCTTGGAATGGAAACATTTCATCAAAGGAATCATTGCCCAGGAGAAGTTTCCAGACTAGAATAGATTGTGGGACAACTTCATTCAGGAAGAATTGCAAGACGAGGATCTTCATTATTCCAAGAAGGAATATGAGGACATGGAACTTGCAAACAAAATAAAGGGTAAGCGAAAGAAGGACTTGAGTAAAATCAAGTGTTTTCACTGTGGTGAAATGGGTTATTTTTCTTTGAATTGTTCGAAGAAAGAAAAGGAGAGAGAAAAGAAGAAAGGGAAGCAGGCTACTCTTCTTTCCAATAAAGTAGAAAATGATGAGCTCACTAGAAGATTGGAAGAAGAAGAAGAAGAAGAAGAAGAAGACATTGCTATGATTTCTCATTTCTCGCAGGGTACTATCCGAGAGGATGGATGGTACATGGACAGTGGTGCGACGAAGCATATGATTGGATCACAGGATTTATTTGAGACTCTTGTTGAATGGGACTCAAAGTTTCACATGGTGTTGGGCAACAAGAGTCAGTTGGAGATCTGAGGATCGGGGGTGGTGCCATTCAGGATGGAGAGGGGATGTATGATGTGGGTCCAGGATGTATTGTTTGTACCAAGACTTAGATATAGTGTGATCTTTGTCTCAATGATGGAGAGGAAGGGGTTTGAGGTCTTCTTTCATGATGGGAAGGCAAGGCTCAATCCTATAGGCTCTAATTCTGATGGGATTGTGCTTGGAGTAAGGGAGAATGGTCTCTATAGGTTGACAAGCAAGCCTGAGGATCATGGGAAGAAGTAGGGACATGTACAGGTTCCAGAAAATTAGAAGAAGGTGCAGGTGCAGGTGCAAGCTTCAGAGGAGAAGGCACAATTTCCCAAGAAGAAGGTACACTTTTCCAAGAAGGTCCAAGTTCTAGAGGCTTAGAGGGAGTTCTAGAGGGAGTTTGTAGATCTAGAGGAGACTCTGCAACCCAAGAAGAGTGCTTGGTCAATGGGGAGCAAGGGTGCTTCCTCATCCAGCAAGAAGGAATCATGACAAGATTGGAAAGCGATTCAAGAGTACAAGAAGAAGCAGGAGGCTTCCAGTGACAATGACACTCCCGAGAAAAGCATAGTGCATGCTACAGGGATTGCTGCAATTGTGAGCAATAGGAATTGGGCAAGTTTTGTGAGTAGTGATGATGAATACGAAGTACTTCCTTGGCATAGAGGTACCTCCCTCGCTAAGAGGGAGTGTTTAATTGTGTAGCTTTGGAGGTATTCCAAGCCAAGGGGTT